>VXAL01011702.1:86309-104691 GCA_013399475.1 Chauna torquata
CCCGGCTGGTGCGCGGGCCTCCCTGCCCGGCCTGGGTGGTGGACCTGAGGGCGATCCGGCACAAGGAACTGTGCGAAAGCCTTGTCCTCCCCCCCGATTTGGTCCACTCAGAGAACGAGTGGGCACAGCTTGCTGTTGCTTTTCAGGGCGCTACCTGCTAGCACTCTTCCTCAAATGTGTGAGTATGAAGAAACCAAGACATTAAACCACAGAGAATTTGGAAACAGAAGCTTTCTGCTTTCCCACATGATGCCTGGGGAGAGCCACCATACGAAACCAGATGGTCTTCCTAGTCCTTCATGCTTCTGTTAATGCAACAGAACCAGCACAGAGCGATGGGAGAAAACTGATGCACCATCAGTAACATCAGCATCAATGAAATCGCTGAGCAATTTTCTTCTCAAAGCCATCTAAATTCAAAAGGTTTTACAAATATCACTCTCATTTTTTCATGAATTTCACTGAGGACAATGGAGTTGCACAGTTCACTGAACACTCAGCGTGGCCTGACAACATATTTCTTTTGGGTAGAAATGGTGAAATTCAAATTAACTGCAGAGTGAAGGTAGAGTTTGGAGGACGGGAAGGCAGGAAAAATGCTTTTTTTCCTGAATTTATTCATGGTACCGCAGACATGAAGCAGAAGTAAGCTTTACAGCACATAACATGAACATCCTGCTTCTATGACACAGGGCACCTCGGCACACGTTGTCCTCTGGTGCTTCCTACCCAGCAGCTATCTCAGCTGGTTGTTGGTCCACTCTTGTGCCCGGAGGCAGTAGTATTAGTAACTTTAAGAACTTCAAACATGATACAAATAGCAAAGCTATCTGCAGTTTAGTGGCCACACTGTTAAGGGGCAGAATTAATGATATTCTGAAAATTTCAAGTCCAATTAAGTCAACAGTATCATGAGAATGGCATCCTTAGCCCTTTGCATTCTAATTAGCAGTTTCAAGTGAGGAAGGCAGAGGAGTCAGTTCATATTAGTTTGGTCCCTCAAATATCTGCCCAATTTCATTGAAATCCATAGATTTTTTTCCACTAATGGCAGTTTTAGAAAGCTTCTGGACACACAAAGATGAAACAGTCCACCCACTGGTCTACATATAATCCTACCTTGTTTCGATGTTAATTTTATTTCTATTACCCACCTGACTTACCTGAACTAATAATATAGATGAGGATCTGAATTCTGTATGAGAAACGATACAGCTGTCTGTGAAAGCAGGAAACAAGCACACCTGCCATATTATAATATTTTATCTTATCCCCAGTGTTTCGCTTCTGCGGAATAGAAAGGCAGCGTGCAGGAGTTCAGAAAGGCAGAAATGAAATAAAACTGGAGTAAACAGCTTCCAGCTTGCGACTGAGACAACTGAGCATGCTCTACAATTTTATGGCCATTGCTTATCAAATTTATTATTGGAAAATGTTGAAAATTTCCATTAACCTGCTGTTTTTGTACTTTCTAGGTGATCATAAGAGCTGCTCGAAACATACTGAGAGGATAAAAGAGTTATAAATCCTTAGTTTAATAGACATCATCTGAGAAACTTGCAGAAACAGCTGTAAAAATGTGAAGTCAGTAGAGACTCTTCCAAGACATACTGTCTTTAACACGCAATTTTACAGTGGCATAGACTTTGTAATGTTCAACATTATGTTTCAGTAGTTATTTGCATTTATCCACTGAAACATAATGTTGCATATCAGGAACTTTACCACACTGCTGTAAAACTTGTTATTAATAGATACAGTTGCTGGTCAACAGTAATTATTTCACTGTTCAGACACTGCTACAGGTTTTTCATGTTTTCCTGTGATCTAATTCCTGCTCTTACTGTCTTTAGCAAGTTTCTTGGCAGTTTTCCCAGCTTTTCTAACAGTCTCCTGGAAAAAAACATAAAACAGTTTAGAAAGAAATATTGACGGTTTTTCTATTCAACATCTAAAATGTACTTCAGTAGTGAAGTACAAAGAAAACAAGTTTATCCTGGAATCTGATTTGAGGCCAAAACTTTAGGTCTATTGCATGAATAGTGATAGTACTAACAAGAGCGAGGACCTTTGAGGTTTGAATTTCTTTCTCATTAGATACACACACACATACACATTATATATACATGATTCTGAAAACATTTTGAATACAATTTACCAAGTTTAGTGTTTGTTGATGCCTTACAAGAAAGAAAGAGCTTTAACAAACAAAAGTGACAAGTCTGTGAGAGCGTCCAAGGTCTAATTATGTAAGATAAATGAAGTATAAAACATTATTATAAGAGATTATGAGGAAAGGATTATACTAATCAGGAGAAAAATTGGCAAGAGTTGCTGGTTTACAAAAATTCCAAGTACTTTCCATGTACTTAGTGAGAGGGCACCATGTTGCAATATGGGTGGCGGATACATATAATTCTGGATGTTGAGCTTTTCTGGGCTAATATTCCCTAGAACCTGACAATCCATTTATTAACCAGTACGTTGTTGGAAGACCTCCACCAAGAGGCAGTTGTCTGTCTGGCAGAAGGAGATGGAGCAGGGGATAGAGAGAAACAGAGCTTATGATTACTGATGATTAACATTCAAGTTCTGTTTAAAACTGCAACTGGGTTGAAGTCTCTGGTGTAGACACCACAAACATACAAGGAGTGAGAATCTTGCAACCCAATGCAGATTACCACAAGTTAGTTCTATCTGAATGTTAAAAATCTTTGGGCAAGAACTTCTTCACAGCTTATCCTCCAATTATACTCTATGTTGAGGAATTGTTATGGAAATATTCTGTGTATTCAGATTTAGTAGTTTCTTCATGACATGATTTGACAAGAAAACACTGATTTAGCTTACAGTATGTTTGAAGTTCATGCAATTTTAAATATAGATGTTTCCTTAAGCCACGCAGAGTTAATTTAGAACCATGTGTCAAACTAAAGATCAAAAAAAAAAAAAAAAGTGGGGGTGCTAGGTTATACAAAGCAGACAAAAAAAAAAAAACCTGCAGCACCTGATGTGAGTTCAAAGTGCCATTTTCAAAAATTACTTAGGGACCAGAGCAAAATGCTAGTATGTTTTAATCATGTAAGGTCCTGACTGCCCTAACTCTCCTCCTGCTCAATTATTAGATAAAACCTTAACTTAGATGTTTTTCATACATGTAAACATCTGGCTTTTAATGTTCTAAAGCATTTACATTTTACTCTAAATCTCTACTCTTACCAAATCAAGCATGCATGTGACTATTTGAGATCTTCCCTTGGATAACGTTATAACTACAGGAATGGGTTGGCTTCTCTGCCGTTATATTTCATGGTATTTTCCAGTGTACTTCCAGTACTTCCACAGAGGAGCAAGGCAATAGTTCCTAACATCTAGTTTTATGAATGAGACAATCATTAAAGCTTATTAAGAAATTGTGGCTAGCTCTGGCCTGGAAAAAAAAAATGAGGTTGAATTAAGAATTATTTTCTACAACTTCCCAAAAGAGGCTGGGATTTGGAGAATGGAAATTCCTCAAATCATTAAAAAGTAATTACAGAATGACACAGGTGTTGATGTCAGACTTAGGAGACAGACACACAAAGTTTGGGAAGACAAGAAGAACTTTCTTTGCGGTGTAACGTAAGGAAGAAATTGTAGCAAAGAAGAATCCCCGATTTGAAGGAAAAGCCACGAGACTGCTAACCTTTCCAGGGGCTCCAACCCGTGCCTCAAGCAACTACAGGCAGCGAAAAGGTGGTTAGGGGTAGAAGACGAGTATAGGTGAACTTACTGCTTTCTCATCTGGATCTGTACTGGTCTTATGCTACTTTAAAAAGAATTATGTCCAAGGGGTTTTAATAGTTTCCTTACTAAGTCTCTGGTGATTTTCAGCCCTCCTCAAACCGTTTTGATTGGGGTGTTTTCTGTAGGATGTATCGGGTAATGGCTTCGCTGTGCTGAGCACTGTGAAGGCCTGAGCTTGAATATTGAGTCGCTTCTCGATGTGGACACTTGGATATCATCCACAGGAAAGGAAGCAGAATGGCTAGAGGTGTAGAGAGCAAAAAGCATGAGCTATAGAAAGAGTGAAGATAGCAGGGGTGTCTGGAGTACAGAAAGGGGCATTGCCAGGAGATGTCCGAGTGGTCTGCATGTATGCCGAGGGTGCTACAGACCCATACCCAGAACTACGAATTGTCGTAAGGAAAATGGGCATGCAACCTGCTTTACTCACTCCCAGCTGTCATCCTACACGCTGTATGTACTCCATGGGTCGAATAGGATTAAATTCACATAGGACAAAAGTAAGGTTCTGAATGTCCCAATACTGCAAAAAAATAAATATTTTTAGTATCTCTGTGGGCAAAAGAGAAAAAGAATAAAAATATGTATGTAGCTATGTTATAGTAGAATTTGTAATGTATATAAAATATAACATATAACAATGTAAGTGCAAAACCAAGCACTTGTTAGTTAAGAGAGGCCATAATACACAGAATACTGTCCTGTACTTCCAGGCACTGCTGTGGGAACGACAGGGATCCAGCAACTGAGCAGAGGGCAGTGCTGTAACAAGTATGAACAAAGCAGACAAGCGTAAACCTGGCACTGACGGACCAAATACTCTTTCTGACAGATTTGGAATTTTATCCCTGACAAATTTCAAAGGGCAGCTCCAGAGATTCAGCTATCAGATTTTCTCTACAAGAAATACAAAATTTAAAAAAACAATCACAGTATTTTTCAGCAAGGAAAATACTAAATAATGTAAGTAGAGGGCTCATTGCTGGCTCTCCTTGTAATACTGACAGCAAACATATAAACATTTGATTAGTAAAAGTAAGTTTTTAGTAACTTTTCTGTTACCCAGCAATTATCATTAAAACCAGTAAAAATAAAACCATTAAAAATAGTGGAACTTGGGGGATTTATGAGCACCACAAGTAATCAAGGTGAATATAGTTAATTTACGGAATACTGAACCACAGGCTACTTGCAGAGTAATTGTTTCTAAAACCCAAGATGTTCATTTTCATTTTGTCTTAAGGCCTTTAGAATCTTGGTGCTTCCATGAAAGTATCAGAGGTTACTTATCTTTTCAATCGTCATCTACAAAAGCTACTTGGAGACATTTTGTCTCTGCCGAGATTTTTTTGCCTGCTTTCATTCCCCTTTCCTTCTTTCTGGCTGTCCAGAAGTTTACTCATTACTTTTCTTCCAGCTTTTCAGTTATTGATGAAGTTCCTGGCACAGATTTGCAGACTCTGAGATGCAGAGCGCAGGATTCCAGTGACCAAAAAGGCTTGTGGAGTCTTTCACTGACTTCTGTGGGCTTTGGATCAGGCCCTACGGCCCTATCTGCCATACCCAAATAATGAATAAACAACATCAAAACAGAACTACAGTACTGGGCTCTGTTTGTCAAGTACTTGCCAGAGCTGGAACCAATTCAGACACTGTTGGAGGAACCCATTTTCTGAACAGAAGTGATGCCAAATTATTTGCCACGATCAGGTGTTATCTATTGATGAGCATTCCTGAAAAAATACCTTCCTGTGACATGAAGAGGAACACCCACGGGGTATGTTAGTCAAAATGCCTATCAAAACATGATAGTACGTATATTCCACTGTACAAATTACTCATGCGGTTTCTGAACATGTTAAGGATACTTTTCTCAGCTGGTGTTCCTATTTAAGGATCCCTGTTTAATTTCTTGCTCTGTTCTCATCCTTGTTGGAATGAAAGGGAATGGGATAGTGTCATGGCTTTCAATAATAAGTTATCTTGATGATTACAGGAAAACATTGGTATGTATGAAGGGAAACACATCCTTTTCTCAGCTTCTCCCCGTGTCGATGGCAACAGGGAGGACTGCATGGGGTACTGATATGGCAGCAGAGGCTTTCCAATTTGCACAGGAATTTAGAGAAATACAGGTGCAGTGATGCACTTGGAACACATGCCCTGTTACACATTGAGTTAAATGCGCTGCGTCTGCTGCTCATGCTGAAAACACACACTATCGCTCCTGCATAAATATTTGCTCCTGAGCAAAGTCCTGTAGCACCTGCAGAACGCCTTTTCTAGCGCAGCAGCCAAGTGTCAGAGCACAGAGGACGGGCTGGCAGTGAACCACACAGCTCTGTGTAAGGAGTGTGACCGGGACACGTGGTCACCTTCACCGCTGCTGCAAAGCAGCTCTCTGACAGCTTCCAACACCTTCCCGATAGGCGCTGTGGCCAGGCTTGAGTGCTTCTGAGCACCTGTAGCTCCTGTTAGAGAGGAATGTGGCAAAAGCAGACAGCTGAAATCCGGATGCTGCTTTTAAAATCATTCCTGGCTTATTTAGGGAAGATGAAATAAGAAAAAAAAAGAACCAGAGAGAGGTGACATAGTCTGTTACATGCCCTGCTTTCTTCCGTGTTCCTTTAATGACTCTCAAAGCCTCCTCTCTTCTCCTCCTCCTGCTCTATTTTATCCTCTTTTCCATACCCACTCCAATTTCTTCTTTCATCTCACATCTTTTTATTGCCTTCCCTTCCTTCTGTCTTCCTTAAATGTATATTCAGCTGCTGAAATCAGTAAAAAGAAGAATCAAATGAAATAGGAGAATCCCCGTGAGCTAAAACACGACAGATTGTCACATACTGCCAAAAATCCATTTTATTCCAGACTGAAAAGATGAAAATAAATGAGCAAGTTTTCTAACATTCAGTGCAGTGTTTTACAGCAAAAGAACGTTTTAATTCATTACAGAAAAAGCCCAACAACTTAAGTTGGCCTGCAAAGATTTAAAATCCATAATTGAAACCAAGTTGTATTCCCCAATACAATGCCAGCTGACTAGCCTTGTCACAGGTACACAGCGAGTTCATTGAGATGCAACTGGCAAGAAGAGCTGAAATCAGTGGCAAGGAAATCACTTCACAAGATCACCTTTTGGTTCTTCGTCTGTTGCTGACTCCTGTAACAAACGGGTTACAGCACGCTGCAGAAGCGACTCCAAGGAGAGCAACACCGGAGCAGCTCAAGGGCCATTGCACGACCCCACAAGTCTTCACTCAGGTCTCATCTCATTTCACCCAGCAGCAAACCAGCCTCTGCACAGGCCCCTCAGCAGCTGACACCCTGGCACTCAAGCAAATGCTCAGCAGCCCATTTAGAAAGGAGAATTTCCTACGCCCTAGGACTGCAGACTCATAGCGCACCACGCATGAGCACAGGTCCTGCTGCCTGCTGCAGGGCCCATGTGTTCAGATCTGAAAGCAGAATTTAGAGCAGATTAACTTGCCCATCCACACCAAAACAGATGTATCAGGCAGACAGGATTAGCCCTATCGATCCTCCTGATGCTGGGCAAGCACCAGCTCCGCAGCCCTCCCATGCGCCGGCAGCTCGCACCGCTGCTCCGCACTGATCCCGCTGACCCTGCCCTTACACCCCTCGTGACATCTGCTCTAGGACTGCAGTTTACCCCACTTTTAATAACTATTCCTAAATAGAGGTAAACATGCATTAGACATGCCTCAGTAGTATTTGTCACAGTTTATTTTCTCTTCTGAAAAAAAAAAACCAAAAGTAAAACAAACAAACAAAAAAAAACCCACAACACAACTTCTTACCAATAAATTATTCAGAACTGAAATTATGTCTCAAGTTGATGAATTCAAGAGCAGTGAATCACTAGTATAGTACAGTGTTTAATCCAGAAAGACAGTGGAAATAAAGCATGGGATATCACTATGCATTTGCACTGTAACCTAAGAAAGGGTAACCATTTTCAAGGAATGAAAAATTGGCTGTCTTCCTGACACCACTGAAATTACAAATGCACAGCCTCACCTGAAACCCAGGGAAGCTGATAAGGAGTTTAATTACAGATAGGCTGTTGCAAGAGTTCGATAATTAAAATCTACGAGGGTCAAACAACTGTTTTCTATAGTGGAAAACTATTTCTTATTACCCTGCTAAGCTGATTACATAGTAGATAGAGATGATTCACTTTACACGCAGTTTTACAAATGCATTTTCTCCCTTGCAAGATTTATCAATAAGCTGCTGAAGATTTCAGGCTTGATTTCTTACAGAATCCAATACCTACTTCAACTCACAGCTTGAAGTGAGAGTGCATGATCGCTATTTTCTCTATACTTTTTTTTTTTTTTTTTGCACCTGGAATACATTTTAAAGGGTAAAACTACTGAGCAGAGATCTGGACTGAGTCCATGCTTTCCAGCTCTTACAGTTGCAAAGTTCCACTGCTGTGGACACAGCTACACCAGAACTGGAGGAGAGGAGTGTAGCCTGCCCAGAGGTGTTCTCCTGGAGGTTGCTGATCTCGTGTCGCAAACAGCCAGACTGCACACTCAGCGTCACTGTAGTTTAGATCACAGCCTGAAAAGGCCAGCATACTTCAAAATATTGCCCGTGAGTGGCTCAAGAGCTGCTGCTGGCACTGATGATATGTCCTCGTCCCCAGCCGCAGCAGCCTCTGCGGGGAGGCAGGACAGACAGCGGGCACCGCTTACGGCTTGGGGCTGCCTGGTGGGTGAGTCCCTGTCCCATCTGGAAGGGCTGCCTGGGTTTGTCCTCCCAGATTATTAGCTTTGACATTTAGCCCTGCTCGTTTCAGCAGTACTGAGAGGTTTTACACAGATGGGAACTGCTCAGGCTGGGGCTTTTAACACAGCTTTGGACTGCATGGTTCAGGCAATAAATGCTTGAGATTCATCTGTCCTGCTGGCCACATTTTCTGAAACACTGCAGACACACCACCTACCATCTGTAGATCTCAAACTGCTTTAGACATAGTAGGAAATATTAGTATATTTTGTTAGTGTATTTCCAACCTCTGCCTCTGCCAGCTCTCTGTGAATTGCTTTATTTTTTTTTTACTGAGTGAATAACTGTAAGGAATTGGACAATTTCTTATCTGTCTTTCTATTAGCAATGTTCTGGAAGGGTTAATATTTTTTACAGTGTACTCACTCAAGGAGGGAACTATCTGCATATTTTTACACAGAGATTCTTACCTGTTCTCAGAGCACGTAGGGGTTATCAAGAAAACTGAAAAAAGTTTATGGTATAGATTTACCATATAATTTGGTATTTTTTAAACAAACAAAAAAAGAACTGAATATCCTTACTTTAGCCATATATAAGCTTTAAAATCCACAGCAAACTGGTTAATTTGAATGACTGTAAATGTGCATCAGCAAAATTGTAAGAATATGTTCAATGTGACTGTTCACACATGATGTGATTTATGTCAGCACTTAACCTCCTAATATTTGCTCTGAGTTACATGCCTGCCACAAGGCCCACTGCTCAGCCAGCGTCATATTGGCAGCCTGGTAAATCAGCATCCTCACCAGAAAGCTCTGCAGGGAGTGATTTTATATGAGAAATTTCAGTTGGATCTCACCCTTTCCATCTTAGTTGAGGCTTTTCTATTGGTACACCTAAACACATTTAGTTTTGTTGTTGTTTTCTATTGGTACACCTAAACACATTTAGTTTTGTTGTTGTTGTTGTTGTTTGTTTGTTTGTTTTTTGTTGTTGTTTTTTTTTTTGGACAGGAAACAGCTCCTGTGTGTAGATGTCTCCCTTTTTCTATACTTCCAGGCACCTTTTTTTGCGCATAGCAATTATCTGAACTTGTTCTGCTCTTGCAGTGACTACAACTTTGGATTCTTGCAGTTTATCATACAACTGTTTTATACATTTTGCCCACCTTACAGGACAGCTTTGTATTCATAGCATCTTCTTGCATTTTTAATTCTGATACAGAGAATACACTTTCTTGCCTTTTCAAATGTCTCAAGCTTTTAGGATATGATGACTTTTTCTAACTTCTCATGTTATTCTGTTTTATCAGATTTTGATTTCATCTATTTCTTTTTTCTGAATCACTTATGTAATATTAATATTCCTTCCTTTTTCTATTTTTATGTTTCCTCTTTGCATATACTGATACATGATATCGTCAATAATTCACAGCTGCTTACTAAAAAAAATCTTTTCATCCCTAATGTAAGCATAAACACGTGCTCAACTGAGGGATGTGAGAGATGCCTACTCGAAGCACTTGAGGGAGCTTCCTTTCACTAAATTGCCTCTCAGTCTTCCCATCCCTACCACTATTTCTCTTTCTGTTCATCTTCTCTAATGCAGCCTTTTTGTCTTTGTCAGTTTTTTTCCCCTCAAAAAGTTTCTTGCAACCAGAGCTGAGGAGTAATCACTCCCACAGTGAGCCACAGTCCCCCTTGGTCTCAAGTTTCTTCAGACACTAAAAACAGGTAAAGCTCCCCTTTAATCACGGTGCCCACAGAGGGACATGAAAACAAATATTCAAATGCATAACATGAGCGAGGACTTTCCCTGAGGCTGCGCAGGTGGGACCAGGCAGGATTCAACCCTTGTCACTGTCAATACTGAAGGACAAACTCTGCTGCAGCTGGCAGCATCATCAGGAGACTTTTTCTCTCTAGTGCTAGTGGGACTAATTGTAAAGCACAGCCTCAGTGTGTGGGAGGCTGGAAGAAATTTTAGTGATGGTGAAAGGTGCCAGACTTATCAGACATGGAAGATGCTTCTTTAGATTTCGCTCGTGTAGTGCTTAATACCTATGCTAACTCAGTACAAAGCACCACTGCTCGTTTGACAATCCTTAGCACCTGTTTTGGAGCACTAAATGACTAGGCAAAATCTTTTCACAGAAGAGGTCCTATAGAGGCAGAAGGATTAACAGCATCATTTTGCTGGTGACTGCTTATTCCGCTGTGGAGTCAGTACTTCCATGAATGCAAAATTATTCAATATATCTTTGGTACTGCAGCTAAGCAAGTTAACAAGCTTTCTTATGCACCAAAACGGGGAAGCCATTAAGTTGTTACTGGAGAACACTGCACAAACATTCAGCACTGAACTGTCCTGTGACGTACTTCCTCAGAGAAAAATACATACTTTTACTATTTATGGATTCTGGAAATATAAAGGAAAAGGTATACTGTGTTATCTTATTAAACCAGAGACTCAAGAGTTATTTAAAACTATTTATTTCTTGGCTTGAACCACAGTATTATAACAATTGCAGTGAAATCCTAAAATAAACAAATTGTATTTTTATTTCATTGAACTCTATGGACTTTATTGAAGGGCAGAAGGAGAATATATTGCTACTGTGCTGTGTAGCTTCAGACAACAGCAGCTAGCCATCGGCTCTATTTGGGATTCTTGGTCAAGGCTTTTCTTATGTAAAATGTAATACATTTCAGAGATACTGGCTTCATCAGTCATAGCAGACAGCATTGGTGGCCATTTTAAGTACAGGTATGCCCAGGACAAAGCCTTCAGTCTGACACCCTCGACTTACAAGAGAGCTCGAACCGTAATACAGCATTTCCACTTGAGTGTCAGTGTCTACAAAGGAAAGAAATGAACCTACTGTGAGCCTGATCTACCTCCAAACTGCAGTAAGATTTAGTTCACTGTCGCCAGGCTCAGGCTCATGTTCAGATTTGAATATCTGCTCTGAGGATTAGAGTGCCTACCCAGGAATCACTAACACATCCTGGCAGTCCTGCCCTCCCTTGGGGCAGAAGTTCCTCGGGAGTCCAGCACTTTGTTCCCAGAGCTGCCTAATCCTGGCCACGCTTCCAGCTTCCACTAGCTCAGCCTTTCTCGACAGCCATTCTGTAGAAGCATGCCTCTGTTTTATTCTCACCTGACGGTGAAAGGGAGCTGGTAAAGCACAGATCTCCTTGAGAAAATACCACAGAACACCTCCCTGCCCAAAATCTCGATATATTATCTCAAGTATCTCCTTTTTCTACTGCAACCGTGAGAGCAACAGTGATCCCTGAGGCTGATAGGACCAGTTTTCTTCTCCGTCTTGATGACTGCCTCTCTGGCCAAAACTCTCCCATCAAAAGCAACGTGAACACAGATTTTGGTCTCCCCGTGTCTCTCCTACCTCCCAGTGCCTGTCCCCACCTCTCTGTGGTGCTGCGATGATTTCCTATCTGACTGCATTAACATCTGTAGTCAAGCAGGTTGAATACAAAGAGGAGCTGCAACTCCACTTTGTGACCCGTGGCTTCCATTACGTACATCACCACTCAAAACAGAGACCTATATAAAAGGATTAGTTTCCTCAGTATTATTTTCCAATGTCTGATGTGTCTAACAGTGGGATGGAAAGTTCATGAAGCTGAGACAACAAGCAATAGAAGAATATCAAAATGTAGACAGGGCCTGGACACATGGCCCTGAGAAAAAGTCTCACAAATAGGCTTGAGTAAGCCTGGAAAAGGATTTAGATCTGAGAAACTGCTGCTGCCTAAGATCTACCCTATACTAATGGAAACAAGGCTTTGATTATAAATAAACAGGACCGTGCCACAGACACACCTGATTTCATCATCAGTTTCTCATCAGACTGTGGAATAACCCACAGCATTGAACTTGACTGTTCATGTCAACCAGGGGAGTCCAGCAATATATTTGAAAAAAAAAAAAAGCATAAATATAGATAACTGTGCAAATAGTAAATATCCTAAGCAGTAACCTGAATTCAGGCAGCTTTCAGGTTAGTTTAAAAAAGGAGCAACTACTTCACTGAGCCCATTTTTGGATCCAAGCAGAGCTGGCATAGGAGAGAAAAAAAAAAAAAAAAAAAAACCTCAGCTCTAGAAGCCAAGGGCAAAGAAACAATGCAGGGAACAAAATGAAAGTTACCTTGCAAATGGCAAGTTTCAGCTTGCTTCAAACTACAGTAATAAGAAAGCAAAGTGATTCACTCTGGCAATGTTTTCCAGCTTGAGGAGCTCCAAATAATATGACCGCCCACCACCAGCACTGCATGTGAGCGAGCTCAGAGGGAGGTGGTCAGAGGCAGCTGGAGGGAATTGAGCAGATAGGGGGACGTCTGGGGGGACATGGAAAGTTCTTTTTTGGTATAGTGGAGGTAAATGATAGCCTGCCAGGGAGGAGGGAAGAGAGGCTATAGCAACGGTATTGCAGCCTTGTAAAAATAAAATTGAGTAATGATGATTTGTTCTATGAAAGAAAACTGTTCTGCTCTTTCCCAACAGGCTGGAAGATTGATGTTCACGTGTGCTGTGCAGAGCTGGGTTTTGGAGGAACCCTTCAAGTCACTGTACAAAGTCTGTTTTGTGAGCTGCTGAGAGAAGGTATATTTCAGCAATGGGCAAGAAAGGCTGAGTGACTTACCTGTGGCAGGCTAGTGACAGAGTGAGAAATAACCCAAAATATAATATTGATTGACTGCCTGAGTGTGGTTAATATTTACCTAAGTGTTCTAGCTGGATATCAGATTGCAGTTTATAAAAGGTTGGCCAATCATGGCAAGATTTTCCAACTAAACTGTTAACATTTTTCAAGTACAGACATGCTGATACAACTTAAAAGGAAAGCTACAAAATAGCAGGTCTCATTATTGTCACTTAAATAAAACCTCCAAGACAGTTAATTATATGCATGTACTTTTAACTTTGTCAAAACGTATGTAATAGGCAATAAATTTAATTTTCTCAACCTATATTTAGGGGGGCATGCTAACATTTTCTTTTATTATTCCCAAATCGCTTATCACCAAAGTCGTGTTTTGTCCCCAGGCATTTTCCTCATTTCTTTATATTCTGTAATTCAATGACCACAAAATTACATGAGCTTAACTACAGAAAGATTAATTTTAAGTTGTAACTGTTTCATCTTGCTTGGCGTTTCTCTTTGTAGGCCGTCTGTGTTTGATAGTGTGATACTCACAGTTCATTTACCTTTTTCAAGGGTAACTTATGTTTAGTGGTCTCAATCCTTTTCAGTGTGTAGACCACTAAAAAGCATCAATGGACCTTTTGACCCTTCAATAAAAATGTGAAGCTTATTGACAACAAAAGGTTTTTTTTTTACCTGCTGCTTCTCAGTGGTAGCACCTCAGGGGTCCATGGACCACAAACTTCAAGCTACTGAAAGCCTAAGTTACACAGACTTACTCCACCTGTTCTGCAAACGAGTCTGACTTCAGCTTTTATTGTGCTAATGAACAATGCTAAAGCTGTGGGCAGTGTATGAACATTTATATACTGCATGGGACACATAGGAAATACACAGCCTGTGTAAAATACGTGCTAATAAAAATGGTATACAGGCTCTTGTATAATGGAGATATGAAGAAATGCCAAGTTCTATGGCTATATCCAAACCTCAGATTTCTAGTTCCTTCCTTCCTGCAAATCTATAGGAAGAACCGGCCATGTTTGGGCCAGTTCACTGAGAACTATTTTACAGCCTGGGCATATGAAACTTGACTGCAGCATGGTAGGACAAGCTCATAGAGGTGAGTCCTTCTTCTTCCGCAGCCTGCCTAACCCTCTGGCCCTGAGCAAGGGTTTTCCCCGGGGTTGCTCATGCCCAAGGAAGAGGTAGCTCAGAATGAGCCGCACCCACAGATATTGGGTGAGCAGCCTCATTTAAAAAAAAAAAAAGGTTTGAAAAACTCGTATTTCAAAAGATCTTGTTCACTGGCATGGAAGATTTTCTTCTCTGATGACATTCCTCTCTGATTTATTTTTAATAAGTTGAAGCAGCTCTTGCTGGTACAGCTGCTGCCTGAGTTCTGCCAGAGGAGCCATAATTTCTTAATAGCCTCCACCAATGAGTTGCCATGTTAACAAAACAGAAGCTGAGAAAATGTAGTTGTAGAGCAGGCAGATGTAACCTGGGGCTAAGGAGGCAGCCGCTCGTAGCACCTTCTCCAACGCGGCCCAGAGGAAACCTGGTGCTGACGTGCCCAGCAGCAGGTGGGATGTGAGCCTCCCTTCCGAAACTACCCAGTTTCTGTCCACCTACTTAGACATCCAAAGCCTCAGCCAAGCTTCAGCTGTGTCCTGCGGATGGTCAAGGCAGAAAAACAAACCCAGGAGATTTCGTGTGTCCCGTTCACTTCTGAAGAGTGAGCCAACAGTAATAAATTGACAAGATGAGCCTTCAGCTATTCAAGATGATCAAGAGCAGTAACTTTTCCACATTTTCAGAGCTCTCAGGAAACAGAGCTAATTAATTCTTGCATCACTGCAGTTAAATACAAGTAAGTATTTATCTCCCCCTTTGACAGACTGGGAACCTGAAGTCTGAGCAGCTTTTAGGGTCAGAGAGCAAGTCACTGCCAGAGCCAGAGCTGTATTTTAAGAGTTGCAAGCTCCAGGGTCACTGCCTTTTCATTTAAGTTATTAGATTGAAAAAAATGTCTCCTTCTTAATGTGAATTAAAGGAAATATAGAGAATGTTCTTCTATTTTCAGTAAGAACAGGATAACCTTTTCCACAAGGTGATGCCAACCATCCATGTACTGTGACCAACGTGCAGAACACAGGATCTCTAATCTGGGGGGGCTATTGAGGTCGGAGAGATGAGAAGAGGTGACAGAGTGGTCCTGGTCTGGTGGGCTGGCACACAGGACAGGGAGGGTTCACAAAGTCCCCTGCTTCCCTGCCAGTCCTTACCTTGGCTGCCTCCTGCTCTGCAAACGTCAGTGCCTGCGGGCACCGACCAAGACGAAGAGTCCCACTGCACCGCGAGCCTCGCAGACTCTGCGGAAACAGCTCCTACATGGGTAAGCATTACAACAAGACACAGCAGGTGGATGAAAGAGAACTGTAGAAATAAGCTATCAGTGAAATCAGCCTCTCTCAGGTCTGCTTTTAAACTTTTTGTTTTAAATAATCCCATTTCTAAACATGATGCACACATAATTTCATTCAAATTTATCAAATTTATGTCATAATTAGGATCCAGAATAATCTAATGTACATATAATTATGTACGGACAAAGAAGTAGGTGTGTGCACGGGCGTTTGAAGGCAATGACTTCTTAAAGCGCGTGTTGCCTAAACTAACCTGCCTCAACCTGTAATAACGCTTTTTCCAAAGCGTAACAGTGGGCTGGTTTGCTGGGCGTAGCAAAACTGGAGAGCGCAACTCAGAGATTGGAAAAGTGGCATAAATATCACTTCTATATCACTCTAATCTTGAGGTTATTCTCTGAATCGCCTTTTTCCTTTGTGCTCTGGGAGTGTCTCGCCACCTGTGTTGTGCAGGGCCATGAACTCAAAAGCTGCTCAGGAGGAGCATCCTATGAGGGTATCTGCTCTGAGCAGCTCTGCCCACTGCCCCCACTGGGTTGGGAGCAGCGGGGAACAAAGGATCAGCAACACCCTAGATCCAAGTTACTACAGGACATCCTTCCCAGAGATGAACTTCCCAGGACCAAGTAAATCAGCTTTGTGGAAAAAATAACCCTGCCACTTTGTATTGGAGGATACGGTCTGGTATACCTGTTGAGTGATAGCTCTGCAAAGTTATACCCTCTTTATGCTTTTCTACCTGGGGAAACAGTGCAGATAAACTTCTGAAACACTGGTCATCATGATTACTAGCAAGGCATAAAATTAGTTCACATTCTTACTTAAATAAAGTAATATAGATTTGCAGGGCTGCCATAAATAAATCTTACAGATAAATGTACAGTACATGCTGATGTTTATTCATGTTTCCTTACTTAAAACATATCTAAACTGAGCAACTTTCTCATCTGCTGAATTTCGTTAATGGCTATCATCTGGTGTGTTTTCTTCACCAAAAAGACCTGCAAACATTATTACTTCTAAGTTAGATAATTCAAAACTAGCTTGGGGTGCAGTTCTATCCTCAGCAGCACTGTCTCAAAATTTGTATTGCAATCACAATGCTTGCTGACCAGATTAATATTGGGAACCTGAAAGCAGAGTCCAGAGATGCAGAGATTGCTGAGATTGCAGATAGTCATTCTGACAGCCAAGGTGATATCTCTGCTCATTTTTATTGCTTGCACTGCTTCTTCCCATTTCTTTGCCACATTTCTTGAGGACGTTACCCAGTCTGATCAAAATACTTACAAGATAATGCACAATAGTAACTAGATTCAAGTGCATTAAGCAATAAAATGATATTTGATGTTCAAAAAGCACCTCTGACTGCAGTTTCATTCATTCTTGTCTTGCACACATTCTTTCTGTTAACATTTAAATAGTATTTTTATGCTGGATGCTGGTTGTTCTCCAGTCCACACATTGAGCTCTTTCCTCTTTCCTCTTTCTTTTTTTTCTTTTTTTTTTTTGTAAGAAGCAATTTGGAAATGCATTGCTGTGACAAGCAAGACTAAATCAATACATATGTATAAGAACAGAAAATCAGCCATACTGTGTCAAGAACCAATATTTATCTAGCTCAATATGGTAATGCCAGAACTTGTAGAAGATCTTTTGGGGAAAAAAACACAGAAGAGACGGTATTTTTAGTGTGAATCTCCACACGTATTTCTTCCCAGCTCACAGCACGATATTAAATGTTTATCTGCCTGATGTGATATTAGTTATTTCCGTGTTTCCATATCTTCCAGTGCTAGAGTATAAAAAGGACCTACAGTGAAAGCTGTAGTGAACAGTGAAGCTCCAGGCTGTTCTGAATCAGTCCATCTGCCATCATTCTCATCACCAAATTCTGCATTGTTAGACTTATTTTTTGTTGTCCATTGGAGCAACCAGATTCAGAGTCTGCAATAGTGTTCATAAAGCACTGGGAATATTACAGAAAAAAGCTCTGAGGCATAGTCACTGTCACTGCACTATTCATAAATGCAAATCCCACAGCTAATGCTGAATGCAGACATCGCATTCGTGTTATCAGCCCTATGACCTTCTGCTCCAAGGCCCAAGGGGTGAAATCCGTGTCTGTTTTTGTATTCAGTCCTCTGACAAGGTTTGTGTTTATGTTTCAGAGTGCTAAAGTTTTGCCTCTGGAGATAAGTCTGTCTCTCGTTCAGGAAAATACTGTCAATCTCATCTGGGAAAACAAACACAGGAATTGGCCCAGTTTACAGCCATGTGTTTGTTTGCAATGGCACATTTCTAAGAATGCATTGGTTCACCGCAGATCACTGTAATTAGAAGACCTATAGTAACACAGGATTGCTAGTCGAACATCCCAAGAGCGTCTGTTTTCCTTGTAGGAATAACGTTGTCAGATAACCCCCAAAATCGAGGCACCAGCACTCAGGGTGGTGGCAGAACGGCTGCCACCAAGAGTGGTGACAAATGCTCGGCGCAACCAGAGCAGCTGCGTCGGAGCAGGGCTCAGCCCCCGGGCTGGGGACACCCGCACCAGCTCCTCTGCTCTTGTGGCTCCAGCAGCCACCTGGCTGCCCAGCTCCTCTTCCTCTGTCACCAGCACCACCGGGCACCGCTGCCTGCTTGTCGGGCTTGAGCCTCTCTGGCTCTAGCTGCTGCTGGTTCCTAACAGATCCACAGAACCACGGAACGGATGAGGTTGGAAGGCACCT
>VXAL01011704.1:0-12985 GCA_013399475.1 Chauna torquata
CTCCTCTCCCCGGTGCAGTGGGCCAGGTGGACGTGGTCGGCGGTGCGCGGCGGGGGCACCCCCGAGGGGGAGGATGGAGGGGTCGGGCGAGACGCGGAGGAGGACTCGCAGGCGGAGAGCAAATCCCTGGGCTTCAGGCAAGTACGCCGCGCCCCGTCCCCGAGCCCCCGGGCCCGCGGGTGCGTGCACGCAGCGGAGCCCACGGCACGGCCCGCATGCATGTGGGGCTGCGCCGCGCGTGGGGCGGCGGCACCCCTGTCCCCCCAGCCCCGGCTCCCCCCAGCCCTGCTCTCCCTGCTCGCCGCCTTGCATCGGCTTTGNCCTCGGCAGCGCCCGGGAGCCCGCACTGCTCCTCCGGGCAGCGGATCTGGGGAGGAGGGAGGGACAAGGCGCCTGGCCGAGCCGGCTCGCTGGCCGGAGCTGCTCGGAAATGGTGAGCTCTGCTCTCCCAGCGAAGGTGCTAGCGAGTGCGTGGCAAGCGCATTAAGGCTGGTTTCCCAAACTTGCTACGCAGCGGCCCCCGAGCCATAGGGGAAGATGCCGTCTGGGCTACCGCGTCCTTGGAGGTCAGTGGTGGGTGCTCAGAAAGCTTGGGGTGATGGGGAGAGACCTGACAAAAGCAATCCTGGGGGCTCACGGGTGTGCGGGGGGGATGCTTGTGATTTTGTTTCACCTGCTCTCCCTTTTCCGTTTGCTAGCGTGGCCTGCTGGAAAGGAGAGAGTGGCGGCCGCAGGATGCCTACGGCGGGCTGGCCTGGCCCGAGAGCCGGTCTGGCTGGATGTGTAGGCAGGGCGGAGGAATTCAGAGCTAGCCTTGAAAGTGGTAATTCCTCACTCTTTTCCCCCCCCCTCGGCAGCTCGGACTCCGAAGGTAATTTTGAGACCCCTGAAGCAGAAACGCCGATCCGCTCGCCGCTAAAGGAGTTCTGCGAGCCGCCGCCGGGACTGCCGCAGCCTGAGGCCGGGACCCAAGGTAAGGAGCAAGCGAGCGCCTTCTGCTTTTCGGCTTTCTGCTCCGGATGCAGAAAAGCGGGGTGGGGTCAAGGAGGAGAAGTCGCTTGTTTTGAATAATGCCTGCCACATTTTTTGTGGTTAATGGCCTGGATGGTTCAAATGCCAGCACTTGGGGCTGTGTGTGCTTTGCAGAGGGCTGTTCTCTAGCGTGGGTTAAACACTAATTGTATTGAATCCCTTTGGGAGGGAAGGGGTGACATTACAGGCTCGAAAGAGTCATTTCAGCCCCCCTTGGCTCATGCCTGTGCAGCACGCAATTATCATTGGGCTGTTTTGCAACCGCCGGTCACACCCTGCCGCTGTCCCCGTGCCGAGATAGGGAGTGAGTGTGCGGCTGCAGGAGGCAGGGATCTGTAAATCTGGTTTTGTGAGCTGCCAAGCCAGGCTGAGGCTGTGCCTGGGGATGCAGAGGCTGCAGCCAGGACGGCTGTGACGGATTGATGGAGAGGAACAAAGGATTTTGTTGAATCATTTTGTCTGTTAAACTGCCCTGCTCCCACTTCCCTCGCCGACTGTGCAGCGCTCAGCGATGCCTCCCGCCGCTTCCTGGCGTGGGGGCGCGGGGTGGTGGGAGCTGCCTCGCGCATGCCCCGCGTGCCACTTGCTGTGGGGGAGACGTGCCCTTGCACGAGAGCTGACGTGGAGCTGCGCAGCGTCCGCTCCCTGTCCGGTCGGCAGTGGAGGTTTCATTGCACGGGTCCCTTTTCCCTGGGGTTAGTGGCCTGGCATTTTTGCTGTGTAGTTAAAAATGCAAAAGCTTGGCACTGCTGAACCCTGTTACTGGAGAAATTGCCAGGGATCTTCGAAAACCAAGGGGGGTTTCCATTGCTGGCAGGGTCCAGTGCTGTTGCTGGTTTGTCCTTGCGTCTCACCACCGGCTGTCGCTCCTCTGAGCGTGGCTCTCCATTAACCCTTGGCCTTTTGGGCACTGGCTCCATCAATGTGGTTGTACTCCTCTCTCCAGGGGGAATCGCAGTTGGTCCCTGAGGCTGAGCTCTGTGTTTGTTTTTGTGCTGCAGGGAGGAGGCTTTGAAGCTCTGGCATCTCTGCAACAGCCACAGGAGGTTACTGGGGCAGGGGCAGGGAGGAGACCTCCCCTTTCATCTGCTCTTTCTGCAGAGCAGGGTGACTAGGCAGCGTCAGGAGGTTTGTAAGCCCTGGCAGTGTCTGCAGGAGAGAAGCCCTGCCGGGGCATGGGTGGCGTGTGGGGCCGTCCCGAGCATCCTCTGCTCTCACCCAGCTACCCCTAGCTGCTGCTGAGCTGCTGCTCTGTGACTTGCAATGTTGGGCTTTTCTTGAACGCTTGCAGCAGCAGGCTGGCAGCTTGCTGCTCTGCTGGGTTTCAGAGATGTGCATGGTACACCCATGGGTCTGGGGGCCCATCCATCCCCATGGAAAACACATTTTTTTTTGCCTTGATGGAGACAGCACGTGGTTTGTGCTTCCGATAATCTCAGCTTTCAGAATAATCCTTCCCTTTAAGAAGGGATAGAGGCATCTTTAGTTTGTAGGATAATGTCTGAGGAGGAGAGGAGAGATGAAGGCTTTCCTAGGAAATTCCTCTTGCAGGTGTCAGGGTCATTTCTGTGAAAGCTTCTGCCTGAGGAAGCGCGTTGCTCCGGGGAGTTGCCGTCCTGACCATGCATTCGTGCCAGTTCCCCACCGCCGCCGAGCAGCCGCTGCCAGCGCCGCGCACAAAGGTTGCAGTGTTGTAGGGCTGAGGATGGTGCTCTGCTGCAAAGCTGGATTTCTGCTCTGCCCTGTGGAGAGCTGGAGGCTGGAGAAAACGGGGCCAAACCCACAGTCTCGTGCTGCTCCCAGCTCAGTCCTGTTCTGCCTGGGGTTCAGGAACCTCTCTGAAAGGCTGGAGGGAAGGGGTTCCCCAGGCGCAGCGTGAGAGCTCGTGATGTGCAGAAGCTTCCTGGGGTGCACAGTCCCTGCACCCTGGCTAATCTGCACGCTGAGCGCTTGCCGCGCCCGTGCTTCCCAGCTCCCGAGGGGCTGCTCTGCAGCAGCACGTGCCCTCGTGTGTGACGGCAGCGGAGGAGCAGGCAGCTGTAATAACGGCCGGGATCGGGAGGCGATCCAGCCTGATGGCTGCTTGTTGGTACGGCCACGGCGGAGCTGCCGCAAGAGCCGGTGCCCTGTGGTCTGCAGGACTTGGCTACCGTGCACGGTGCCTGCACCTGGGCCGGTGTCGTGGTGAAAGGTGCACGGCCTGGACCTGCGGGCACGACACGGGCAGGGCACAAATGGGAGCAGGTGTGTCTGTTTTCAGGGACAGAAATTCAGCTGGTCCTGTCATGCCGGGGAGGGGGCTGTGGTTAGGCTTTATGCCCGGTCACGATCCTTTAAACAGCTTTCCTCCTGCTGTCTCAGATGACAGGAGGCTGTAATTCTGTGCTGTTCTTGCTGAAGTTATCTTCAGTCATCTGCCAGGAGATATCTGTGCAAGGAAATAAGCAGAAGCAACAAATACAGAACCATCAGTGATGGAGCAGCGCTCATCAGCCTTTGCTTCTGTTACCCTGATGCAGGGCACGTGTTACCCGGTGTGTTACTGGCAGCATCGTTTGTCGGTATGCTAATTCTTAACAGAAAAGATTTAAAAATAGATCAACGTCTGTTAAACGAAAGCGGGAAGCCAAAAGAGGAAAAAAGTCGTTAGCTACGTAAGCCTGAGCTGAATGCACAGTCCAGATATCCTGTGCTCAGCCTGTGTGTGTGAACGAAGGGAGAAATGCGTGACTCATGCTGTGCACAAAGCGAGAGTCGAATCAAAGGCTGCAGATAGTGGAGGGGTTGTTCTTGCCGGCATTCAGCATTCAGGGCTGTGTGGGGAATCATTGCTGCTTCACTTGGCTGCTGTGTGTGGGATGAAAAGGGCGCGGGGTCTTTGCGTCGCAGTGCTGCTGCCGCCAGGTTTTACTGATTCATTCGAGGGAACGAGGGATGGCGTGTAGGAAAGCTGCTTGGTTAGTCAGTGTTTGTATTTAATTTCAGCCTAAGGAAGACAAGCACAACGATTACAATGCACATGCACAAAGTGACTATTACTGCGGTGCCAGACTGTCCTCTCTGTAAATTTTTCTTCAGAGGGTATAAAAATCTCCGTTTTCACCTTACAGGATCTGCTTCATGTCCACTGCCAGGACCAGACGCAGGCTTGTGCTCCATGCCAACCGGTATAACTGCTGCGTGCGGGCACGCAGGGTCTCTTACCGCCGTGAGGAACCCCACAGCCAGCCGGGCTCTGCCCGGGGGTGAGCAGGGTGCCGCGGGATCCGTCACTTGTGGGGCTGTTTACAGGAGGGGCTGTTTTACAGGAGGGGTTTTGGCCTGGGAGGTGGCCGCTGTGCAGCGGAGCTCCGGGGTCCGCGTCCCTGCCGCGTGGCGCGGGCCCCATCCCGCAGCCGTCGCCCTCCCTTCCTCCTGGCAGCGGCCTCAGGGAGTGAGCTGACCTCGCGGTTCTGTCTGCCTTTGTCCTCTCTGTGCGGGGGAGTCTCGGTGCCTGTGCGAGCCGCCTCGGGGCTGCGGCGGCCCGGAGGAGAGGAATAACTCGGCCAAGCAGGCTTGAACATCGGGGTGATCCGGGCATTGCACGAGCGTTCGGGGGTTCTTTTCGCAGAGGTGGGCAGGCTCCTCGCTGCCCCTCTGGCTCTCGTTTCTGTCGGTTCCCTTGGGCTATTGCTCGGGCACAGCGCTGAGCTTGGCTTTTAACTCGCACGGCTGATGAGTACCTGTCTCACACCCGGAGCCTCTCCAGGGAGGAAGGAAAAAGCCCCACAGAGGGACAGAGGGTTCTCCTCCAGATCTCCAGCGTGGCTGGCGAGCTCCGGAGCAGCCTTTCATCTGCGCCGTCTGCCTCCCAGTGCGTCCCAGTTCCTCGGCCTCTCAGACTGGACGGACGGGTGGACTGTGCTGCAGGCAGGGGAGAGTGGAGCAGGCGAGCTGGCGCGGGTGCAGGGAGGGAGTGAATCACAGGCGTAGAGGCTCCGGAGGCAGTGTTTGTGCATTGCATGGCGAGGTGTGAAAGCACCCAAGCTGTGCTGGGGAGGCCCGAGCCGTTTCACCAGGATGCTCTCGTGGCGTGCGGGGACGATTGCGTGGGCACATGGAGCTGCTCCGCCTTGGGCAGGTGGTTCCTCTAGTCTCTGTGAAGAACCAGCCATTCTGAGCGATGGCCACATGCATGCATCCCTTCTCTCATCACCCTGAGGACATCCACAGGAATGGGGAGAGGTGGTTTTCACTGCCGACTGCTTGTTATTCAAGAAGTAATTACTCATTGCTTGGGCTAGAAACCAGGATGGGCTTCTGTCTGTGAGAACGTCTGCTGCAAAGCGTTCTGGTGGGAATGTAAAATGCATTAAAAAGGTGCCTTTTGCCCAGGCTTTGAAGTCTGTTCTTCTCTTCAGGGATGTCTCAGTGAGGTTTAAAGCATTTGAGCAACACAGCAAGTGTAATAAAATTTTCTTAGGGGTCTGTTAGGGAGGTTTTTTGGTTCCTAGGGATGGAAAGGCCTGGCAGGAGCTGCCTCAAAATGTTTTCTGGCTGCACTCCAAGTACATTTCCACTGGATTTGTGTTTACCGATGCATTTTGTGGGGCAGCAAGGCAGTGTCCATCCGGAGGGAGTTTTTTGCAGTCTCAGGGAGCACATGGTCCCTCCTGATTCATTTCCATGGCTTTTAGCATCCTAGAGATCAATTGTGCAAACCACGAGCCATCAGCTGAGTCAGGGTTGTTGGCTCAGTGTCCTGGATTCGCCCAGGAACCAGATACTTGCCAGATTCACTTTCCTTTTTCTGTAAGCCTGTGACTCGCGCAGCCACCAGCAAATGCGAGCTGGTTGCAGATGCCCGGCGGCAGCAGCCGTGGCGGGGAGCACGCAGGGGCGGGCGGTGCGTGGCTCGGCGGAGCTTGCCGGCTGAGCTCCCTGCAGCACCGCGGGTGCTTCCTGTGCCTTCCCTCCCGCGGCCGCATTGCCGGGTACCGGATGCGTTTGTAGCCTCAGGTGCTGCTTGCAAAGGGAGCAAGCAGCTTTCCCCTGCATAAGCTTGGATCCAAAGTCTCCCATGCCACTGCTACCAGCCACATATTCAAACCTGCTCAGACCTTGGGCGAGCTCTGGTTTTGTTGTGCCTGTGGAGGTCCTGGCTGCATCTCCCCAGAAAGGTGCCAGCAAGCACTGCAGGGTCCCATGTGCTCCCTGATGGGTGCTGAGTACCCTGACATCGCCTTCTGCTTTATCCTGGGAGTCTGCGCAAGCGTGTCTGCCTGAGATGCAGGGAGAAGAGCTGTGGGTGTGCTGGGAGGTGACACCGGGTGTTCTCCTTCCATGCCTTCGCGCACCTGTGCTGAGCTTCTGGCTCTGGGCACTTGCTGGGTGTAGCTTGCAGGATGACTCGGTAGATAAGGAGCTTCCCCATCCCCTGACAGCAACGAAAAGATTAAACAGTAAAAGGATTTAGGGGAAGGGATTGGAGTAATAGTGATTAAGTCATGGATCAGGATTTGTGATTAAGAAACTCTGACAGCAGCGCGGCCAGCTGGGTGTACCGTGCCGTGGGATCTCTGCGGGGATGGAGCGGCGGGCAGCGCGGGGCCGAGTTTTGGCCATGCCGCAGGCGGGCAGGGGCTGGCAGAGCAGCCCCGAGCAGCTCGCCCCGCTCCCGGCCGGCCCTGAGCTGCCCTTGCCCTGCTCCCCTCCCCTCCTGCCCCGCTGCCAGGTGCACGCGCGGTTTTTGCTCTCCCTGCCGCTTTGTGCGTTGATGTGCTGCAGCGACATTTTGTGAGCAAGAGCATCAGCCACATGCGGCTGCTGTACCCGGAGCGCACAGTTCGTGTTTTACCCTGTGGCAGCCACGTGTCTCCTGCGTTGGTGGAGTGGTGCAGAGCCCTAACGGGGGCAAGGGCTGTCTGTAACGCGCTCAACGTCAGTGGGGGGTGCCTGCGTTCTGGGGTTGCAACCAGTTCCGTGAAGGCACTTGCCGGGGGGTGGAGAATCCTTTCAAGGAAATGGGAGCTTAGAAAATCACGAAGCATGGGAGAGGCGAGGGCAGTTCAGCCTCGCTCGCTTCCCCGCTTTGGAGGAGCCCTCGGGAGGGGGGCGCGGCGCAGCGGGCGGGCGCCTGTCGGGGCTGATGAGGCTCCACAGGAGAGCGAGCGCGGGGCTTCCGGAGCAGAGCACAGGCGCTGCCAAACCCGCTCCCGCGCCCTGGGGAGCGGCTTGTGGCGCGCAGCTTCCCTCTGCCTGCTGCGCATCTGCGCTCTGCGGCCCTGTGCTGGCCACCTGCGGGCAGCTGACCCCCAAATCCCCTCAGCAGCCTGTGATATGTTTATTCATTAAGCACAGCGTCTCATTCCCATTCACCCTGGGGCTTAATCACGTTTCGTGGTGTTTTCTCATGTCACGCTTTTGTCCTGGTAACGTTTAACCCCCCACCCAGGTGAGCAGTGACACCCTGCTGCTGCCGTTCCCACTTGGACACAAGTGTTTTGTGCTCTCAGCAGCCCTGCAATTGGTCCTGGCCGCTGTTTGGCCTTTGGGAGCCTTGCTGGGCAGCATTGGCGGTGCAAAACCCCTCTGGAGCTGCCGGCACCCCGGGTGGGTGCAAGTGGTGAGGAGAGGGAAGACGTAGATGGAGATGGTGGTGGGTCTGCTAGCGTGGTGCCCAACAATACCTCCCCGCAGGGGTTCGCCCTGCGCATGGTGGTTTATGTGCGTTCTCTCCACTGTGTTCACGGGCTTTGAATTTTAGAGAAAGTGCTTGAAGCCGGGGTTAGATAGTGATTCTGGCAGCTCGGGAGGCCGAGCTTTGGATCAGCAGCTCCCATAAAATCTGGTCCTGGAGCAGGCATGAGGAGGGGAGGGAAACCCAGGCTTGGTGCCTGGCTCCTGCAGGGGGCCCGGCTGGAGGTGTGCACGCAGGCAGGGCTCTGACGGGCTGCTTTCTCTTTGCAGGGCTCAGCGGCCATGGGGAGCTGCTGGTAGGGGACGCCTGCAGGGACAGCTCACAGGGGCAGCGCCCCGAAGATGAGGCTCAGCCAGAGATCGGAGCCCCTCCAGCTGCCGCGGCTACGGAAGGGGAAAGCGGCCCCGAAGACTCATCCCTGACACAGCCGCCGGCTGAAGCCCGGCCCCCGGCCGCCCTCGGGAGTCGGGCTGGCGCTGGCTGTGCCGCCGAGCTGGCCCCAGTGCCCCATGTGGGCAGAGACGCCCGCGAGTGGGTCATGTCGGGAGAGGACCCAGCAGGTGCGGGCGCGGGGCTGGCAGAGCAGGAGGATGATGCCCTGGCTCAGGAGAGCTCACCCGGCCGGGACCAGCTCCGGAAGGGAAAATCACCTTCCCTGGGGAGGAAAGGAGAAGAAAGCATGGAGTCTGCTGGCGAGGAGCCTCTGGTGCCCACAGCCTCCTACCACTTCGACCCTGAGCAGTATGACGAGAGCATGAACCCCTTTGTGGCAGGGGGCTGCAAGCTGCAGGGCTCTCCCCTGGCCTCCCGCCGCCTCCCGCTCCCAGTGAGTGAGCCGGGGGGGGACCTGGCCCCCCAGACCAAAGAGGAAGTCCTGAGAGCCGAGGTCAGTGTCACGGAGGGTGGAGAGGGCGCGGAGACCCGGAGAGCCACTCCAAGGAAGGGCAGCAGGATACCAGCCAGCAAGCTGACACCGAAGAGGCAGCGGGAGCCTGGGAGGAAGCCCGCTGAGGATGCGGAGAGGTGTCCGCCGGAGCCGCCCCTTCCCCAGGGCCCCCCCAGGGCAGCTCCTGCACCGTGGGACAGCTCAGACCTCAACGCTTTCAGTGGCAGCTCAGCGCTGCAGCACTCGCCCACTCTCAGCAAAGGCTCTTACCAGTTCGACCCCGATAACTTTGACTCCGTGGATCCCTTTAAGCCCACCAAGACCCTCGCCAGTGCTACTGACTGCTGCCCCGCTGCCGACAACAGCCTCAACGAAATCCTCGAGTCTCAGACGCTGGAGGTGCAGGACAATCTCATGAAGGGCAGAGACTCCCCGAAGAAGCCCAAGTCGCGCCTGATAACGTGAGTGCCGGAGCGCGGCCGGGCGGCTGGCCCCTTCCTCCCGCGCCTCCTGGGAGACCGACGTGCGCCTCGGGCTCTTGCGTTCCTGCTGCTGCCTGGTTCTCTTTGCCCTTGTCCCGGTGGGATGCGTCTCCCCCTCTCCCCGCCAGCCGCCCTGGCTGCTCAGGAGCAGGTGGGATGAGAGGGACGGGTGTCATGGAGCAGTGCCAGCGCTTGGTGCACCACGAAGCCCGGGTGCAGGGCCCCAGGCGGAGTTGGGGGCTGGAGCAGGACCCATGCAGTGGGAAAACCCTGGGAAGCTGTGCGGGGCCCCAGCTGCGAGGTGGAGGTGCCCGTGCTGCAGGGTCGGGAGTCTCAGCAAGCCTCTGCAGCGCGGTGTGAGCCTGCAGGGCTTTCCAGGCGCGCAACAGCATTTGTAATTCTGTAGCTGGCGAAAGTGTGTCTGTCTAATCAGATGCTGCTGGGACACCTTGTGCACTGCCACTGAATTTCCCTTTTTGCAGCAGGGGAAGAGGATGGAGGTTAAACGGGCAGGTCGTTTGTTGCTTTTATCACATTTGCACGGGCGGTGGGGACCTTGTCCCTTGCCAAAACTATTCCAGTACATGCAGGAATTTTTCAGTGCAGATTCAGTTCCTGAACTGTGCTATTTAAAACCCCCATGTAAATGGTGACGTTTCCTAATGCCTACCGGGAATGCAGACAGTATTACCCTTCTCCTCTGGGAGCGGGTTTAATCATAAACCTTGCTATTTTCATGGATACACCTATTGTGTCACAAATGTCCTCCAAACTGTGTCTGGGCAGTGTGGAGTCTCAGCCTGACTTTAAGAGCTTGAAGCTGTAAGATGCAAAATAGCAGCTGCTGAGAGAGAGCTGGTTCTGCGTGCCCTGTGGGGTCTCTGAGCATGCAAGGAAGCAGAGGGAATATTGCATGAGGGAGTAATTGCCCAGCCAATTTTGGGTCCTTCCAGTATAATTTGCAATTGCACTTTAGCACTGATGGTTGGAACCAGTTGAAAGCAAAAGCAGGATATAAGCTTAAAAGGGGAAACTAAGAGCACAGAGACTGTGGCTGATTTGACAATAAAACGAAACAAGCCATCACTCTGCTAACGGGTTCTCCAGTGGGAAAGCTAGAGGGTGGGTTTTTACAGAGAGAGGAGATAATGCCTCAGAGGCAAAACCAAGGGTCTGATAGAAGTTTTTCTGTTAGAAATACTGTGCAAAGAATTGAGGCAGATTTCTGCAGAGTCCATGTTGCTGTGTGGCCCTGGGGTGAGCAGGAGCTGGCTGTAGGTGGAAGCAGCTGGGAAAGCTTCAGCCCCCTCTCCTTTACCCCACAGCAGCACGAGCTGCGCCAGGAGCTGGGTTTGTGATTGAGTCTTATCCCACCTCTGGTAATAGCAAATGCAGAATCCGAGCATCCTTTATCTGTGTGTTCTTTCTAAAAAGCTAGAGCTGTGCAACTCATTGTGTTTCTCCAGATGGGAGTTAATATCCGGGTCTTTTCACACGCTTTTCTTCTCTCCATCTGTCTGTCTCTTTTTCCTGTCTATTCTTGGGTGCATCAGGACTACTGAACAAGTGAAATTTCTCTGTTTTCTGTTGTAAGTACTCTCTTCTGCCTTTCTTTCATCTTTTCCTTTGTTGTTTTTGTTCTCTCTCCGACTGGGTGTGTGTTGGCCCCACTCGTCTCCATGGCATGCAGGCTCCTTCTTGCCTCTGGACTCGCGCTCTGCTGCTGGACCTGCGTCCTCTGCATCCCCCGGCTGCAGGGGCAGCTTCGCCTCGCGAGCGCCTGCGAGCCAGGGAGCAGGCGAGAGCTGCACTGGAGGCCCGTGCCTGTGCTTGCTCTTGCAGCATGCCGACCTGCAACGCATTTTGATGATGTAAAAGTACTTGAAATCAGTGCGTCGGCTAAGGGAGGGGGGGAGCAGGCTTCTGTGCAGTCCAGCTCCTTGCAGAGATGGGCAGATTTTAGTCCTGAAGGGAGGGGGTGTCTTTTACCCCTCCCAAGCAAAATCCCCAGGGAAGCAGCTGCTGTAGAGGGGGTAGGGTGGAAAGCACCGGCTGGGCAACAAGTCCCTGGGCAAGGGAGCCGCTGGTGCTGTCTCATGTGAGGGCAGTCGGAGGGAGGCAGCGTGCTGGCTTATCCTTTATCTTATGTCATCCGTCCGAATGCCCTTCTTGTCTGCTTAGTGCCGGTTGCCATATGCACGAACAAAATTAGAGCTTGGCTCAAGCACAGACATCTGTGTCTCGGCTGAGAACTGATCTGCCTTTTTACAGTGCGATTTTGAACAGTGACTGTCTGTCTGTTTGAATTCGGGACCTGCAGCCTGATGGCTCTGCCGGTGCCCATGCAGCCAGCAGCACGTGGGCAGTGCTGGCTGGATTTGGGGTTATCCAGCTGTAACTGCTGGCATCCAGTGTGCAGAGGGAACGGGGCCACTGGCATCTGCATGTGCTGGCCTCAGGGCTGGGGGCTTGGAGCTCGGGCTGCCTGCCTTGCTCCCTCTCCCCATCCCCTTGAATTACAGAGCTGCTGTCTTGGTGCTGGGGGGTGATCCAGCCAGCCACCAGGCGGTGTGGTGACAGCATCCCTAGAGGTCGTGCAGAGTAGAGAGATTGCTAAGGACATGGCGAGCTGTGGTTTAACTGCTTGCATTAGGGCATGGTGGAGAGAAGCACAGTCAAAAGTGATTTTTTCAGTCTGACACAGGTGTGCATGGTAGTGTGCAAATAAAATTCCCTTGTGCTATGGCACATTGTTCATGCTCTGCTGAAGCACGTGTGGGATGGGACGGGGAGGCTGGGGAGGGAAGCAGACAGGGAGATGATTCCTAAAACCTTGGGCTGTCCCGCTGTGAATCGGCTCCAACCTCTGCACTGCTGCAGCGCTGAGTGTGGGGCTGGAAGTGCCTCCCCATGGATCTGCCGTGGGCTGTCACACGAGCTGCCTCCAACTTAGCAGGTGTCTGTCTTCTGGGAAATTCAGGCATGGCAGCTCACCGTGGGAGGTAACTAGCTGTGCAGTGAGTGGTGGTGAGCTGCGAGCTTGTGCCTGGGCGTGGGCACAGCTCCCCTTCCCATGCGAGAGGCGAGTGCTGCGATGCAGCTCGTCTCACCGCTGGCGTTGGTGGCATGAACCCGGCACTGCGTGCAGCCGCCCGGTTGGGGCTGCTCCACGACCATCCCTCTGCTGCCTCTGGCTGATTCAAGATGCTCGCGCCTGGTGCCTTGGGATGGGGCCGTGTCTGCAGTCTCGCGCTGCCAGCCCAGCGGCTGGGCACCGGGATGGTGCCTTTGGGGAGCCTGGGATGAAGCCCCTGGAAGAACTTCCAGCCACGGATCACCTGCAAGAGAAACCTGAGCTCAACCTTCTCCCCTCCGAAAGGTTCTCCTCCTCAAGACGGCGTTTGCACCCTGACGAGAGAGCCCTCAAAGCACAGCAGTGCTGTCCTGCCACAGAGCAGAGCAGTGCTCTGGCCGGGTGGGTCTGCCCCACGTGGGAACATGGATGCTGCAGAGACGGGCCCTGGCCAAGCTGGCAGTGACAGAGCAGTGCGAGGCTTGTGCTGGGCACGGGATGGTCTGGAAATGCTTCTTTCCTGAGAAAATCAGCGTGCACTCAGGTATTCTGTCACACTGGCCATGCAAGCGAGGGTGCGGCAAGGGAAACCTTTCTTCACAGGCTCCTTGGCAATTGCCTCTCTCGCCATCAGTGCCTCAGGGTGCTTTCTCTGATCCTTACCTTCAACGGGAATAAACATCTCCAAGACAAACCCAGTTGCTTTGTAGTTGTGTATTTTGTTTGCTTGTTCTTTCTGTTCATTCCAGAACTTGCTCTGCCTCGGTATTTCACCGGTGAGTGTTTTCACTGTCGCGCAGCGGGTGCAATGCTAGCGCTGGGGCTGCCTCCCC
>VXAL01011704.1:12999-33290 GCA_013399475.1 Chauna torquata
TGCCCCCGCCTCTCCCCGTCCTCCAGCCCCCGCGTGCCCCGGCTCAACCCGGCTGCTTCTCTCTGTCCCGCAGGAGCGGCTGCAAGGTGAAGAAGTACGAGACGCAGGCGCTGGTGCTGGACGCCTGCGCCCAGGTAGGTGGGACACTGCGGCTGGCGCGGGGCTGCCGGGGCGGCGCGAGGAGGGCTCGGCCGGCTGAGCCGCGGGCTGCTGGTCTGTCGCCGGCGTGCCCAGGTGGCACCGCACCCCGAGCGCTGGGGCCGGGGGCTCAGCCTGTCCCCGCCGGGCTTCCCGGCCGGTCGGTGCTGCGTTTGCTGTGTGGTTTGCTGGGGACCGCGTGCGTGTGGTGTCTTAGACCTGTCCCCTGGCATGGGCCAGAGCAACGCACTGAGCTCTGCGGTCGGGTTAATGGATTTTGCTCGTTAATTGCTTCTGTCCGGGGCACCATGTGCTTCCTTCTGCCCAAACCTGCCGAGGGGCTGGCCGGGAGCAGTTGGCCGTGGGTGCTAAGCCTCCCCGTGCTTTCCACTGACCACCCGCACAACCTGGCTGCCTGATCCCCGTGGATTAGCTCGGTCCTGCTTAACCGCATGCCTTGATCCTGCAGGATGAAGGAGCGTTGACCTCAGAAATCCCAGATATTGCAAATCGGGATGGACATGCCACTGATGAAGAGAAGCTGGCCTCCACCACCTCTGTGCAGAAACCAGCCGGGCTGGAGAAGAAGGGAGAGCCTGAAGATGACCTGGAGTACTTTGAGTGCTCCAATGTTCCCGTGCCGGCGGCAAAGCACGCCATGGAGGCAGGTAAGGAGCGTCCTTGCTGCCTCTGGCTCTGGAGGTGTGCCATGCCTGCACCCAGGTAATCCCTGCAGCCTCTGGCAATGAATTTGTGCTGTTGAGGCAACACAGCTTCATCACATCTCACTTACACTGATAGGACTAAAGGTTACCACAAGCCATAATGAAACCTCCGATTGCTTATCCGCACTGCTTCATTATGGAAAAGTCGTGGTGCAGGCAGTCTTTATTTGGACTCCTTCGGTCTGGAGCACTCTCCCGGTGGCACCGCGTTAGGAAGCCCCGCAGCTCCCAGCTCGCCCGCAGCCCCTTTCCCTGTGTACACTGCCCTGCCTCGCTGAGACCAGCTTTGTTGTTACAGCCCAGCGGGATGAGGAGGGCACCCAGGCTCCTCCTGAGATGCAGACTGACCTGGGCTCAGTAACAAAAACACCAGTGCAAAGTCAAGGCTGTTACTGAAAGCTTCAGTCCTGCTTGGGTTTTGCTCCTGCTCAGTCTGAGCAGAGGCAAAGCACAAGAAATGAGTAGGCTGATTTTGGTTGTAGTGATTATAGGAAGTGCTCACTAAATAGTGCCTCAGATGCGCAAAGCATTACGCCACTGTGTGCTTGCCCGTTTGTCACAGCGGTATCTCTGTTTCTCCGAGGACAGCTAAGGCAAGGGCTGAGCTGAGCCGCTCGCTCGGCCCAGCTGGGACGTTCCCGACGCGCCCCGCGCCCTGCCTTCGGGGCTGCGGGGCCCCTGCCTGTGCCAGGACGGAGCTGCCAGGACGTGGTGCCTCCCAGCGCACGGGGCTCCCGTTAATGGAGATCTCTGGGTCACTACAGAAGCCTACGCTAATGCCACTGCTGGTGTTTTGCTGTCCATCTCCTATGCAATTAGCCACTCTGACCAATCCATTAAAAATAATTAAAAGCCAGGCAACAAGGCATTTAATCAATAGTGAATAGAATAGGTGCAAACAACAGAAATGGCTGCACGGAAGGTTTGTAGCTGTCTCCTGTGCAGCTGGCCATTAATCATTTCTCTAGAATGCAGTATGGAGCTGCAAACCTTTCAGGAGAGGAAAACAGCCCTTCGTCTCACAAGGGAGGAAAAATTGCATAGTTAATGGTGAGTCTGGGAGGTTTTAGTTATTGCTGCTGGTCTCAGAGGGCACACAGCTGCTGGCCAGGGCAAGGGAATAAACGGGGGAAATCCTGGGGAATCTGCAGCCACAAGCATCATGTTGCATCTTTCCTTCCCTAGCTGTGTTACCGCATTATGTTTTTCTCTGCCCAATTAACAGGTGAGTAATCGGTCATGTCCACAGTTGCTTCGGCGAGGTTCATAAATTACATCCCAAGTTACATGGGATGGCAGGGTGTCCCGAGCCCTGCAGACTGGAGGAGACAGCCTTTAGCTTCTCTCCGCTGCTGTCAAGAATAGAAGGGGCCATGTGGCAGCTCCTTCGGCGCCGGGCCCAGCTGGTGCGAGGCGGGGGCTGCTGCGATTCGGGGTGGCCGAGCAGCTGGGCTTCCCCCCGCACAGAAGGCCTGGGGCATCCTCCAGGCTGCGGTCCCCAGGCATCGCTGGCATGGCAGCTGCTGGGATGTGTGGGGCTGGCTGCCACCAGAGGGGAGTGTTGGCTTCCACTGCGGCAGGAGAGGCTAGCGGGGATGCAGGATGTGTCCTCTTCACAAGGGCAGCAGCTGGGGGCAAAGAAGCCTTTGGGAGGGAGCTCAGGGGATGCAGAGGCTCAGCCGTACACCTCTGCATCGCAGCAAATCTGCGTGTGCCGCGAGGTTCTTGCTTCCAGCAGCTAAAATGTTGAATTTCCCTGTCTTTAGGCTTTGAAAAGGAGATCTCCAAGCAGATGGACAAGGACGGGCCTGGTGCCTTCCCCGTGAGTGTCACGTGCTTCCTCCTCCCTTGCCCGCGGGGAGCCGTGGGGGCCGGTGCCTGTGCCTCCCACCGGGGACGCTCAGACGCAGCTTTGAGGAAGGCAGCTGACAGCAGGGAGGGCATTAATGGGAACAGCCCGCTTAACAGCCTGGCCCTGCAGCCAGCAGCGACCCTGCCGACCCCGGTGCAGCAGGTCGGCGTGGGGCACCCCCGGTGCACCCCGAGGAGCAGTCAGGGTGGCCCAGAGACCCCTGCCTGACGGGGGGACACTGTGCCAGCTTAGCTGCCGCTGGCCAAAGCTGCTGGAGGTGGCAAGCAGATGACAATGAGATTAGCAACATCAGCAAAATTAGCATCTCTGAGACAGATTTAACTGCACTAAGCCCCTCAAGGGCATCGGGCAAAGTGAACCTCGTGTTTGGTACTGCCGAGGGGTTGGGCTGGGAAACTGCTCCTGCAGCTGAGCCACGGTCATCCCAAAACGTGGGAGGATTCACCGTGGGGGCTGGCGTTCAGGTGCATGCCTGCGTTTGCAAGATGCCACAGGAGGCTGCTGCAAAAACCACGAGGGGCTGAAGCTCCCCGGCTGCCCGGACCTGGGGCTGTGCCTGAGGTGGCTCTGGGGGTGGCTCCTGCTGCCGGCCGTCACTGGCGGAGCTGTGGGAGCCCATGCAGGGCTCCGCCGTGCTTGAGTCTGGGCAATCGATGGTCAAAGCGCAGGGGAGGAGGTGGGGGGAGAGGAGAGAGAAGTGCTTTGTTTCCAAAACACTGCAAAACCAGGTTGGCTTCTCCGTAGCACTTCTCCATTTGCGGCCTTGCAGCCCGTTTCCAAGGAGATAGCTGCGAGGGGCTGCCGCTTCAGCTGGGCTGAGGAAGGGAGGAATAGGCGCTGGCGTAAGCCTCGGTTTGCAGGAACGCTTTTCTGGAGGCATTTCAGACCGCGGGAGCCCTCGAGCCCCTGCACCATGCCTGGTCACTGCCGTGCAACCCTGAGGGAGAGGGCCTGGGCTCCGGGAGGAGAAGGCTCTGAGCAATGTGGGTGCAGCATCCATTAGCATGGCCCAGCAAACGTCCCTGCGGTGCCAGCAGCGGTTCAGATGTGTCCCCACCTGGCCAGGAGGTGATGCAGGCAGCCCCTTGAGGCTGGAGCTGTTTTAAAGCCCAACACAGGGCAAAGCAAAGGTGATGTTGGATGGGAGCACAGCTCAGCTCGGAGCTGGGTCTCCTTCTTCCAAGGCGAGCTCCTACTTTGTCTCCCCTTTGGGATGCAGAGCCCCTGGGCGGTGGGTGGGTGCACTGCAGTGCAGCCCCAGCTCCCCTGCGAGGAGCTTAGCAGCAAGCACACTAAAAAACCCCAGGTGGCTCTGCCAGGTATCTCAGATGCTGGGCTGTGAGCTGTCAGCGTATGCAGGTGGGGAGGTTCAGTGCCTGAGCAGAGGCTGATAAAATGGGGGAGAATACCCCAAACATGGGAAGCAGGGTGAAAAGAAAATCAACAAAATGCAGCATCCCAGCTGGGTGATTCCCCCTGCAGGGCAATCCTGGGCTGTGCTTGACAGAGAAATCCCCCGTGGCCATCACCAGCGGGAGCAGGATCGAGAGCCCCCTGGATGGCATCTGCCTGAGCACATCCGAGAAGACAGCTGTGCTCACGCTCATCAGAGAGGAGGTAACGGCCGGGGAGCGGACCCCATCCCGGCTGCTGTGGTGGGGAGGGAGCAGGACAGGCTCTGCGGGTTGGGAGCTGCACCGGGAGCATGGCCCAAGGGTCTTGTGTCTGCTGCATCCTAGATAATCACGAAGGAGATCGAAGCCAACGAGTGGAAGAAGAAATACGAAGAGAGCCGTCAGGAAGTCTTAGAGATGAGGTAGAAACCTTCTGTCGTGTTCTCCTGCATGGTGGGATGCTGCACTGTGCTCTTGCGTTCCCCTGTTGGGAGCACGGGTTGGTTTGTGGGGCCGTAATGGGATGATACGGTTCAGCATCACCGGGGTGGGACGTGTTACAAGACATGTACCCTTTGTGCCTGTGCTGTGTGGAACCTGCGGTTTCTTTGTTGCGGGAATGAAATCCTATTAGCTGCGGCTGGAGGGAGGTCTTGGAGCTGTGGTGGGAGCCAGAGCACCAACTGCTTTGGTCCAGGCTCTGCAGGCGGGCTGGTGCTCGGGCTGCCTTCGTAGTACTGGGGAAGGGGTGACAGGGCCTGGGGCAGTTTGCTAGAGCAAAGCTGTAGGTGTGTGCCTGCAAGAAACTGCTGCCTCCTACCTGCTTTTATTCTCCCTCCATTCTAGGAAAATCGTGGCCGAGTACGAGAAGACCATTGCCCAGATGATAGGTGAGGTCCCACCGCCTGGCTGAGTGTGCAGGGCAGGGAGCTGCTGCCGCAGCCATCCCTGCTCAGTCACTGCATCCCTGTTGTTCATTCTCCATCACAGAGGATGAGCAGAGGACAAACATGACCTCTCAGAAGAACCTGCAGCAGCTCACGATGGAAAAGGACCAGGCCCTGGCAGATCTGAACTCGGTGGAGAGGTCCCTGTCGGATCTCTTCAGAAGATACGAAAACCTGAAGGGCGTCCTAGAAGGCTTTAAGAAGGTCCTTATCTTGGTGTCCTCCCGCTCCTTGCAGCGCTGGTCCCTGGCGCGGGGTTCCTGCGCAGCATTGCCCCCACCTTGTCCCGTGCAGCAACACCGTGGCTTTCCAGTCCCATGTGGCACCGCTTTGGATGCTGCCCCAGCCCTTGCTCAGAGCTCGGCTCACTGCTGTCCTCTGGCAGCTTTCTGACAAATGAGCGGAGTCTCTTCAATGTCACGGGAAGCCAGTGGTGGAACTGCATTCATGAGGAGCCTGCTCTTCTCCACTCCTCTTCCCCAGGGCTCTCCTGCTGATGGCAAGCACAGAGCATTGTGCCCCGGGGCAGAAGCAGCATCAAAGGCAGACCAGATGCTAGGGCAGCCCACCCTCAGAGACCAGATGCTAGGGCAGCCCACCCTCAGAGACCCTGGCTCCACTTATGCAGCAATTTTTCCATGCTGCTGAGCTGGATAAGGGGCTGAAGCCCCTTCTAAGTGAGAAACTGGGTCTTTTTAAAGCCTTTTTCTTTCATGTGCAGGTCATAATTTGTCATCCTATCAGAGCAGCATCCCTGTGCTCGCTCCCAGTGCAGATGGATATACTTTATTTTCCAGAATGAAGAAGCCTTGAAGAAGTGTGCTCAAGATTATTTAACCCGGGTCAAGCAAGAAGAGCAGCGGTATCAGGCCCTGAAAGTCCATGCAGAAGAAAAATTAGACAAGTAAGAGCTGCCGCTGAGGGCTGTGTAAGGTGCAGGCTGGGGGAGGAGGAGGATAGGTGGCTTCCAGTCTGTTCCTTCGACCAGGTGCAGCATCAGACCCAGAGCTCAGGGTAGGTGTAAATGTGCAGGTCATGCAGGGGCTTCCTGGGGATGCCGAGGAGCTGCCTGGGCACTCAGTGATCTCGCAGGACAGTGGTTTTGTCTTTCTTTGTCTTTCCCAAGGTTGGGAGGCAAGAGCTGATTGATGTGAAAAGCTGCAGTTTATAACCTCAGGCCCAACTGACTTTAAATGGATGCAAGTAAGCCAGCACAAATCCTGGAGTGGATTCTCTGATCTCTGCTTAGCTTTTTTTAATGGAGGAACCAAGGTTCACCGTCTATTTACAGTTGTTTAGCAAGTTCCCACATTTCAGCTGAGCTCCTGTTCCTCGGGTGCGAAGGGGTCACGCAGTTACCCTGGCTCAGGTGATGAGCAGTAGCTCACCAAGACACGGTAACTGGCTCATGTATCTGAGCCCCGAGTTAAATGGCTTAGCTTAGCTCTGAGAAAGCAGAGTTTCCATACAGGAGTTTGGAGGAGTTGAATTGATCCCATTTCATGCAGAGTGGTTTTCCTACGTGGAAAACTTGCACCTCTCATGCATGCCGGCACACAGGAGCCGGGCTTTGCCAGCGCAGCCCTGTCCAACATCGTGTCGCAACGCTCCCGGCTGCGCCCACCTGCATAACCACAGCCCTCTTCTCTCCAAACCCCACCGCAGAGCCAACGAGGAGATCGCCCAGGTGCGCACAAAAGCCAAAGCGGAGAGCGCGGCGCTGCATGCCGGGCTGCGCAAGGAGCAGATGAAGGTGGAGTCCCTGGAGAGAGCCCTGCAGCAGAAGGTAACGCTCCCACCCGGCCTCCGTGAGCTGTGCTGGGTTTGTTCTGCATTTCCGTGGTACTTTTGATGTCTGGGTGTCCTGGTGGTGCTGAGCCTGTTCCCCTGTTTTTTTTGCCCAGAAAGTGCTTTTTTTTTTTTTGCAAGGGAGGAGATGCAGGCTCTGCCCAAGCATAGGTATGGCTGGCAAGTTTGGCTGTCCAGGAGCATGGGCAGAGCTTGCTCACATGTGCCTGCCAGCAGACACACGGCTGAGCTGTGCTGCTGCTGGACCAGTAGGGGACAAGGAGGGATGCCACCGCAGGGGTCCTCAGGGGCTGCTTCTCTTCCAGAACCAGGAGATTGAAGAGCTGACCAAGATCTGCGACGAGCTGATAGCGAAGCTGGGAAGGACCGACTGAGTTCACCGCCCCTCGTCCAGCACTCTGCACTTGGCCGCTTTTCTCGTATCTTCAAGCACTTTGCATTATTACCCAGGAGTGACCCCTCAGCAGAGAAGCACACGCGTGGCTCCCCACCGCGCCCCAGCCGCTGGCTGCTTCCCAGGTTTGGGAGCCGCAGGGGCTGGGGGCTTTGCTCAGCTCCCGCAGGCACGCTCCTCCCAGGGGGTCCTCACAGGTGCTGCCTCGCAGCTGGGAGGTGACAGCCCGGGCTGCCCCCCTCACCCGGCAGCGGGTCTGGTTGTGCCCCCACGTGCTGTCACTTAACTGTCTTCGCGTGCTCGTTGGCACGGATCCGGCCATGTGGTAGCTCCTGCCCCGGGATGTGGGTGATGCCGGGTTTGGAGCCATCGAGCCCTTGCGCTGGGGAAGGGGACCTGGCACGTGGGTGCACGGGTGGGGGCAGCAGAGGGGCCTCAGGGACCCCAGGCGCCCGCCGCAGCCCCTGGCTGAAGCGGGCTCTCAGTAGGTCGGTTTTGGGGAGGCGGCGGTATTCCAGGGGCTGATCCCAGCCGCTGGTGCGTTGGTGAACTGCGGCACAGCACATCCTGGTCCCTGGCCGTGCCTGCCCCTGGGGAAGGAAGCCTACATCACCGTGTTCGTGCACTTTATTAGCATTGCACTCTGCTCTCTGCCGAATTCTGCCAGTCGGGCATGGTCCTGCTGCGCGTCTCCTTCCACAGGAGCACGGATACAGCCGCTTCGTCAGCAGTAACCTCGTCTCCTGCTCTGGGAACCTGGCCGAAGCGGGTGCAGGAGGCTGCTACAGCCAAAGGGTGGTTTGAGAAATGGGGGAGGTCGTGGCTCTGCAGAGCTGGGACCTGTCTGTGCCCCCGCTGCCGTTGTGCCCTGGCACTTCCCGGTGTTGTTAGTGTGGGTTTTCTCGTCTGCTTTAAAATATGCAAAGCCAAGCCCATTGCTGTTGGCTCCACGCACCGTAGTGAGGTTAGTCCCCCACTTTTGATGTTGCAGGAGGAAGGAAGCAAGCACCAAACTTCTCTACAGTTCTGCTGACTTAGAGCTCCTTTTCTCTTTCAGCACAGAAAGGCAAGGAGAAGTGCAGTCATGCTCTGGGTCTTGCACTGCTGTCAAAAATCACCCTTGCAGCACTAAATATTAAGAGAACCAAACAAAAACTAGCCTTTGCAAGAAAAGACAGATCCAGACAGCAGTAAAATACACCTTGAAATCTGTCTGGATTCAACCCAAAATCTGAATTTCCATGCAGGCAGGCTGCCTGCTGTATTTCAGAGCTGTTTACTTCTCTGGGCATGCCAAGCCCCAGGAGAACTGCTGAGGTTGGAGGATCCTTCACTCTCACCTTGCACAGATAGTCTTGAAGTGTCAAATAAGGGAAATATTTGCTGTTTGGACTGTTTCCTACCTAGCCTAGCTAAAACTTTATCAAACCTTTTTGCTGCTACCTTTTTGTAAAAGAATCAAGCTGTTTTCCTTCTATTTTCTAATCCCTGTGTTGAGCATGCAGTGCAAACGTGTTTAAATCAGAGCCATACACCTGATATATATATTTTATTAGTTATGTATAGAGAGAATTTATTATACACTTAGGCAGACAAAGAAGCCAGCAGCCAGCCCTGGCACACGCAGGGTCCCCACCTGCTCGCCGCGCTCCTGGTTAACCCAGCGACGGGGCTGGAGCAGCGCCGTGAGGAAGCTGGCAGCTGACGCTGTGTGCACCTGCAGCTTTGTGTTGAACATTCACCTCTTTGTACAGCTGACAGAAACGAAAAATCCTTTTTTCCCTTTTTTATTTTTTTCTCCTTTTTCCTTTGTTTAGAGAGTCAAAATGCTAACCACAGCCCCCTGGAGCACGACTCCCCTTCCTTCCGTTTCACCAGCACCTGGGTTGTTATAGCCTAGCACCATTCTTTCCTCTTACTCTGCTGTGTGTCCAGCTCCAAAACAGCCTTCCTGGCCTTGATGCGAGTGACCCTTCCATGGCTGCAGTTAGCAGGCGGCTTTGCAGGGTGGTGGTAGCAGCAGTGAGGAGTGATGCTGCCACAGGATGTGCTACATGCAGAAGGTTCTATACAATTAGATTAAAAACCTTGAGACCCATGGATTTCTTAGGGAGTTGAGTTTCTCTCCTTGCAGCCTGTTCAGAAATGTGAGGGAGCAGGTTACCAGAGAGCAGAGTTGCACGAGCTCTTGGAGCTTGTAAGAAGTTCACTGGGGACTGGTTTCTGTGTGGGACACAGGTGGGGCTCAGATGAGCTTGAGGTCCCAGCGCAAGGTGCATGGAGTGAACATTCAGAAGGCATGTCCTTGGGTAGGCTTGCTCATCTGCGGGGTCAGCTCGCATGAGCAAAGCGCCAGGCACACTGGGAGCCTGGCCACAGCGTGCTTGGGGTCAGTCTCCCTTCAGGGCCGTTGTTCTGGCCCTCGGAGGTGGCAGGTAGTGGCAGAAGGTTTGATTTCATCACCCTCAGTGCTTTCCCAGAACCACAACTTGCATATAATTCAGTAAATGCTCTGGTCTTCCCTCTCCTGCAAAAAGGAGGCATCTGGAAGGCAAGGCTGTCCGGACAGCTGCTCCCACAGCAATAATCTGATCTGGCAGCCTCTTCCCACTTCTCTCTGCTCCCTGGTGTCTCGCGGTCGCACTTTCACTGCCTCTGTCATCTGAGCGCTGTTGCATTTCTGTGCCTGTCAGCATGCACTTACACTCTGGGCAAAGATTCCTAAGGAATGATTTATTAACTATAATATGGTTATAGTTACATATATATATAATGGTTATAGTTATATATAATAGAAGGCGTGTTTGTAACTTTAAATGGGTGAGACTGTTGCACCTTGCGTGCTGCTCCCCGCGAGCTGCCGGCTGTGAACCAGCCCGTGCCCAGCAGCACCTGAAGAGGAGCGTGAAGGTCGCTGCTGCGCCCGGCCAGAGCAGAGCGACCCAGGCGCTCCCTGCGTTGAGCCAAGGTGCGCAGCCAGTGCAGGGAACCTTTGCAGATACCCACGCGCCGAGATCACAGGGTGGTTGTGGCTGTCTTCTCTTTCTTGCGGTAGAATTTAAATATCCCTTTCTGACAGTGGAGGGTGCCTGCCTGTGAGCCCTTAGTCTTGCTGTGTGCCGGTGTGCGTTTGCTTGTATATCTCATCTGCAATAAAGTGCCAATGAGTTCCCACTCCCACTGCAAACCTGCTTCCACTGCGTCCTTCCAGCATCCCCCCACAGAGGCAGGAAGATTTTCTTTGCGTTGACTACTACCAGGATTGCTTTGTACAATGTATGTAACTGCCATCAACATAAATTTTATATGTACGATAATTTCCCTTTTATATGTCAGGTAAATATTTGTAAGAGTTATACTCACACAAATGAGATTATAATAATGATTACTAATATATTTTTTCCATGTTTCATTGCCTGAATAAAAATTGTGTTATCACTCTTGAAAGTTTTCTCAGTGTTTGTAAGGTCGGTGAGGGGTTTTGGCAGAAGTTGGCTTTATCTTCTAGGAAGGGCCTGATTCTGCCTCATTTGTATGCATGTGGTCGATAATTTTTTTGGTTTCAAATAAGTGTGATTATAGCCTGTTCCTGAGCTGGGCATCCACAGACTCTGCAATTGAGACCTGCGACAACTCCGCGTGCCCCGTTGTCTGCTTGCACGCCGATGCCCAGCAGCTTGCACGGAGCCGTGGCACGGCCGCTGGTGCGCTCTGTGCTCGGGAACAGCTGCAGCCAAGCCTGGGGCAGCTCTGCAAGGAGCAGGGCCATGGTGGGACGCTGGGGGGGGACCTGCTTTAATCCCTGGACTGACCCTGATGCCTTTTGTGGCCTCAGCTAAATCCTTCCGTAAGGATGGAGCCGTCCCTGCCCAGCTGAGGGCGGGGACAGCAGGCAGTGGGGACGGCTCCCTCGCACTCCTGACCCAGCACGGGTTTGCAGTCTCTTGCATTTCTTTGGGTGAGCTGGAAACCTGGGAGGGTTTTTCCCCAGCTGAGCTGCCACAAGCAGCAGAGAAGGCACTATTCTCTGGATGGAGCAGCTGGGCCTGGTCAAGGTTTTTGGAAGCCACCACATGGAGATGGAGAGGTTCCCAAAGTGGGACGGGGAGCAGAGCCCAGCCCCTGGGGACGGGTCTGGCCACCACCTCCGGCCCCAGGCTGCTGCTGGGCCCCCCTCCCTTGCCCCCAGCCAGCCCCTGCCCTTGGAGCGCCGCGTCCCCTCCTCCCGGCTCAGGTGGCATTAGCCAGGGGCTGCAGTAAGTGTGTTATCCCCAGCCCGTTGATCCAATCACCCAAGCAGATTAGTTGTAAGACCTTAGGACAAAACAGAGGCTACGCGCCCTGCACTGCGCACTGCTGAAAATGCCCGCCCTGAAGACCCTCCTGGCCCTGGCCATCGTCACGTCCCTGGCCGGAGAAAGTAAGTGTCCCGTAGCTGAAGGCGGTGCTGGGCGGGATGAAGGGCTGTAGCTACTCTCTGCCTGCTGGCTGCCTCTGGCACGGCGCCTGCTCCCGGCTCTCGCTGTGCCTCTGGCTGGATGCTCCTGTCCTTGCAGAAGAACTGCTTTTGGAGGGGGACAGTCCCTTCCCCTGGCTAGGACCGCTCTGGAGCACCCTGCCCTTGTGCCTTCTCCCGCACTCGTGCGGGCAACGGGTGCGTGGTACTAGCAGGGATGCTGGGCTCCAGCGCTGGTAGAAGCCAAGGTGGCTCCCAAGCCCAGGAAAAGCAGCTTCTCATCCGCTCGGTTCCTCAAAGGCAGAATTGCAAAAAGCCATCTTAAAAGGCAGGCAGGCGGTCGCGCTGCTCCGAACAGTCATAACGTGTGGTCACATCGTGGCGATGTCAGGATCTTTGCACCCAGGGGAGTATGAAACACAGCTGTGGTTTTGGCTAAAGTTTAATTAAGGCTGCGCTGTGCTGCAAAGAATCGAGCAATGTCACTGTGGAAGTCGTGCTCAGTGTGGGCTAACGGCAGGCGTTTACTGGCATTTGGCCCTATTCAGTCTCGGTTCCCCTGAGACATTGGTTTTCCTCTTTTCCACAACGCGAACATAGGAGCTCGCACCTCCTGCGAAATAAAACGTGCTGACCATGTAGCTGGAACCCCCTTGCCACGAGAGGGCTCTGCTCACCCAAGAAAGCAAATACAAATTTTAATCCCAACATAAACAGTAATTTAACCATCACTATCAAAATCAAGTGGTCTTCATCATTTCCTGGTTCAGGTGGGAGCAGGTTCTTCAGTTTTTTTTGGCAGTGCTTTGTCTGCAGATATTTAAAACAGTGATGTTATTTAAAGTCTCTTAGGGTCCTAAAATGATAATGACACTTTCACATTTACTCAGCTGGTTCCTAAGCTGAGCTGGGACCTCTGGAAACTGTGCATTTTCCTCTCCTACAGGGTCAAACAGCTCTTATGCCTGTCATCAGCTCTGACGCACAGCGTGCCTGCAGAGGCAGGGGCTGGTTATCATCTCCCGTGCCTCTGGCCTCCTCTGAGAACAGGCTGGAAGATGACTCTGCCTTTGACACACGCCTGCCCGTCCCTCGGAGCAGGGCATTTGGGGTGCTGTTTCTGTGCAATATGTTATATGGGGGGAGCTGCTTTGAAGACACACAGATGCACAAAACTGCTTCCACAGTTTAGATGAATTGTTCCCCCCACAAATGCTCATTAGAATGAAATTTGGCACAGAAAGACAAAGATCAAGGTTTTTTAATCGCTTTGAGTTGTACTTGGGGGGACGCTGCATGCATTTTGCAGGCAGCAGAGCCCCCCCAAGCTGAAGCCCATTGCCTGCCTCTGCCCTGCCAACCCCTGCTTGGCTCTGGCCAAGACCAGCCCAGCCCCGGCTCTGTGCAGACCCACACGGTGTGCACGGCACACAGCGGGCTCCAGCACGGCTCGGCACCGCCTCACTGCTGCTCCTCCCTTTGCACAGGTACAGCGCTGAAATGCCACAAATGCGTTGCATCCAACGAGAACGACTGCAACAAGCAGGGCTCCCACAGCTGCCCCCAGTACGCGGACGCCTGCTCCACAATCACTGCGCCAAGTAAGTCCCTGCCGGGGGCTGCGAAGCCACTGCCACCGATGTCCCTCTGTGGTTTGGCCCCAAATGCGTGCTGGAGGGGTGCGCTCCTGCTTGCACGGGAGCTGCTCCGCTTCCATGGCTGTTGCACACACCGTTAGCAGCTGCTGAGCGACATCAGCTGCAAACCTGACAGAAGGGCTTTGCAGGGAGGAGAAGGAATGGAAGCGATAGTGTCAGCAGGACAGGACCGCATCCCAGAGCCCCGAAGGAGCCCGGGCCGTGGGAGGAGTGGCTGGGGAGAGGGGCGAGGGATGTGACAGGGCTTGTCAGAGGTGCTGGGGGACCAGGGAGTGTGGAGGAGCCGTGGTCCTTCCAGGGCCGACTGTGGGCTGGCTGCCCCTTGAACCCTTGAGGAAGGCACGAGCCGCCTTTCAAAAAAGTTTCTAGTCTTTGGGAACAGGCTCTTGGTCTGAGATAACAATGCACTTTTCTGGTGTAAGGAAAGTACGTCTTTGTGACATGGTGCTCTGACCCGCCAGAAATGCGTTAACACCCTCAGAGCAGCCTCACAGCTGCCAGACAGCATCGTGGCCTGCAGGACGGACACGGGCAGGTCCCGAACCCAACCCCCTCCTGCCTCAGGCTTGGCCCATTGCTGGGCTATACGCGTTTTCATGTATGGCTATACATTTTTGGTCACTCCTTTCACAGCAATGTGCTCTGCTGTGGCTTGGAGCAATATGAGGGCATCGCTTGGCTACCGCACCACTGCTCGGCTCTCCAGCAGTCCCGTGCGCGGGATGGAGACCCTTTTATTCCAGATCTGCAGCATAACATGCTGGGATGCGCCTCTGCTTTCTCTCTCTCCTCTCAGCTCAGCAGGGACAGAATAAAGACCCCGATGCCCCGGGAGTGCCTAACCCTCTGTGTGCATCTGCCTTCCCTTGCAGACAGCGTCATTAAGTCCTGCTCCTACAAGTCCTTCTGTGACCAGGCACGGCGCGGCGGCTCCGGCGGGGCCACCCTGCAATGCTGCTTCAATGACGACTGCAATGGGCCGCCGCGGGGCTCGCGGAACGGCGGGGGGGCCACGCCGCTGCACCTGCCCAGCCTGCTGGCCGTGGCGCTGGCAGGGAAGCTGCTGCTGGGCTCGCCGTGACGGCGGCGCGGGTCCGGCCAGAGGTGCGTGGCCCAGTGCAGCTGCTCGCTGCAGTAGCGTAGGCGCGGGCGCCGTTCGCCAGGAGCGCGGCGCGTAGAGTCGCTGCTTGGAGCGCGGGAGAGGCCAAGCCGCCCGCCAGTCAAATAAACACTGCAGTTGAAAAATCATGCTCACGACCACTGCTTTTCATTTACAGGAAAACCATAACCTAGTGAGATAATGGCCCTAACCAGACTGATTTGGCTTCCTGGGGCTCCTATTTGAATGTGAGCTCATCCGAGCGCATCTGCCGTGGGAATGCTTCATCAGCTTTGCCGCGCGTCGCGGCGCAGCAGAGCCCTGGGCACAGCCCCGCTCCCAGCACACTGCCGTGACCCCGGCGCGTTGGGGCTGGGCTCTGACAACTGGAGATTCACGTGTCAGCTGTGGGGAGCGGTTTCTTTCCTCCTGTGACTGCAAAGATATGAGCCTGGACAGACTATGAATATATTTGGTACGAAGTATCATCTGAGTCTGTTCTGTGCAGCTCTTTGCATTGCTTGACCAGAGGAAACCACCACTGGGTACTGCCGGCAGCATCTGTCCCCATCCCCATCCCTGTCCCTGTCCCGAGCCTGGGACGCTGCACGGTTGGGTGAGCTTGTCCCAGAGGAGCAGCACTGCCTGTGTCTGCAGTCACAGAGAGATTAAACTTTCTGGTGACTAATTCATGCTCTGGCTGTCACCACCACCTCTGGGAGATCTCGCTTTTCCTCTTTCCACCGCACTTTCCCTTTGAACTCCTAATGAGGAGGTGTGTCCTGCAGGTGCCTATTGTTAAGACCTGCTAGATTGTGGTTATAAGGAGAAGTCCTCCTGCAACCAGAGCCCCCTTTAGGCTGCTCTGATGCAGGCCCAGGGCCTGGTCCAGAAGATTTTGTAGTCTAAAGAGAAGAAAGGCAGCATCTGGTTGAGGTGAGATGTGTGGGGAGTAGCTGGGGGACGCAGGACGCTGGGGAGCTCCAGCCCCAGGCTGCTGCATGGGAAACTCAGCTGGATCTTACAGCCAGGACAAAGCTCCTGAGGCTCGTGGAGTGCAGGAGGCAGCCTGATGGGCACCACGGGATCCTGTACCAGGCAGCAAGCAAGCAAACTGCTTTTCCTGTTATTTTCAGTGTATGATGCTTATGAGCATGAAAGTGCCTGCACTGAGCCAAGCAAGTGCCAGTGCTCTGCTGTGGTGGCTGATAGCATCAGTGGGAAAATCTATGGAGCCTTGGCCAGGTCTGGAGAGCCTCCTCTCCTGGGTGCTGCTCAGTGCTTGCCAGCCAGCAGTGGTTCAGGGCTGTCCTGTGCCTGGGGCTCCTGGGGCAGGGAGTTCCCAGGTTAATCCTCCTGGCCAAGTACTTTGCAGAGGGCAGCACTGGTGTGGGGCTTGTCCTGTGGCTGGGGATGGATGGTGTCCGCCCAGCTTATAGCGCTGCAGGAAAGACACCACCAGAGTACTTGGTGCTGCTTTATTTTGTACAGGAGAGGGTTAGAAGTGAGGGAACAAGAATGAGGAGGAAAGAAAAAGGAGGAGAGAGCAGGATGGCTGGAAGTGTGGAGAGGACAATGAGAACTTGGCTGCAAGAAATGTGATGCAGGGCGAGACATCAAACTGCTGACTGAAAGTGCTGCCACTGTTCCTCCAGCAAAGCAGGCTGCTGGGAGTTTCCCTTAGTCATAATGCAAGAAAAAAGGGAACAGGTACTGAAACCAAAAAGGGCAAGTTCAAACAGAAGAGAAGAAACAATTCAGCGTACTCAGATCCAGCTGTGGAACTCACTGCTGCAGGATGTTACCAAAATGACTTGGTGATTTTTGCAGAATAAGAGGGCTGGAAGTCCTGGAGAACAGGAAAGTCGACTCTTCTGCGGAATAATGCTCACAGGGCTGCACTCCTGCTGTGAGACTGAGGCAGCCTGCTGCTGCTGGAGCAGGGGGAGGCACCCCAGCAGTGGTGCTGCAGGGCCCTGCTCCTCCCCACGGCTCTCCGAAAGGATGAAGGATGCTTTCCCCAGCAGGATTGGGGGGGGCTGTGGGGACCTCTGGCGGGGCAGAGCCCTGCTGGCCCTTGCTGTTACTGTTGAGGCCTCTCCTGTGAGGTCAAGGGGTTGCTTGCACCCCCAGGCAGGCTGCAGCAACAAAATGTTGAAAAACATAGGAAACTGAGCACAAAAGCTCTTCCAAATAAAGGAAGAGCACCAGTGTGACTAGCTGCCATGTGACTGTGTCTATAGAAAACAGAGCTGCTTCAGATGCAGGCTCTGATGGAAGTCACGAGGTCTGCAGAAGATGCCCTGGTATAAAAATACTCCATGGAACAGTTTAGTCTCTGCAGAGCAGGCAGGGATGGGCGGGAGATGCAGCAGTTGGCAGGACAAGGCTGGGGAGAGCTCCAGTGAGAAATGCCATCTCCATCTTGCATGTAGAAATGACAGAGCAATCCCTCCAGAAGTGCCAGCTGCTGTGAGAGGGATGCCCTGAGCCTACAGAGCACTGCCTGGCTGCTCGGGGACCTCCCCGCCAACGCAACCAGCAGCAGACAGGGAGGCAGCAGCCAGGAACTGGTCTTTCCAGAGAGGCAGTGAGCGGTGGGGAGGAGAGGACAGGCATTGGGTGGATGAGCGGTACGGGTGAGGCTGTGCTGAAATCCCGCACTGAAGCTCTGATCACGCCCCTGCCACGTTACGCTCACACTTCAAAGGGCGCTTGTGCCCCTCTGCACGTGCTGTAACACACAGGCACAATGTGGGTCCAAGTGGGCAGTGGGCTGGTGGGTATCCACCCGAGATCTGAGCTAGCCTGAACTTGGCCCTGGACCTCACCTGGCAGAGAGGCCAGCCCCACTCTGAGGTGGAAGGGTTGCTCTCCCCCTGACTTTTTCTTTTCTTTTCTTTTTTTTTTTTTTGAATCTAAGTATAACCCAGTTGTTGTGGCCTTCATTTCCATAACTGGTGGTTTTTCATGCTTCAGGTTTTGGTTCCCTTCTTATAGCACCTTCAAAAACTCTACAGTGAGTGCTTGGCACTTTCAAACTGCCTCCATCAGCATTTGCAGCTGGGCAAGGATGGGTGTTAGGGTCTGTGGCCACCTGCCTGCGGGGAGGTGGGCAGTACGAGGTAGAGTGCACCAGCAGTCTTTGGGAAGCTCCTTCCCTCAGAAGATCCATGAGGGGTGATGCCCAAATCCTGCTCTGTTATGCACAGCAAAAGGGGCACCTGGGCTGGAGCCATCCTGGGTGTATCGGCTTGTAGCTATTCACAGCCCTGCCGGCAGCTCCCTGGGAGTGCTGGCAGGAGCAGATGTGCAGGGAGATCAGCAGTTCTTTCCTCCTGATGTAATAGATGATGCATTTTGGGCTGCAGCTCCCAGCAGGGCGTGTGGCCGGACTGTCCCCAGCGGAGAAAGTGTGGAGGAGGTGGATGAGCGTGGGGAGGGAAGCTTGCTCCTCCGACACGTGGCTGTGGTCAGCTGGCAACAGCGAGAGGAGCAGCCGTGACTGCAGAGCTACACAATGCATTTAGTTGTGCTGGATGCTGTGCTCTGGACGGAGGTAGGTGGCGGAAAACAGCCTGGTCAGAGTCCAGTATGAAGTTTCCTGGAAAAAATAGCCTCTTGCCCAAAATGCGGGTAAAGCACCACTTGCTTGGTGTCTGTGAGCAAGGCACCCTGTGCACAGCACCAGCCCAGCACCAGGATCGGTTTCACCCACATGGGGAGAAAGTGCTTCAGGGCCAGATGCAGCAGCAGCGTTGGCCAGAGAAAGCAGGGACTTTCCGGGGTGCAGCCTGCCTGCCGCGGGAGCCCACACCGTCCCAACCACTCAGCGAGGGGTTCCTGCTCCCCAAATCCGCCCTGAGCTCTGGCAGCAGCTTTCCCAAGCCATGCTTTCTGCAGGAACTAGAACCCAAGCCGGGAAGCTCATCTCTGTTCAAGGCCATGCTCAAGCACATACCTGAAGTCCAGCTAATCTGGGCCTTTGCCTGCTGTGCTGCAGTGTTGCATCTGCGAGGGGCTAGAGGCGGCTCTGGGCTGTGACAGACTGTGGTTTCATCTGCTCCTGAGGCGATGACTCGGGCGCAGTGCAGTCACACAGAAATGAACGCACATGGTTTCAGTAACAGCATTTGGGCAATCTTCTGTAACATGGAAGGGGAAAAAAAACCTTTGTTCTAAAAATGAGCCAGGCCATAGGAAATGCTTGGGGTTGAGGCAATGTGTTTACTTAACAACACTTCACACAGCAAGCTCTAAACCCTGCAGTTTCTTTGGCGGGTGTGTGTGTGTGTGTGAGACACTTTTAATGCCTAGGTCTGAGTCCTCAGACTAGAGTCTTCCCTTAAGATGTGCAGAGGCAAGAACCCCCCAGATGCATCAGCATTGAGGTGCATGGAGCTGGAGACTGGGTTTACTTGCACTGCCCAGAAATGAGGCAGGCTGCTGACTGCATCTGCACTGGGGCTCTGTAGACCTGACCCTGGGGGTGGGAGCACTGCTGGGTTTGAGCTAATTCAGCCTGAGCTCGAGTGAGTGACAGGCCCACTGATTGACTAACAAGTGACTGATTGATGCAGCTGTGAGGTTTTCCAGGTGACCAGGCAGCACCTGCAAGCCTTGTCCACGATCAGTTGCCCTCTGCTTAAAAGAAGGAGCAGCTTCCCTCCAGGCATTGTGTGAGGCTTGTGCAGGCAGCAGCGACTCGGAGACTTTATCCCAAAGTGGAACAGTGACTCATGCTGTTTTCAATGCTCTGTTCACTCAAAACATCAATTATTAACTCCAGGCTTCATTTTTGCAACTTTTTTGGGTGAGGGACAGCCACAGGGTTGTGTTAGAAGAGATGCTGTAACACATGGATAACTTCATAGATGGCACTGCTGGCTCACTGGAGACCTCACCTGCTGCAAGGGTGCCCACGGCTTTTTCAGGAGCAGTGGTCTGTGGTTCAGATACCCAAACTGCACAGCAGCGTGCATCCTCCTCACCCGCAAGGGTGGTGTGCCGACCCCTCCAGGTGCCTGCTCTTCCCCAGCAGCCCTGCTGCTAGTGCTGCAGTATCTTTGTATGTGCTGTGTATGAGCCCAAACAGAAGTCTGGGTGTGTTTTCAGACTGCTGTGAAAAATGTGTAAGCACTCCCAAACTTCCATGTGCAGGCATAGTTGGGCTGACAGGACCTGGATCTAAACTGCCACACAAAAATAGTGGTGATCAGTCTGGATCTGATGCAGAGGCTGCGTAAATTCACATTTTGAGATGCACACCAAGCTTACCTGCTTTTTTGTATTTGCTCGGTGACAACAGCCTCTTTCATTATGTGCCATGGGAGTGGGGAAAGGTTTGGTAAAGCAGCAAGGATGTCCCATGTGGTTTGGAAGCCCCGGGACTTTATGTCAGGTTGAGGACTGACTGTAGGACAGGAGCACTCCAGCGTACCCACCGTAAAAAGTTCTCTTGTGGGAAAAATCCAGTCGCTGTTCTGAGCGCCCCAGCTTGCAGTGCAGGCGCTGCTTGCCAGGCTGGGACTGCGGCTCCCGCCCAGCGCGGGTCCGTGGTGCCGGGCGGGATGCGGCCGGGGCAGCCCGCGGGACGGGTCTGGGAAACTTCGCCAGGCGGGGGGGTCACCGGGCCGTCGCTGTTTGCGGGATGCCGATTTACCGAAAGCTTTTCTACGGGGTTCGCGTGGCTTTGGCCAGGAAGGACCCGCGCGGGGCCCGTGGGGGCTCTCGGGGCTGCCCCAGCCCCGCGGCCGAGCCGCTCCGGAGCCGCCGCAGGTGCGCGGGTGCGGGGCGGG
>VXAL01011704.1:33440-67019 GCA_013399475.1 Chauna torquata
CGCCGGCCCGCCCGTGGGCAGCGCTCCCCCTCCGGCCGGGGTGGGGATGGGGCCGGGGCAGCGCGGGGTCCCCATCCTCCCGACAGAGGGGCTGCCCGACAGAGACACCCCCCCAGACGGGGCTTCGCGGGGTCGGGGCTGGCGGTGCCCCGGGCACTGGCGAGCGGAGGGAAGCGGGCTGGGCAGGCGGCCGCCTTCCCGGGACTCGGCCCTGGCACGGGGAAGCCTCCGCGGGTTTGGTCCGTCGGTCTCGGAATGTTGCAGAAACTCCATTCTCAGCAGCTGGGAGCATCCGTGCCTCATCTGATGGGGAGAGGCCTCCCTGCTGCTTTGGGATTTGCAGTGGAGCGTTGCGTTTCTGCACGTTAATGCTTGCAGCGAGGGGTAGTGCGAGGACAGGGAACTGAAGGCAGCAAGGGCTGCTCCTGCTGGGGCGGCTCGTGTTTTGGGGGACAGGATCCTTGCCAGATTTGGGGGCACTGAATGCACTGGTCCCTGCTGTGGGTTTGTGCAGTAAGGAATTGGTAGCAAAAGTGCAGGGAGGATTTGGGATCCACAGTTATTTAAAGTGCATTTCTCTGACAGTGTATTTCTGTAAGATGAACTGAAGAAGTGTATCCTTGATGCTTCCAGCCTGCTTTCAACAAGTTAATTATTTCATTAAGGTACATGTCTGGATCTAGCAGGAGTTAGTTGCTGGGCTGTTCCTACACTGTCTCTATCTTGTGTCAGCCACCAGACAGAAGTTGATAGGGCAAACTCTGAAAACGCATCTGCAGGCCAGGTAGAAGGAAGTAATGCTGTCACTGCCGCGGCTCACAGCAGCCACCCCAGCCACCACTGGTGGCAGCAGCTGTCGTGGCTTGGAGCCTGCGTGACACAGGCAGTCATCCCACACCCTGAACACACCAGGGCAGCTTGGACAGACAGACGGGTGAGAGGAGGAGGAGGAGGATGCTGTGACTGCAGGTGCAATGGACTGCGTTGCAGAGTGAGGTGCTGAGGATTTGCCTCCGGCCAGTGCTGCTACGCCACTTTGAATGTCAGGTCTGCAGGTTGTTTTGGCTTCCTGCTGTGAGGTTTCCGTGGGGAGCGCTCCCATGGCTGTAGCTGCTTGCTGAGCGCTGGGAGCAGGGAAGAAAAGGGCACGGGCATCTGAGGTGGTGCAGCATGGCACTGACGTCCAGGGGGTGCTTCCTGGAAAGTCTGGTGCTGCAGCTGCACGTGAGGCCTTGGAGCCAACAGGAACCATATAGAGGGGTTTGCATGTCATTTAGATGGCTCCCTGCCAGCTCTGTGTCTTCCTGGGAAGCTGCCCTGTTTGATGGAAAAGGCAGCAGCATACCTTTATCTTGGAATACAGGGAGAGGGTATTTGTCACCTTGTTTTGCTGTAAATGTTCTTCTGTAGCTTGATTGTTCTTGTCATCCCATTAACTGAGCCAGAAAAGGGTTGGCTGTTCTTTTCGGTGGGATATCATGGCTCTGGAAATGCTGGTAGGCAAGTCAGCTCAGAGGCTAGGGAAGAACCCTGGAAGCCTTCGGTGTGCTGCGCTGTGAGATGACATCAGTTCTTGAACTGGATCCGGTAATGAGATCCTGAGGGCCTAATTCAGCGCAATACTTTGGGAAGGTCTCTAGGTTGTTGCTGGACGGCAGATTAGCCTGCATGAGTGAGGCACAGGCATCATCATAAATTGTAGCTTCGAGCGCCCAGTACCATTACGATGCCCAGGTTTCCATCATGGGGCTCGTCTGAAGCTAAAAGCACCTAGGTCTGCAGGGGCTCGTTGGCGGTCCGAAACGATGATTTTCTGTGAGGTCCTTCGTGTGTTCAGTCCCTCTTGTTCTCCCCCCCAGATTTAGTCTGGTGTCTTTCCTATAGCAAACGCAAGTTTGGGTCTTGCATACAAATATTTATGACTCTAAATTTACAAAGCGCTGTGTAAACAGTAAACATTAGTGTAAACCAAGCTTTTTCTGGCCCTCCTGGAGTTCCTGAGCAGGAGGACCAAATACCCACGTGCTGACAGAGCTGGAGCTGCTACTTTTATCGTTTTCCTATGGGAAAGTGAAATTCCCAGTGGCCTCAAGGAGCCAGGCAGTCCATGTGCTGTGAGGGGCCAGGGAGCCAGGAGCAGATGGGGCTCCTGAGGAGGAATGGGGAAGATTCCTGCTCGCTGAGAGAGCAGTGCAGTCCGGAAGGCAGTTTGGAGTGATCGTTATCTCCTCTGCCTGATGAGTTTTGCATATCCAAGTGCAATCTGAGGTCAGCTTGCACAGAAGAGTTGAGATGGTTTGTGTGCTTTCAGTCAAGCCCCTGTAAATCCAGGATGGCAAGGGGGGAGATGAGGAGGTGTAGGTGTCCCGGGGGCCCAGCACCGCAGCCACAGGGAGCTGGGGACTTGTCCCTGAACTGCGTGCGAAAGCCAGGCGGATGCTGCACCACACCTCGGTCCTTTCTGTTCCATTTCATAAGCAGAAATCTCTGTTTTTTTGTTAGCAGCAGGAGGTAATTAAAGAAGCCCGGTCTGCTTGTATTGGTACAGTTGAAGTCACTTGGGAATCTGTTTTATGTGTATTCCCCCACCCCACAAAAATAAACCCACAAAAAAGCAGTGAAATGTGAAGTGCCCACATAACCTTTGCATCAGGGCGAATGTGTTGTTTTAAAACAATCCTTTCTACTGAAGTAGTACAGTTTCCCCCTGAGCAAAGCCGTGATACCCATCTCTGAAAGGCTGACATGAGACTGAGGTCCTGACAACAGGTTGTCTTGTTTGCTACCACCTCTACCTTTGCAGCTGCACCACAACTCTTGCACAATACTCACCACTCTGGGCCCCACTCCACTGCACTATTCAGCTCAAAAATAGTATTTCCTCCTTTTCTGCATGACATCTTTTATTTGTGCAGCCTCCTCTTCTGGCACCTGCATGAGTCACCTCCTATTCTACCGGACAAACCGCACTGAGTTCAGCTTGCATCCTCTCGGTAACCGCTGCCTTCATCCCCCCGTCCACCGTAACCGTGGCTGGGGGCTCTGCCTGAGCAGAGGCTTGTGCCCGGCCAGTCCGTGGGTCTTCGTGCTGGTCCTGCTCCCGCCGCAGGGGCTGGAAGCGGCGGTGACCAGGCCGGCAGCGTTGCACGAGGTGCCGCAGGGCTCCCCTCCCCGCGGCTTTGCAGCCAGCGCTGCCGTGCGCAGTGGGCGGGTTCCGCTGCCAAGCCACAGCGCTGGCAACGCGCGCCCACTCCCACTGAGTCAAGGTGGCCGCCGCTCCCGCGGGTGACCGAGAGCGATGCTCAGTCTCCCCCGTGTCTAGCACCCACGGGGGAAGGAGCAAAGCCCCTTTCCGTGCACCCTGGCTCCATGCTGCCTGGTCCGCCGGCTCAGCACTGTCGGCAGGCTGGGCACCGCGTTCCTCCCTGCCGGGACGGCTCCCACCTCCGCACCTCGTGCTGTGGCCGCCGGGAGCTTGGGCTGCAGCCCAGCTCCGCAGCCGAGCTGAGGGGCAGCGCGGCAGAGAGTTTGTGCCCGGAGCAGCCCTGGTGACACGGCTGTGCCCCGTGGACATTGGTCATTGTTTTCCCTGCTGACTCTGCATCCTGGCTGCACATATTTTCTGCTGGAGTTGCAGATTGTTTTCCATTTCCTGGGAGCGTGCTCGGACTCTCTCTAGCGCAGTCTGCCGCAGGGTTATTTTTTGGTGGCGGTTCCCAGGGGCCTCGTGTTGCCTGCATCAAACCCTTTGTGGCTGCTCTGCCCTGTCTCATGGGGCCGTGCTGGGGCATGGGGCTGACACTCAGCACGGTCCATCCCTGCCCTGGGGACCCTGCTGGCCACGGTGCCGGGCTGCAGAGGCTGGGGAGAGCCACGCAGAGCCGGAGCGTGCCTGGAGCTGCACAGCCGGGCCAGCAAACTTTTGTTTGGCTGTGTGCAGTGATTGAGTCCATCTGTGGTTCCTGCAAGCACACTGGTGTCCAAACTCCTGCAGTTCCTCCGCCGAACTATTTCAGTCTTGCTCACTGGTCTGATTTATCCCGCTCCTGCCTGCGCCCAGGGCTGTCACACTGGCACCCCCTCCTTGTCACAGAAACGTGCTGGATGACTTCTGTGTTTGTCTGGCTGCTTCCCCAAAGTGCGAACGTGCAGAGGGCCAGTTTCATTTTGCTTTGACTGTGTTGAGCCATGTGCTTTGGAAGCCTGGGAGAGGCAGCAGAACTCTGGGCAGGAGCTGGGGGCACCTTGAGAAACTGGACCCGCAGACAGCTCCGGCGGCCGTGGGATGTGCTGCAGGGGGGGCAGGATGAGGAGCGAAGACCTTGGCTGCTCTTCGGAGCCTCGTGCAGGCTTCCCAGCCCTTCCAGCATCCCTCGCCACTCCAGGCTCAGGCAGTGTGCCTTGGGGCGGTGGAACACACATCTGCAAATGCCTCATTTGTCAGCAAGGGGGGCAGCTAGCGTGCTGCTTTGGATCAGTCCTGGCAGGTTCTCTCTTCCCTCTCCCTTTTGGCATTTTTGTGCTGCCTGCTGGGATATGAGCTGAGCCGTCACCCCAGAGCTTGTGGCACAAGGGAGCTGGAGTTCATGGAGGTGGGGGAGCGAGGCATGAGCAGAGCACCCACCTCTCCCCTGCCATGTGCCCCCTCTCCAGGGTGATGCCAGAAGGAGCCCGGCATGCCGTACCTGGACCGACAGAACCGTATCTGCGGGTTCCTGGACATCGAGGAAAATGAGACCTGTGGCAAGTTTCTGCGGAGGTATTTCATCCTGGACACCCAGGCCAACTGCCTGCTGTGGTACATGGACAACCCGCAGGTAGGGCTCCGGGGCCGCGCTCCCGCCTCTCGCTGAGGTTGCTCCCTGCAGCTGCCCAGCGCAGAGGTCCCCTCGCTGCTCTGCTTTGCGAGCCACGATCCTTTTCTCCCAAGGCAACTTCCAGGCTTACCTGTCCCCATGCTGCTCAGACGCGTTTGTCTCAGCACTGCGGAGGTTGCGCTGCGGCAGAGAGTTCGGTGCTGCCTGCTCTGGTGTGCCCTGGGGAAGCTCTGCCCTCCCGATTTCGCTTGGTGTACTAAGTGATGTGGAAAGGAGGCCTTCCCTGTGTAAAAAAGTAGAATATAAAAAGAGAGCAGACTGGAGAGGGCATGCCTGGTCTTGGGGACAGCAATGTCACGTTTGTGCCTCTTCTTAAACCATGGTTTAATGAGAGGGAAATGCTTTTTCCCTGACAGCAGCATGAAGCACCAGGGTTTTTTTCCCCTCATCTATTGCTCAGGCTCATTTTGTTTTCCAAGTCTGGGGTTCAATTTTCCACTCCTGCAGCCTCATCCAAAGCCTGGTGAAGTCTGCGGGGAAGCTTTGGGTTTCGCCCTGCTCGGGGTGAAGCTGTTGGCTTGCGGCACATCAGCAGTGCTGAGCCTGGTCACATCTGGAAGCAATCTGTCATTTCCAAGTAGCCCAAGCTGGTTCCTGAGCTGCGCTTTCTGAGGAAGCAGCAGCGCAGTGGGATTACATCTGTTACCAGCCTGGGTCACCAGCAGTCCTGAACTCTGCATCTCTTTGGACATCGCATCCAAAGAAAATAAACCCAGAGTTCCTCTTTGCATGTGTTTGGCTGCACGAGCAGCCCCAAGCCTTCCTCTGCCCTGTCCCGCTAGCAGTGGTCGGCTGAAAGCTGCAAGCGACTGTGTCGCGCTCGGCCTCTGCGCTGCCGTGGGCTGCGCTGGGCAGGAGCTGGCGTCCTGGCAGCGGCATCGGGTCTGGGAGCACATCCCGGCATCCCCGTGGGGCTGGGCTGGGCGCAGCTTCGCCCCTGTGGCCCGGAGGAAGATGCTGTCTGCCCTGACCCATGTTGCTGTCCTTGGGTCTGGCCACCACGATGCTCCGGCAGGGCCACCGCTGTGACTTCTGTGGTCTCCAGGACTCCCCGGCAGCAGTTTAACACCATTGGGAGCTGTTTACGCCTTGCAGGAGCCTACAGAAGTGCTGTGCCAGCATGAGATGCTGCATCTCCCCTGCAGTTCGCGTCTTAGTGTAAAGACAGTGAAAACAAGAAGGATAAAAGGTCCTAGAAAATACTTGTCATCTTGGGAGTGGTGTCATGTGGCAAATGCTCTCAGGTGTTTGAGGCAGCTGGAGTCTGTGCCTGTTGCAATGCCTGATGTCTCTGGGGGCTGCCCCGGTGCTTGCTGTCAAGCTCAAATGAGTAAGAGCCAAAGCTGAGCTCTAGGAAGGGCTTCCTGGAGCCCCGCGGTGCTCGCGCCGCTGGCAGGCGGGGCAGACACCTGCCTTCCTGAAGAGCATCTCCCCGCAGATTCTTCAGTGTGCCCTGGGAGGGGAAGGGGAAGCACCCGGCCGCGGGCCCAGCAGCCGCCTGGCGGGTATTAGCACAGCCTTGCGCTCTCGGGGCCGAGTGGGGTCGGGGCCGAGTGGGGTCGGCGCTCAGCCAGGTGCTGCTGGTGGGACGGGCACGGCTGGCTGGGGGCGCGGGGCGAGCTGGGCGCTTGGAGAGGGGCAGCGACCGAGCCAGGAGCGCGGCTGTCACTGCTGCCACTTGAGCCCACTGATGCTAAACGACAGCTTGGCTCGCCTCTTGTCTTCTCCCTCTCATTTCACTCCAGTTGCTCGTTACATGTTTTGCAGAACCTGGCTATTGGCGCAGGTGCTGTTGGATCTCTGCAGCTGACCTACATCTCTAAGGTAAGGCCGGGCTGGGGCAGAGGGAGCGGGGATGCTCCATGTCGTCCCCTTACGCCGTACGTACCCCTTACTCTCTGCTGGGAGAGGCACGATCCTGCCCCGACCCGTGCTGTCCTCCCCGGGTGGCTCCGCGGCCCGTGTGCGCTGGGGGCGCGGGAGGAAGAGGAACTGCTCTGCGGTGAGGAAGGAGGTGGGCGGCACGGGCCGGACGGGAGCGCGGTGTCGGTGCAAACCGGGCGCGGAGCTGGCGGCAGCACGGTGCCGGGGCTGGAGCACCGCGTCCCGCTGCAGCCTGGCGCTGGCTGGGGAGGTGCTGAGCCCTGCGGGAGGCGCGGTAGAGATGGGGGCAGAGACGGCCCCACGGTCCCTCTCGCCACCAGGCAAAAACGGTGCAGAAAAAGACAACTGCTGCACAGCCAGTGACTTAGCGGCGTGGAGCCGGGCTGAGAGCACAGCCACGGAAAGCTGCGTCCCTGTGCTGCCAGCTGCACCCCTGCTCCTGCTGCGGGGCTGGGGCTTGCGGCCCCTGCGCCGGGTCCAGCTTGTCATCAGAGCTGGAGAAAGAATTGAACAGATCTCTCTGTTCCTGCTGAATCATGATTTATAAATTAAGCTCAGATGAAGCAATGCTGGGAGGCTGAGCCTTCCTCATTTCAGAAAGAGCCACACTTATAAATTATATACGTTTTAGTCTGAATGAAAATTGCTGTAGGATAACATTTGGTCACAAACTGCAGGACTGGGTTATGCTCGTGGCTTTAACTACCAACTGTAAATATGCCAGAAAAATGGAGGTTTGCTTGAGAAAACATATTTAAAGCATTATAGACTGGCTCAGAAGGAGTAAGCCTGTCAGAATAAATACTCCATGAATGCTGTGCTTGGAGCCCCAGGGAATATTATTCTTATATAAATGATTCCTACTCTATAGGGAGAAACCACTGCTATTTTTTTCAATTTTCTTAATTGCTGACAAGAGCGACCATGTTAGCCCAGCAGAAACTCGTACTTTCAAGGCCTTTGAAAGCTTTATGTTTTTTGCAATGCAGCTGGTGCCTTGGGGGGACGGCAGTGGATGAAAGCCGTCCGACGGGAGCGGTGCCCAAGGGCCGGTGTCACGAGGCTGCGCTGCCGGCCGGGAGCATGGACAGGGCTGGTGCCTGGGGAACGCTGGTTTCCCTTTGGTCATGTGCGCGTGGATGGAAACTTCCACCTCTCCGGCATGTTGTTAGCGTTCATGATTATCCTTCATCTTTTCTTTAATTTGCTCTGTTGCAGGTCAGCATCGCCACCCCAAAACAAAAACCGAAAACTCCCTTCTGCTTTGGTGAGTGAGGGGACAAAGGTGGGGTCTGCGGTGGGGCCGGAGGGCTGTGGCCGGGGTGCCCCCCGTGTGCCCCGCGGGACCCGGCTGCTGCGCCCTCGGGGTGGGAGAGCGCCCTTGGCTTGACCCGTGCTGCCTCAGCACCTGCGTGCGTGGGCCGCAGACTCGCGTGTAAAGCAAGAGACATGGCAGCACAAGCACGTACTTGTTCCAAAGGAACAGTGTTGCCTTTGCAGTGCTTTACTACAAGGGATTTAACCCAAGACAAAGGCTGGAGCACGCAGCGCATTCCCGCCCGGTGACTGGGTGCGCTTCCGGAGAAGCTCTGGCTTGTCCGAGCTGCGGGAGCCCGCGAGGACGAGCCTGGGGAGCGCCCGGCGCTGCTCTGGTAGCAGGGCCCGTGTCAGCTTCCACCAGGGCTCGTGCAATTTAAAATATCTCCAGCTTTTCGGTGCAGAAGTCCTCCGAGAGCTTCCCCTGGCCGACGTCCAGCAGGCAGCTCTTGCTGCGGGGCCGGAGGGAGCCTGTCCCCGAGGAGTTTCCCAGACCCTGCTTGGGTTTGCATGCACGTTTCAGATGAGAACTAGAAGTGCTGAGTGAAGGAGGCCCTCAAAAGGTTGAGTCCTAGTTTGGGCTGTGCCACAGCCTTGATCTAATGTCCCTGCGTGGCTTTAGTGGCTCTGGCGCTCAGCTCTGGTGTAAGGATGCAGCCAAACAGCTGCCACATCCCTGCTCCGTGTCCAAGCGCTGGCCCCTCGGGTTTCTTTTCGTGCAAGAGGTTACAGGAGCAATATTTGTAGATTGCTCTGGAATCAGGAATTAAGAGGTGCTGCCTTGTTGAATTATTAATTTGTTTTAATAATGCTAAGCACTGAATGGGGTTCCCTAACTCGCCTTTTACTTCCCTTCTCTGACAGTTATCAATGCTTTATCTCAGCGCTATTTCCTGCAAGCCAGTGATCAGAAGGACCTGCAGGACTGGGTGGAGGCTCTCAACCGCGCCAGCAAGATCACGGTAGGTCACGCTACGCCTGTCTGATGTTGCTGGGCCCCTTTATAAGGTCTGGCTTCAGGCAGGAGATGTTCTCTGCACCTCTGGGGATCCTCTCAGTGTGGACTTACTCTGCTGCCATTTGCTCGTGCATCTTCACCTCCCTGTCCCTGCTGCTGCGGGGGACGGCGGCTGCGCCCTGGGGAAGGTCCAGCTAGAGCTGTCCCCGCGTGCCCTGCGGCCGTTCTCCTCCTGTCCCTCCTGCTGGCGGGGGCTGCGCGTAACCGATTCCCCACTGCGGCTGTCAAAGGGCTTATTTCTTGTGCTTCAATAATTTACTTCTTATCCTTCCTGAAACGTTGGTCTTGTGATGAGGTGCAGCGAATACACTCCATTGTAGGGCATCGCAGGGCAGATTGCGCCTGGGTCCGGGGACTTTGCCTGCAGTCTCCTCTCATTCACTGTTGTGCTTATGCAAGCGTACGCTAATGGTCGCTGACCCAGCAACTGGCGGTGTCTTCGCTCCTCGGCTGCTCCGGGTGACGAGGGGTGCCGTGCTCCCGCCCTTGTGCAGTGGGGATAAAGTGTGCGATGCTCCCTTAGTAGCAGCGCGTGCTAGGAGCGTTCGGGTACTGGGGGGACGTGGACACAGGGAGTAAAGGGTCGCTCTGAAAGAATCGGGGTGCTGCAGGCTTCTGTGTGCCTGGCATTATCAGCATGGCCAATGCTTAGTGCCAGTAGGAAGTTATTAGATCGTGCACTGATGATGTATGTTCATGGTTTGTAAACTAAAGACAAGGGAAAATCATCATGGATGGTGTAGGATTGGGGCTTATGAAATAACCTTTTTTCCGTGTATTTTTTGTTTAAAATCGCTGGAGTGCTGTGTTATAGTCCCTGTGTGAAACTCATCTGCAAGACCAGGCCTGGCTGATATTTTCCTTTTTATCTGCAAATGCATTAAATGTGACAACCTCTGCACCCGAAGCCAACAAACTGCACGTGCTCTGGCTTGTGCGTTCTCCTCCCTTTATGGGTTCAGGTGGTGTTGTCCACAAACAAAACCCTCCAAAAATGGGTAGGAGCCAGTGAACTGAAGCGCTGAGCCGGCAGTGGGGTGAGCCGGGGCTGCAGCTCCTGCCCCGAGCTGATGCGCTGCGCCCTCGCCCGCCCTCCAGCGAGGGGCGGCTCTGCCCCACGCGGCGCTCAGCACGAGGGCCGGAACCCGCGGCCACCACCCGCCCTCCGCCACTGCCCGTACTGCTCCCTTGTGTCCGGGTTTCCTTGGGCTGCTCTGTGCTGCAGCGGCTTCCTTGGCTTGGCTTCTGTCCTGAGAGGCACAGAGGGCTGTGGTGAGGGTGTTTGGGGTTTGGACCCTCAGCAGCCTCTTGTCTCCCTCTCCATGTGCGCTGAGCAGGGCTGGGGGGCTCCCCTGGCGCAGGGGCACCCCAGCCTCGTGTGCGCTTACGCCCGGTGCAGGCTGACGGCAGCCGAGCCCTGCTGCGGCGGGACGGGAGGACGGCGCAGCGGTTTGGGTGCTGCTCCCAGTGCCGAGACCCAGGTTCAGCTTCCGCTTCTCACGGGGACTTCTGCTCTGGGCACATTGCTCGGTTCCTGTGTTTCCTCACTCACTGTGCTCGCCGCTGCTCAGGGCGCAAGGCTCATGGTGGCTGCTGTGACAATGACAGAGGGTCCACTCCATTCCGTGCGGGGGGCTCAAGCTGGCGGCACCGCTGCCCCGTGCCGGGCAGGAGGCACCTTCCCCTGGGCGTTGGGCCGGTGGGGAGCTGCAGCTGCCGCCCGCTGCCCGCGCACGCAGCATCCCTACGTGTGTGTGGTGAAACCGTTTCCTGCCGCTCCCCAGCAGCGCCGCGTTGGGCTGTGCAGCGTCTGGCCCCGTGCTCCCGCAGCGCTGGCAGCGTTTCCGCGGGAGCCTGCTGGTGCTGCTGCCCCGTCCCGTGCTGCCCCGCCGACGCGCAATGCCTCTTGCATGGCGAGAGCTGAGCTGCTGCTGCTGCGTGCTTCGTGCAGAAAGCAGGGGGGTGGCTTGGAGCCAGAGACCCCAATTAATGTCGTTAGAGAAGTGGGAGTGCTGACTCAGGGTGGAAGCTTGGAAGCTCGCCGTTCTGGGGGGAGAGCTGGGTTCTGGGGGGAAGCAGCCGAGAGGGGGATACCGAGCCGGCGGACGCTGGAGCCAGGCCCCTGCCCGCAGTCCCGTGTCCCGCGGCCGCTGGCAGCGGAGGCGCAGCCCGCCCAGCACGTCAGTGCTCAGTGCACAGGCGTCGGGCGTGTAAAACAGTGCCCGACCGTCTGCTGCGTCCCTGCGGACGTGCTGCAGTTCAGCCTCGTTAGGCAGATGAAAGCGTGTTGTTAAGTCTGGCGGAGTGGGGACAATTAAAGGAGCAAGCGTCCCACAAATGCACTGGGCTGCGGAGGCAAATCGCAGACTTGTGCGAGGTGATGCTGAATTATTCACCACCTCTCATCTCGGTGCCTCCTGTAAACTGTCTGGGTGGGGGCCGCGCCCTCATTAATTGGGGTGTCATCTTCATTTATTTTTCTTAAAGGGCCATCGCCGTGTTTAGGCGGGGAGGACAGAGGCGATGGTGCCCGGTGCAGGTGTGCGGCCCTCACCCGCTTCCTTTCTCCCGCAGGTACCGAAGGGCGGTGGCGTCCCGCCCGCCACGGAGATCACGAAGCCCCCGGCGGTGCCGCAGGCACAGGATAGGAAGCCTCAGGTGGCCTACAAAACCGAGATCATCGGGGGCGTGGTGGTGCACACCCCCATCTCCATCAACCAGGTGAGCTGTAGGGTCTGCACCCTGCCAGGCTGTGCTGCTTTCCAGCCTGTGGAAGCAGTGGGAAGTGCAAGGCCCTGCTGATGCCAGCTCTGGAAATCCATGAGAGCAGCTGAAAGCACACAGAGGCGTAAAAGGCTGCGAGCTTTGGGGATTTCCTTGCTAGTCTGTGGGCTGCAGCTAGGGTCGGGTTTTGGAGCTCTGCTCCAGGGCTAAGAAGGCTGAAATCGGAAATTAGTATGGAGAGGTCTCACAGCAGAGGATTGCAAACCTCACAGCAGAACTGCAGGCTGGCAGCCAGCGCCTGCTTCTCTGCCACGTCCCCACTCTACCACTTGGCTGCAGGCTCTGGCCGGGTTTGAATGCCCCAGGGCCTGGGGGCAAAACACCTGCAACACCTGCGTGGTGCTATGGTCTCTGCTCCCAGCGTTTTAAGAGTGGCCGGTGATGGGGATAAGCAGAAAAGGTGGCAGCTTCCTTTCTTCCGGGCGAGGGCACCTCTGCCACAGCCCACACTTTGAGGCTCTGGCATCTCACTGCTGGGGAAGCCCATGGCCCTTTGGTGCAGGACCCAGCTGTGGGTGTGCAAGGGGTCCCCACGCCTGTTTTTACATCTGGCTCCTGTTCCTGGGTGCTCTGCTCCCCACAAGCATGCTGCCTTCCTGGGCAGAGCCAGGGCGGCTGGGTGCATAAATCACTTGTTGCACATTTTGCTTAGATTTCCACTTTAGGAAGGGGAGAACATGGGGAAACTGAGCGTTTGATCATTATTATTCCGTCAGCATCCTGCTGTGCCCTGTGAGTATTAAGCAGCACAATGAACAGAGAAATAATTTAATACTGGGCAGTAATGGGCTCTGTCGTTCCCTAATCCACATGCTGGAGCAGCAGAGAGTGTGGATGTGGCCCTTGGAGGCTTGGTGATGTCCCATGGATGGAGGTCCCAGCTGGACTGGCCTGCTCTGGATGCTGGTCCAGCTGGGAAGATTTAGGGTGACAGGGAAGCAATAGCACTGGTGCCGCAGCAGCTCTCAGTGGTTGCCTGCCCAGGGTCCCCCTGGCACAATGTGAGGGTCCAGGGGGAGGCAGTTTCTGGTTACGGGCTGCTGGGGAGGCTGGTTTGCACTTTTATTTCTGGAAACCAGCTCTGCGCCTGCAAAACCTTCCCACTCGGGTTGTATAAATAGCTGCACTTAGCACCTTGAGCACCTCTCCTTTGTCTCGCTCTGAAGTGTGATGAGACAAGGGGCTGTGAGGAGGAGGAGGGTACCCCTCTGCCCGCTGCCTGGGCTCCCTGGTCACCCCACGGCACCGCCTGTCTCTGGATCCCGCATCGAGGTGCCCGGGTGGCAGGACCCCGTGCTGGGAGCATGGGAGCAGCTGAGGGGCCGGTGGGGATTTCTCCTCGGGGATGCGGGTGGAGGGATGGACTCGTACCCGGGGGTGGTGGCTGGCACTGCTTCCCACGGTCCTGCAGTCCCCTGCCCTCCACACGTGGAGGGGGGAGCGTGGCCATCGGTGACCCCTGCTTTCAGGTGCTCAGCGGCCAGAGCTGGCTCCCGACAGCGGCCGCACTAAAAGTAGAGCGGGGAATTAGCTCATCGCAGTGCTTCTCACTGGCAGGCTCTTTGCGTACTTCCCGGGCTGTTGGGGAGCGGGGATGCACAGGGCTGGGGCTGCTCCTGCGGTCGGGCTCGTGGCCGTCCCTCCCCAGCACCGCTGCCCAGCGGGACCGTCACGCGCAAACAGCAGCGGGTGCCCAGCTGGGTGACTTCTTTCTTGTTTCAGTGAGTGAAAGCTGCTCTTTCCTCCCAAGATGTGGGTCTGGGCCCTGACCGGTGAGCTTGCCTTGCCCTCCTCCCCCTGCCACCACCTCCCAGAAGCGGCGAGCTCCATCCTCAGCCCTTGCCAACTTTTCTTTCACAGAGGAGCTTTTTTTAGAGGTGATGCGTCAGCTGCTGGGCTATTTTCTGCGCTCTCGCTGCTTGCCCAGGGGTGAAATGGCTATTCCTCCCGCTGCAGCTTCCTGGGCACGCTCATGGTTTCCTGATCCTGCCTCGGGATGGATGGTGCTGTCCCTGGGCAGCTTGGTGTCTGCAGGGGGGAGCCCCGCTCCTGCTGCACCCCCAGACACACAGCAGCATCGCCCCAGCTCCTGGGTCTAACGCTGCCTATTGCAGCAGCATCCACCTCTGCATGGGGAGGTGGTTTTGGGCACAGAGAGCTGCCATGCTCGGCATGGCTGCTGCAGACCCAGGAAAGGGTCTGGGGTGCCCAACTGCAGTTTGGGGCCAGCCGAGTTGCTGCTTGTCTCTGTCCTGGAAAAACCAAAGCACCATCTCGAAGGTGCTGGAAGGAGCAGCGCGAGCACAGGGCAGGTCGCTGGTTAACCGCACCGGTAATCGCACAGACGCGGGTGCCATATAAGGCTGGCGCAGGCGAGAGCCAGCAGCGGCTGCTATGGCAATTCACAAACCTCAGAGCAGAAGGAAGGGGTTGGAGGGACAGGAGGGAAGGAGATGAGCGCGGATGTTTCATCTCGAGCCGTCCTCTGTGCTGCCGCGGGGGGGGAAGGGGAAGGGCGGCCGAGGGGAGCGGGGTGATGCTGGCGGCAGGGCAGGGTCTGGCCCTTGGGGTGCGCTGGGGTGAGCGAGGGGACGGCCGGGGGCTGGCTGGGGGCAGCAGGTCCGGCCTCCAGCTCGGGGCAGTGAGCATTGTGCATGGGTGGAGGCAGCTCGGGGCCAGGGGAATCGTGGCTTTTCTACCTGACCTCCACACGTCACGGTTTCCTTCAGGGGAATACTAGCTTGGCTGTGAAAACGTGGAGTGGAGACTTTTATGGCTTTCCTGAGCAGTTTATTCCCATGATATATTGCTTTCTCTGGCTGGAAAGTGTGCCTGCCTTCTAACTGGGGTTTGTCTGGCTCCAGCTCCCAGCCGGCGGTTTTTGTTCTGCCTCCCTCTGCCAGATGAAAGAGCTCTTCATACCTTGCGTTTCCCCCGGGACCTCTCTGTGTCGCAGTTGAGTCACTTCTCAGTGTTTGATAAGCTGGGCAGATGAAGTTCAACTCCCCTGCTGCAAGGGATTTTCTTCAGCCCTCAAATCCCTTCTGTGGCTTTTTTGCAGCCTTTCCAATTTCTTAACATTGTTTTTAACACGTGGGCACCATAATGGTGAGTTGTACTCAGGCAGCAGTCTGAAAAGCCGTATGCAATGAGATGAAATCAGCTCTCCTCTCATTCATCACACTGCTCGTGTCCAGGCACTGCAATTAGCCCTTTGCATGCAGTGCTGCGCCCAGGGCGTGCTCTGGGTCGCCCTCCCCTTCAGCGTCCTGCTTTCTGGCAGGGAATTCTCCTCCCTGCTTTCTCCATGCTCCCCCTGGTAACCGTGTGCTCCCATTTGCAGAATGGGGGGGACGGGGCGGAGGGCAGCGACCTGGCCGCCCACCCGCTGCTGCGGCGCTCGCAGAGCTACATCCCCATCTCGGCCACCAAGCCTCCCGCTGGGCCCCCCGTCATCAAGAGCGGCTACTGCGTGAAGCAGGGGAACGTGGTGAGTGTCGGGCCCCCGCGGGGCGGCTGATGTTGGGCTGCTGCTTCCCCTGAGTCAGGGATGCTCTGGATGCCACCAGCATGTCCCTGGCTTGGGGAGAGCACAGAGCCCAGCACCGAAGGTTTCCGTATCTATTTTCCAGAGGAAGAGCTGGAAGCGCCGATACTTTGTCCTCGACGAATTTTCCATCAGTTACTACAAGTGTGAGCAGGTGAGCAGCCCCTGCCCCTGCCTGTGGCCGGTTGCTCCTGGAGCAGAGCTCTGGGTCCCCTCCATCCTGCACCAGTGCCAGTGCAGGGAGCTCGTAGGCGCATCCTGGCCCGGGCAGCCCCGCGGGACGGCCGAGCCCACCGCTGTCTCCTCTCGTCTCCACAGGACAAGGAGCCCTTGCGTTCGATTCTCCTGAAGGACGTGTGCAAGACCCACGAATGCCTGGTCAAGTCTGGGTAATGCTTCCTCCTGTGCTCCCCTCGTGGCTGCTCCTGTCCTAACCCCTGGCTGTGCAGCCCCCCGCCTGCCACCTGTGGGAGGCTCAGCCCGCAGAGACACCCCCACCTTGCTGCTGCTCCTTTTCCCGAGGCTGTCCCTGCTCTTCCACCTGCTCTCACTGCCCTCCTCCCCTTGCTGGGCACGGGCTTGTTGCGTTTCGCAGGGCAGCAGTCACGTCTGCGAGCATCGCGCTCGCCGTGCCGAGCCCCGGTCCAGCAGCACGCTCCCTTTGCGCTGCTGCTAGATGGAGGCGAGGGGCACACGGGGGGGACCGGGGCCGGTGAGGGGCAGGCAGGCTCTGGCGGGGAGAGGGCAGCGCGCCTTGCAGGCGTTAACGGGGAGCTCCAGGGAGCCCGGCCGGATGAGCGCAGGAAGGAAACCCAGCTCCCTCCTTCGGGGAGCCCCAGGGCAGTACGCTGTGGCTCGGCGGCTGCGCGGCTGCTGCTCGCGAGTGCCAGGCTGCAGCTGTGCTGCAGCTTGCTTCTGTTGTGCAACTCTGTAACGTGCCTCCCGCTTGGCCCCCCGGGGCTGCGCGGCACTCGAGTGGGTCCTGGGGTGCGGGCACCGCGAGAAGTGTAAAGACCTGAGCGAAATTCTAAAGCATTCCGGATACGTTGCTCTGCCTTGGTTTTGCTGCCAGAGTTGCATCCGGAATCCCCTTCTCCCATCCCATCCCCTCCAAGTCGTGAGTTTCCCCTGTTCTCCCCTGGAAAGCCTCTCACAGCTGGCACGGGGGCTACAGGGGACCCCTTCTCAGCAAAGCAGGTCCTTTGGCTCCCCCCGTCCTGCAGTTCACTCCTCTGCGTTATTCCCAAGTGTCTGGGGTGCAAGCTTGCTTTCTTTCTCCAGACATTCTGCAAGCATCCCGTTTCTGTGTTGCTTTTAAAAAACTTCTTTTCCTTCAGCTTCCCCAAGCAGGCTGGGGAAATCTGGGTGCAGAATATTGTCATTCTGTTCTCCTCCTTGTGCCGATAGTCATCTCTGTGGGATAGGCGTGCTCGCACAACTCTTATCTCTCTAGATTAAGGAGTATGAGGCCCTGCACAGTAAATAGCATCATATGACAGAAGAACAAAGGTGTTCATAAAGTGGCTGAAAACCATGTACAGGCGTATTCCTTAAATTATCACAGGTGGCTACACAATGTCTTAGGAACAATTTATTGCAGCTAACACTGATAAAATCAAAGTAACTTGAACAGTAAGCCTCTAAAGCTAAAGAGGTTTTACTTTAGCTAAAGTAAAAATATAATTTATTAATATAACTGTATCACTTATTCTTAATAAGTAAGAGTTCAAATTGAAAATGAGAATGGGACTTCCAGGTCTGGGGAGGGGGCAGAGGCTTGGCTGCAGAAGGTGAAATGTGTTTGTGGATAGAGGTGGTGGTCTCTGGGGACCTGGGGTCTTGTTATCAAAATCTTGATGAGATTGCTTGCCCTGAATATATTTTTCCCCAGCACACTCCAGGTGTGAGGGTAAATCTGTCATTTTGCTATCCGCAATGACTTCTGGGTAGTGACTGTCTCTTTCTCACTGTTTCTAGTGACCTCCTGATGCGGGACAACCTCTTTGAAATCATAACAAGCTCCAGGACCTTCTACATCCAGGTAAGGCAGCCGAAGTGAGGCGGTTCCTGAGCAGAGTGGGTGGAGGTGGTCAGCAAGCCCATAGCGCAGGGCAGCGTCAGGCCTCCAGTTTACTTTTCTAGGCAGTGAGTTCCATTCTCCACAGCCAGCACAAGCCACTCGCCTCTAACTGGGATGTTCCCCGGTGGCCTCAGCCAGCAAATATCAGCAGACGAGCTCGTACGCGACTGCGCCCGGCTTCGGGGCACGGGCGGCAGGGAGAACTGCCGGACAGTTTCACTTCTCCACTGGGGCTTACTTATAATAGCAGCTATTTGTGTGAGCAGGAAAAAGCAGAGACAAAAGCACGCGGCGATCCGATGAGCATCCTGAGCGTGCAGGGCTGTATCTGCACGTCCTGTGTGCTGCAGGTTTGGCCAGCCACCCTCCCCCACGGCTCTCTTCCTTGAATGCTTTGTCTGTTCCCGATACAAAAATGCTGCGATGCGTGTGGCTGCCCTTCTGCAAGCGAGGGCTGGGTGGTGCGCTCATTTTTACCAAGCATAAATTAGCAGTGGCTACGCTGGGGTCCGCGGTACCCTGCGCATCTGTTTAACCCGCTGCGGTGGGGCTGGCCTCGCACTGCCCTGGGGGGCTTGCAGTGGGCACGGGGATGGCTGATGCCTGGCCGATGTGTTTTGCAGGCAGACAGCCCTGAGGATATGCACAGCTGGATCCGTGCAATCGCAGGGGCAGTCCAGGCCCTGAAAACCCGCCCGAGGGTAGGTCATACCCTTTCTGCTTCATATTTAGTGTCAAATGATGATCATGCCAACTTACAAGATGTTCATTTAGGGCTTGTGTAAACACTCGGTTAGCCTGCTCCCAGCATGAGATGCCTACCATCCCTGGGTTTGCTTGCTGTTCTCTTGAAAACGATTGAGAAGTGAGATTCAGCCATCAGGCTGGACCTGGTCGAACCCTCTCTGCTCTCGGAGCTGACTAATGGCAAAGGGCCATCGAATTCAGACCATCAGTTTGCTTAGCTTTCCTTTCCCTTCTGCAGAGCATGCAAAGGGCCTAGTTCTGGTCCCCAGAGCTTTGCAAATTGCTCACAGCAGCTGCACACGTGAAAGCCAACCAGCACTCACCCTGCATCTGTCCTTGCAGGAAATCTCCTTCATGAGGTCCTGCTCCATGACCAAGCCCGGAGGCTCCTCAGCCCCTTCGCAGCAGAGGCAGCTGGTGGAGGAGAGGAAAGCGCTTTACAAAGCCCCCTCGACCTCCTCCTGGCAGCCGTGGACGCCGGTGCCGCAGGCGGAGGGGAAGCAGCCGGCGCTGGCGGAAGTGCCCGTGCAGATGAGAGACTCGGTGTTCGTGCCGGCGTTCACAGAGCGCGACGCCGGAGCAGTGCCAGGCCAGCGCCTGCGGCACAGGTCGGAGCCACAGCATCTCACGGAGAAGTCATTTGCTTTCGACCTGGACGATGAAAGCATCCGGACCTCCGACGTCTGACGGCACCGAGCCGTGCCGCGGCTGCAGGGGCATCCCTGGGCGTGTGTGGGAACTCTGGGGCGCGTGGCCGCTGCGGGGCCGGTGGGGCTGGAAGAGCTGGTCTCCTCAGTACTTGTGCCCAGCCCTTCGGACCAAGCTTACCCTGCCACCTCGGCTGGGATGAGATTGGCTCCTTTCCTCCACCGCTGCTCCCTTGCGCGATGCCGGGTTCGGCCAGACCTGCTCCCTGGTGCCTGCGCTCTGCTGGGAGAAGTGGGGTTCCCGTCCTGCTCATCCCCAGGTTGTGTCTTGGTGGGCCCGGGGACTGTGGTCTGGCAGCAGCTGGCTGAGGCAGTTTTGGGTTTTGGAAGGCTACCTCTGCCTCGGGCGCTGCGTGCCTCCGCTGCTCTCCCTGTGTAGGGTGGGAAGCGTTGGTTCCCCACTGTCTGGCGGAGGGGTGTCTCCTGCACCAAATGCATTGTTTCTCCCCAAAAAACAAACCTGGAAGAAACAGCACGAGGACTCAGAAGCATGAAAGGGGAGTTAGGTGGCATTTCTCATTTTTCCAAAAAATGTTTATCTCCCCTTTTGTGCTGCTCAGTCTTCCCCTGCCACAGCCAGGGAGATGCACACTGCACGGCTGTGCTCAGAGCAGGAGAAGCACTGCAGGTTTCAATGTTGATGACTTTTTTTTTTTGTAGGAGACCAGCTCTTTACACTGCCCATCTAATGGTGTATTGGCAAATCTGTTTGCTTTTAACTCCTTTTTACATCTGTTGCCATTGCCAAACTCCCTGCTCAGACCCCTCTGCGAGGTGTGTTCGTACCTTTTAAATGTGAGCTGCTTCTGGGCAGACTGCCAGTGCAGCAGCGACCAGGGGACAGGAGTATCCTCAGGTATGTTTTCAGTTTTGCGCTGCATGCATTTAGGCACCAAAGAGACGTGCCTGAGTGGTGAAGTGCTTTTAAGAAAAAGCAACAAAAGCTGAGTGTTTAAATGAAACTCAGAAGACTTGTCCAACTCGCCTGTTACCTGACTTGAAATGAAAATGAGCAGAAGATTTTTAAGCAATGTGAACCGATCATTTCCATAACCAAATATGCTCATGTAGGGGGTGTGACAAACAGTGCATAGAAAATTCAAGTATTCCCTAGGCAGTGAGATTTGTCTGATATCTTTACCCCAATAACGCGTGTATAATAACTTGGATACTGAGAAGCAACACACCTTTCCTGTCTTTGCTTACTGGCAGCAATCATTTGTGTTGCTGCGGCTTTGTGAAAGCCGCATCAAGCCCATCCAGGCATAAATGCTACTTTATTCTGAGGGCTCCTGTTCAGGCCTGGATCACACCCAGAACAAGGGTTATGTCCGTCTCTGTTCCTCCAGATATCTCCGAGCTGAGCATGCACCCTCCTGTGCTTGCTGGAACCAAGCTGCCCCAGACACAGGTGTGCTTGTTGCCATCTCTGGTATGTTGCAGCTGATAAATCAGGGTGGCAGGTGTGGGAATTGCACTGCAAGCCTAGCAGCGCATGGAGGGCTCTGGAGTTAGCAGGGCTTCCCTTTACTATGTACTAGTTATCTTTTTTTTTTTTTGTCATTACATGTTCTGTGCTTTGCAAAATCTGCTTAGTGTGCTCCCCAGAAGCACACTCTTTTCCCAGCCCTTTCCAGGTCTCCAGCTGTTTGACAGCTGTGCTTCAGCCCAGCTCAGACAGCCTGGGATGGAGTGGGGCTTTATCACCGCCGAGCTCTGAGAAGTTGGTTAGCCCCATTGGTGTGAACAGGATAAAAACCGCATCCTCCTGCATCGATCCCTGCCTGCATCAGAGGGGTTGCTCGTCCAGCCGAGCTCTGCTGGAAGTCTGGAGCAGAAGCAGCTAAAACGTGGCCAGCTCGGTTGCTGGACGGGGTGGAAAGCCTGGGTGCAGAGCCATGGTGTTTGCTTGCTGCATGTCTGTGTGAGGTTTGGGGATCTGCCGAGAGCCGGCTTTGGAGATGAGGTACACAGAGGAATTTCGAAGCTTGGCTGAGCTCTGCAGGTTTTCTGTCCCATCCCTTCATGCCAGCCCTGCATCAACCATGCTGAAGTGTGGCTGCAGCCAAGGCGTAAGCGTGCCGTGGAAAGGCTGTTTTGCAGCCGTGCTGGTGCCCACACCATCGCATCCGCGGCATGGTCAGGGGTGCATCGCTCCAGGGAGGGGGAGGCAGTGGCAGTACCTGGAGAAGGGCACCATTGACAGGGGCAGGCTCAGTCTGAATGTAGATGCATTTTTATTTTTTACAGAATCAGTAGACCAGCATGTGACTTGTTAGTGGTATGTTGTCAGATGGCATTATTTTGCTTTCCCATGTGTCTGTTCTAGTCCATGGAGAAGCGGCTAAAGGTACACTGTATAGGGCCTGTGAGAAAAGGCGAGTGGGGCCTCCCAAACCTGGTGGGCAAGGGTGGCTCGGAAGGGGTTTTGTGTGGAGATGCTGGAGGACATTGAAGCTATGAAAAGGAGTGGAAATCAATGCAAACGGTACTGGCAGAATGTTAATATTTGTTATTTAATTGTAGAAACCTAGGTTATGCTGTTTCCTTTTCCTTTTTGCTTTATTTGCACTAGTGTTTGAAATCTGTGGTTTTTGGTTTTTTAATTGTTTTCTTTAGGCTGACTTACTGTTTGGCTAGTTAGATGTTCTGTTTCAAAGTTTTAATAACTTTTGGTAAGACTATCAATCATAAAGTTACAGCACTTAGTGATATCAGCGCTCTGACCTCATTTCTGGAAAACATTAAATGCACAGGGACGATGGTTACTTTGTGCAAGGCTTCAGAAACACAGAGTACCGAGTATTTTTGTTGCTTGATAATTACAAAGTTTCCTCGGGCCTGGGATGGTAAAGCAGAAGCTTGTTGCGCAATTACGGTTAATTACCCAGGAGGAGAAACTACCAGTGGCTCCAGCGCTGTTGCGACATTCTTGTTTCTCTCATTCCCACCCTCCCTCCGTCTCCAGGACAGCGTGAAGGCCTCGGCGATGGCATGTGAATGTGAGACTCAAGCCAGGGTGCTCACAGCCGGTCCGTGCACCAGCCCGATCTGTGATGCCCTCGCGCAGGCGGTGGTACAGGCGAGGAATTTCTCTCCCATCCCGAAGACCAGACAGAAACACAGCCAGACCTTGATGGAGCTTTGCAGTGTTTCCTGAAGAAAATCGGTGTCCTGTAGGTTTGCCTCTCGGCACTCTGGCGTGGGGGTGAATGCATCGGTAGCTGCCCCCGTGTCCTGCACGGGCCCTTTGGGAAACAAAGTTTGTGCTGCAAGTTTTCCTCGCCTTAATAGCAAGATGAGTGCAAGTTTAAGGTATCTTGTACGGAAAGAGTGAAGTGGGAAATGGGTTTACTCTTTTACATGAAAACTCCCAAATGGTTTCAGCCATCTGTCAGTGCTGGCTGCGTATTCCAAGTGCTCTTAGGGACGGGGGTCCCTGACCGCAGCGATGCTCTGTAGCTCGTGGTGTCGATCATCCGCCTCTCGCGTGTAAACGCTGGCTGCAGGAGATGGAGCTCCCTTTTTTTGCCCTGTGTTTTTAAATAAAGAAGGAAAATCCCAGTTGCTTTTCCAGGCTGTCCATTTGCACTGTGTATTTTTTCGTGAGTCCTGGAGGGGTTGAATACCGTCCCCGCTGTGCGGGGGGACTGCGGGGCCACCCGTGGGTGCTGCCCCCGCGGGTAAGGGGAGCAGCAGTCATGCACTCGGGGAGCAGCAGGTGAGGATGGTGCTGCTGTGCAGGTGGGATCTGCCAGAGCTGCAGCCTGCGTTGCTCCTGCAAAGCTTCATCCCCACCACCCCCTGGAGCGGAGTCGGCCCGCCAGCCGCTCCTGACCAGCTTCACTGAGGAAAAAGTACAGAGGGGAGGGTCAAGGGCCAGTGTGGCTTGTGCTTGGAAAATGGTTTCGATCTTACTTGTAACTCTGCTAGAAAATGAGGGGATGGAGTGGGAGTTCGAGATGCCTCTCTTGCTCCTAGCGCGTATGTTTTATAAGGAAAATGACAGACTGGAGCGACGGCTGTCTGTCTCCAGGCAGTGTGCATACTCACAGCTCCAGGTGCAAGCTTGATTTTATTGCTGGTGATGTTAAGACAGCTCCAGATACTGCTCATCTCAAGCACTTCTGTAGGTAAGTGTCCCAGCAAAACTCTTGCTTTAAACCTTTTTTCCTTTTAGTGTCACGTTTTCCAGCATGAACTGGCTGAGCATGTTTCTTGTGACCACTTGCAGTGGGTGCTGTGCTGATCAGGAGCAGAGCAGGGTCTTCTTTTTTCAAGACTCCTTGAATAAACAGACAACAGAGGGGGCTGTAAAATAACTTCCTTTCAGACCAGCTCAGGAAACTCCTGCTGCGAACAGTTGCAGCTAGGGGCATAAACAGCAGCTAAAGTGCAATGGGAGTAAACTTTTCCCAGTTATTGGGAACTGGGAACCAATCCTACAGAAAGGTTTGGAAAGCTTCACATGTGAGCTACTCCACTTTCCAAAACAGGATTTAATGTTGATTGGTAGAAGCATTCCTGTGAAAAGTGGTGCAAAAATTGTTTTCTACTAAACAAACTAGCATAATCAAAGACTAATACTAATGTCACCGTAACTTAAAAGAACGAGAGAAGCAAAAAAGATTTGCTGCCAAGTTTCTAGTGAAAATAAGGCAGTGGTGGCTTCTGAGAACTGCAGATAGAGCAGATGAGAGCAGAGCCTGGGGCGAGCAGGGCTGAGCGCAGGGAAAGGCCGCTTCAGAAGCGCCTGGAAAGGGGCTCGAATCCTGCTTTTCCCTTGAACAGATTCCTGTCTCCTGCCCACTCCTCTCCTTTTCCCACTGCACAGGACAAAAGCAAACTCCTTGGGCTGGGCGGTTGTTGCTGCCATTAGGAAAAGCACAGGACACAAATGCTGCTGTTCTGCACACAGGTAGGTTTTGCGTGTGAGCTGGGAATGAGTGTCATTAAAAACAAAAACATGAAAGCGGCTATTTTTAAACCCAGTTTTAGAATCCTAGCAACTAACTTTTTTCCCACCCCTCCAACAAAAGGACACTTTGTAAGACTGCTGTTCAAGCTATGTTCCCCATTAAAATGAATCAGAAATCTACCTAAAAATGAGTGGGCACCCATTAGAAGCGCGTGTTGCACTGAAAACATCAGAGATGATTCATGCAGTAGAGCAATATGTAATCGCACCGGGGAAGGCAGCACAGTAAAGACTTTTTTCCCAAACTGTAGTGGGAAAGAATTGATAATATTTCTGGCAGTTGTATGAGATTTCATAAATAACTCTTGGCATGTGCTTTAAATAACAGAGAGAAGACAAGTGCCAGGTGCCATGAGCGTGAGTCCTACTGCACAGCCAGGCACGCTGCGCTGCGAGCAGAAGTGCGTTACTCTCTTACCTTGAGAATACAAAAGGTGTTGTTTGTTTGTTTGTTTTTTTAAAAAAGCTTTCCCCCAAAACAGGTGACACTGCTGGCAAGGAAATAAGGTGAGGAGACCGGACTTGCTATACCATGTTTTGAAAGTGTTTTGTGTGCTCTGAGCAGTGTGCTAGTTTGAGGGAGACGGCTCACTGGCACCCCACGTGCGTGCACACGAGAGCCCAGCGCTTTGTCTTGACGCTCCAGTGCTGCATCCCTGCACGAGCTGCTTGCTGCCTCCTGTACCAGCATGAGCTTTCAGTTGGCTTGTCCCCGAGGGTTCAAAGGTACTGTGATCTGAGGGAGCCCTGCAGCCTCAAGGCAGCTCCTCCTTTCAGAGATCAGCACCTAAACACTAAAACTGCTGAACTTCAGAGGGTTTGGGATTTCATTCCAGCCTTGGCCGCGCCACTTAGCTGCTGTCCCGTGGCCTGCTGGCTGCAGTGCCGGCTGGAGTCAGGCTGAGCAGCGCCGTCCTTCAGCCTCGTCCCTGCCTGCCGAGGGGGAGATGCTGCGGAGCTGAGCAGCGACGGGCGCTGCCGGCAGCTTGCAGAGAGGCGGCGAGGAGCTCGGCCCGGAGGTCTCAGACACGGACTGCGCTCAGACAGATGCTATCGCCGACGTGAGATCAAACTCCAGACATCGCCCCCAGGGGTTTGGGAACCACAGGCAGCGCAGAGTACTTTGGTCAGGTTGAAGTGGGATTCCCTGCTGCTTAGAGAGCGATGGCCCAGAAATTCCCAGGTTTGGGCTGTGTGATCCACTCTGTAATTAGCAGCAACTGCCTCATGGGCGCCTCTCCTCTTTGCATGCAGGTTCGTGCAGCAGGCACAGCAATATTGCACCGGGAAGTCGCATCCAGGAAGTGTCTGGCCTGGGCCCTTCTCGCTGTAATTAAGCTCCTGGTGTGGAGGAGAACCAGCTGCGCTGGCCCGACAAGCAGGAGGGAGAGGGCTCAGGGCTTAGCGGTGGCTCTGCTGCGAACCACAAGCTTGTGCTCGCCTGTCGTGAAGCACGGTGTGGGTCCTGCTCCATGCCCCTCGAACGAAGGAGAGCCGTGCTTGCCTCCAGTCCCTTAGGTGCCCAAGCCTCTCGGCACGAACACCACCTCCAGGGGCATTCCTGCTCAGAGACAACCCTCATACTCTGGAGAGTATTTCTGAAGAAGTCATGTTGCTAATAAGACCAATACCGCATTGCAGTTTGCGAATTCAGGCTGTCCCTCGGTTAATTTGCTAAGTATCTTTCTTTACTGCCCGCCTTTTGCCCGTATCCAGTTCCTCTTGGTTCCTTTTTTAATTTATTGCAGTTCATCCAGTGTAGGGTTTTTTTGCCTCTACTGCTGACGTTGATAGACTAAGAATGAAGAAATCACAGCATAGTCATCTGAATTTAATCTTAACGGGGCATAGTAGGTCTTACCCTTTCATTTACAATGAGAGATGTTCTACATGAAGAGAATTTCCTCCACCCAGATTTGCTTTGAAATTTTTTCTATCAGCCCTGTATACAATGGGAATTAAAAGCAGTGAAACTCACTTTAGGTGAGAATAAAGTCAGATCTTATGCCTCACGCAATGTAACACTGTAGCAGCTAACAAAAAAATGTAAATTTCTGTATCCATTTGTTAAGTGAAGATAATAACTAGACTGAACACTTTTTTTTCCCTTCAGAATACTGGGAAGCCCTTTTAATTTCAGAGCAATTAAAAAAAATTATCAGTACCCATCATATAATATTATTTAAATCCTGGAAAGATACTTTTATGTGGAAACTCCAGGGCGGCTGTGAACTCAGAGCAGGCGGGTGCGAGCGCGCAGGGACCATCGCCTTTCGTCCGGCGCGAACGTCCGCAAGCCTCGCGGGACGCAGTTCGAGCTCTGCAGGCTGGTATTTATCATCCAAGGTGGACAGTAAGCAGGCAGGGCCGAACTTGCTGAGGTGCTCGGCACACGCCAGCTGCCGTTGTGACACCCGAGGCCGTGCTCCGACTTGTTTAACGCGAGGTTTCCAAAACGTTCGTTACGCATGGGAGATGGTTGTCTTTGGTGTGCCATGGCAGGCCTTGAAGGCTGTGCTTATTTACCGCCTCTCCACCTCGAAGCTCCCCATCTCTTCACTTACCGGTGGAATGCTAACCTTTCTAAAGCTTTGCTTCCTGCTTTAAAGCAAACACTAGGGAAGTGCAACTTTAAGGCTGGGATTTCAAACTTACTGTCACTGGGAAATTAAATTTATGTTTCTTCCAGTAACTCTTTCCTGCTCTTGCGCCACAGGTTTGTTATTGAATTAACGTTAACAAACGCAGCGTTGCGGGTATCTTTGTAGCCTTAAGGTCATCCGAGCAACTCCTGTTCCAACCCTAGCTGTGCCTGGAACAGGCTGGTTTTGTTCTGAAAGCGCAATTCAGAATCATTCTACAATTCTGTGTTCAAATGGCTACTGCTGCAAGCACCGTAATCCAGAACAGGGATGGATGTTTCTCTGAACCCGAGATGCCGCCGTGTTTGCTGCACTCTCCTCCACCAGGATGCTGAAGGAACGGGGCTGAGCGCGCTGAAGGTAAGCACTGGCATCTCCTCTGCACTGATCAAGCCTGCCAGTCCCTCGCGGAAGCTCATGGTCACCAGGAGAAAGGTCAGAGAGGTGGCTGCTAACTCAGCTCCTCCTCGCGATTAACGATGGCTCAGAGGGGTGAAGCCCTCCTGGCACAGTCCGAACGGCCCAAGCCCGGTAGGAGAGGGAGGCTGTTCCACACGCTGCTCCGCAGCCCGTGGAACTCGCTGCAAAAACATACCTGCACTGTTTGCTGTCTTCGACAGTACCCACTGCTGACTTAAACGCTGTGGTAAGCTTAATTTAAACCATAAATGTGCCACTTTCTCAGAAGAGCAGCAATTTAAGTCAGGCTTTTTTCTTAAAATGATCCACTGTGTTTAAAACATGAGCAACGTAATTTGCTGCAGTTCTTCCTGCGGGCAGTACCAGCAAATTCTCAGTCTTCACTGAGATGTGGCTTTGGCTGTGTTTTTGTCAGTTTCAGGAATGTGTTTGATTCTGTCCTTCTAGGGAAAATTCAGTCAAGGAAGAAATATATGGGAATCGGAATGCTTCCACGAACTCCCAAGTAAGCGAATTCTGTTTGTTGTTCTAATTTTCCATCTGCTCTGTCAGTGAGAGCACAGAGCTCAGCAGCAGGGAACGTGCTCGCAGTTTGAGGGGACCCTGTCCCCTGAGCGAGGGAGGAAACCAGCCCGCGCTGAGCGCGTGGAGCTGCTCACGGAGCGGGATTTGTCTGGGCGCAGAGCTGCTCGCGCCCGGGGCGCCGTGCAGCAGGCCGGTTACTTGGCCAAGGCCTGTGCACATTTCAGGATGAGATAAGGGCTGGACTTGCATTTACCATATTACAACATCTATTTCTCTATTTTGTGTTTATGCTTTTGACTGTATTCCTCTGAAACATTTTTTAAAACAAATAAAACCCCAAAACCCTTCAGCACAGACTTTTTTTTTGTATGCATCTATACAAAGCTTGGGATTATACTCTGTGTCCCCCCAGATCTTAGTGCTGTGATGGAATAAAAAATAAAGAGGGACTCAGCAGAAGACATTCCGACAAAAAAAAAAAAAAAAGGGGGACGAAGGAGAAAACATTCTGACAAAAAAAAAAAAAAAAACAAAGAACCTCGAGAATTTAGAAACATCACAGGAAACAGTAGTGAGCTCCAGCTTAAGAAACTGCAGACATGCAGTTGTTTGGAAAGCGGTAACTAGCTAGCTTTACAATATTTTAAAATGGCATAACCTCTATAAATCACAGTTTAAAAAAACAACTGAAACCCTTTAAAAATGTACAGCACAATAATCCAGTTTTTACTGCATATGTTAGAGCAACATAACACGTTGCCCTAAGCCATGCTCACAACAAGTTGTGGCAAAAACTTATTTATGCCTCCAAAAAAAAAAATGCTGCAGAGATGACAACCTCACCCTAGGAGGGGTTTTCTAAAGGACCAGTTCCTGGAAAACTGTAATATATTTTTGGTTCTACATACACATAGACTTGAGAGCTCTTGAGCCTTCTAATCTGGACATCATAATATAGTACAGTGGATTCGCTTCTTGCTTCTGTTATCTCCATGGGTATAAGCAGCTGAAATTTCCTTACAATCCTGTAGCACCCAGAATTATACAAGAATAGGCAGGCAGTAATCTTTACATGGTAGTAAAACTCCTCTTGTCTCTTCTAAGTCCTGCCCCTGAATGGGAAGACCACGATGACCCAATCACTGGAGTTTACGTTTCTGAAGTGATTCAAGGAGCGGCTGCAGCAAGGTAGGAACCCAAAAGGGCTGCCTCTGACAGCCATCTCCTCGAGGGTGCTGCAGAGGTTTCTTCAGAGCACCTTCTGCAGCGGTCGGAAGGGAAGTGTTATCCCAGGGCTGGCGTCTCCGAGCGCAAGGCGAGTGCACCTTGCGCAGCGCGCTCTGCACGCGGCCACCGCAGCACCTGCAAGTCAGGTCCGCGTTACCCTCACACCTTTACCACGACAGGGATGAAGAATACTGTTGAAGGGCAAGTGACTCACATGTTTATTTGTAGTCTCGTTTATCTTCTGGAATTAGGCAAAATTCCTTTCTGCTTTTAATTGGGAGCATTACCTGAGTACAGTTCTGTGCCCAGTTGGGGCAGGCTCTGTCACGACTCTAGTAGGCAGCCAACTTGTAGGCACATCTGTAAAGCTCTCATGTTTTTGGTTTAACATGTATGGTGTTACGATTGCTGAGGTCAGAGGGGATGTGGGGAAAAGCAGAAAAATGTGTCCAGATATCAAGGTGGTTAAATTCTGATTTATTTTAAGCCAGAATGGAAAATGCTTGAGAAGCTTCGGTTTAGCACTGAAGAAAAAAAAAAAGGCAAGGAAGTTCGGATTCTGGCTTGGATGGGCTGAATCGATGGGTGGCAGGGAAGCTACAACAACTTCTGCCTTTCTGAATATGAGGGCATGAGGAAGGGTATCAGACCAATACCCTTGGTACTCCTCAGTGTAGTCAACGACAGCCTCATATACGGAAGGAATTTGAGCCCCTGCTGTTAGTTGGCAGCTGCTGGGCTGAGAACGTGGGGAGATGTTAATGATGATGGGCTTTTGCACACAGGATTATTATTTTTTTTTTTTTTCCTTCTGGCTTGTAGTTTAATTTTTTTTTTTTCCCACCATGGGCATTTCAGCCCCATTTTTTTCCACTAGTCTGAAGAATGTGGTAGTTTTATAATAAAGACCCCCCCACCCCACTGCCCTGAGACCTGAATAGGAAGCTGCCAAATTCAGATTACTTGTGACCTAAATGGGATATAAATCCCATTCCCCAGAGAGAAGCAGTTGTTGCAATAAAACACAAACCAAAACTGGCAGAATTCCCTGCCAACTGAACCCCTTTGCAGTTCCACAGAAGGCAGAAGTAGAAGTAACACCGGCAGAAATTAGCCAAATGCAAACAACTGGAGGGTGCTCAATTTGCAGAACTGTGTGAGAACAGAAAGTATATGTCTGCTGTATTTTACATCAAACGTTACTGGACTTTTGCATATATGGATTTTGTGTCTGGTTCTGGCTGTGTGTGACTTACTGTAGCTTCCTTTTCCCATTTTTATTCAACTTGGTAAGCTTTCAAACTGCATCTGGTAGGGCTTCCTCTTTTGTGTGTGTGGTCGCTTGAAGCTTCTGCTCATTTCGGTAGTGCACGTACTCTGTGCCGTGGCTGATGTGGTGCTCCATGCAGAGGGCTGACTAGCATGAGGACATATGTGATGCGGGACTTACCCTTCTGCGATCCTGACCCCTTCCCGGCTCTCTGATGGCTCCTGTCCATCCCCTGCAGCTGCAGGGTGGAAATAAGCCTTTTGTCACTAATGAGGCAAAGCTTGTATTTGGCAGTTTTGTCCGTTTACTGTCAACTAACTGGGGCACAAGTTTACTGATCAGGACTAATGTTGTCACAGGCATAAATACGTGCAATGCCTCTAACGCCACAGGAGCCGAGTTGATCTGCTTTATATGAGGACATTACCAGAGTCTGCAAGTAGCACTTGGCAGAGTAACCGTAAAACGCAAACGGTTGTCACTGACCCTGCATGGGATTTAACGAACATGAATATCCAACAGCAGTGCAAAGGCACACGGCTGCTCACCGTGAGGCTGCCCCACAGCAGCTGCAGGGGACGGTGCTTGTAGCTGCATGATGGTGAGAGATCATCCCTCTCCCGATCAATGCCTTCGGCTTCCTTACAGCCCTGGTACAATAGTGGTGTAATTATGGCCATTAATGGGAAAACAGTCACTTCCACTAAGGATGCAAGTGACATTGTTAAAAAAGCCCATGTCCTTCCAGTTGTGGTTCTCAGAGGAAGTGAAGATGCCCTCTAGACTGTAGCTCCAGCTGAAATTCATTAAGAGCCTCCTGTTACTGGGGTGATTCTCACTCAGCCAAGTCGAACTTAAGTTGTTGAGGACTCAGCTCATCATATATACGTACATTCCCTCATCTCCCTCAATGCAATACTAGAAAAAGAAAACCTATCAAATGGTCCAAAATGCAATCACTGGATATGGTGCTGAGGTTCTTATATTTCCCAAGCAAAATAGTTTTTCCATGGTTAACTTGATCTCATTTCAAATGCGTTTTTGAAGTAACTAATGGGAGAGAGTAACAGTGGCTGTTATTAATCTAAGTTTTGCCTATGCAATAGCTAGAAGTATCATATCAACCCACCCCCCCCCAAAAAAAAGAGAGAAAACCTATTTCTACCACAGCATGTGGACATTACTTTTACTGTCTAAATTACATTATTGCAGTTGAGCAGATTGCTTTTTGCTAACATCTTGGAGCCTGGGTCAATTGCTATTGAAATCAAGAGGCCTTGAATTAACTTTTGATTTCTCCCCAGAAGTTAATTGTATAGTTTGCTTTTCTATAGCATTTCTGCAGGAATCTGCAGGGATCTACAAACAGATTGTAGAAAATAAATAGTATAGCTGTTTCCACTGGGCTTAATAACAACTTTCTACAATGGAATTTAAGGTTCAGAAGCAGTAATACTGAATTTTTAATTGCAGTTAAATAGTAATACTTAGTAAATATATTGATATTCAAGTGTCTCCATACCACAAGCCACGTTTGACTGAATATTTACCTTAAGTGTCAAGAATATATGGCCCATCCCTGGAGGTGTTCAAGGCCAGGTTGGACGGGGCCCTGAGCAACCTGATCTAGTGGGTGGCATCCCTGCCCATGGCAGGTGGTTGGAACTGGATGATCTTTAAGGTCCCTTCCAACTCCAGCCATTCTATATGATTTTATATATATATATATATAAAATATGAATTTTCACTACCAGAACAGAAAATAGATCACAGAGCCTGATTTTTCAAAAGCTGCGAGTACAACCTCATGTCATACCTCTTCATAACTACGCAAACAATAGGGCAACAAGAGAAATGAAGCAGCTTAGAAAGCATTTCACCTCAAGCTGAGAAGTAGAAAAATACCTGGTGTATAGCAGAGTGTGTGGATTTAGCAGTAGCTGCCTTAAGTAGAAATCATGAATTTTAGATTGTTTTACAGACTGCAGGTTCCTTCTGTGCCATCAAACATTTCTATTTTGCTGTTGTTCACCCTTTTAACGTCTGCCTCTCAACTGGTTATCCTACAAGGATAACCTCACGTGCAGCCAGCACGTAGCTGCAGCACCACACAGGATGCCCTTTACTATGAAGGGCAGGGGACAGGAGGAGAACCAGGTAATTTTAAAACAACACGTACTACTTTGGAGTGGTGTCCTACAGATTTCTAGAATGTGAACATAGTAGGGAAAATTACAGCAATGGAACCAAGTGCTTCTTTTTGTGAAGCCTGAATTTATTTTTTGCTGCACTGTGGCTTTTCCAGCCTGAAAGAGCGGAAAGCGATGTTCCCCAAAAGGATGCAGTCTCTGCTAGATCTAACCCAACTTCACATATATCAAGTGCATATGGTCCTAAGCAAATAATTTAGAATTAGAGCTCATGACTTTGCCACAGAGTCCCTATAACACTGTGTTAGGTTTCAACTGTAAAGGTTTGCTAAATGATCACACAACCACAGGTTAAGGGCCTGCATCTCTATGTGGCTGTATGTACTCTACGAATATCAAAAATAAGCGGAGTCAGCTCTTTCCAGACTTTATTAAGATTAATTTGACTGCCTGTGTTTGCAAGGTCTGAGTTTTGAAACTGTTATCGCTTGAGGGGGGGAAAAAAGCCCAGATTATTTTAAACAAGCAAAACATATACCGAACAATTTTGTGTCCAAGGTATGTACAGAGGAATTAACAAGAATAATTGTTCTGCAGATTAAGTTACAGCTTTGTAAATCCGTGTTTGTACAAGGCAGAAACCCACAAGAGGTCTGTTTGGATGCTACACAGCAAGTAGAAGAGTCCATCTCCAGTCCTTCAGAGACGCTGCGAGCTTATTATGGAATCAGCTTTTTTTCCTTTCAGTACACAGTGCACCAATTGCTGCCATCACTTGGCATCAGTCCTCCAGTGATGAGGAGAATCAGATCTACAAACCACCAGATCCCGAGGCCTCCGAGAGTCAGCAGTTTCCCCACAGCGGTCCCCGTATGGCCCAGGCAGAATCGATCCACTCCAAAGCAACCCAGGAAAAACGAGTAGAGCAAAGTGGTTATAAAATAATGTCCAGTGTACCTGCAATCGGTGTTAAGACGTTTGTCAGGCCGGGGCGACGGAGAGGGGAAGTCACCCCCTCCCGCGGTAGGCTCGGCTGCGTCCCCCGATCCCGGCAGCGCGGCTCCCTCCCGCGGGCGCTGGGAGAGCTGCAGCGAGGGGCGGAACGAGAACCGGGAAGGGCGGCAGCTCCGGCGCGGCGAAGCCGCCCCGCACGGCGCCCAGCCCGCTGGGGCTCGGTGGCAGGCCCCCGGAGAACGAGCCCTACCTGATGCAGGGCTTGCTGCCGCGCAGGAAGGTCCGCGGCTCGGCGCACTCGATGCCGTCCAGCGCTCGGCACTGCACCCGGGTGTGGTCCACGTCGCCGTGCGCCTGCCCGCCGAACTGGGGACAGCGGGGGCCCCGCCTCAGCCGCGGGCAGGGCCGGAGGCCGCCGCCGCGCCCGGGCCGAGCCCCCCCCCGGCTCCCCG
>VXAL01011705.1:0-11146 GCA_013399475.1 Chauna torquata
CTCAAGCCATTCTATGACTCTACAATTCTTTGTGTAGGGTGATTCAATCAGAATCTAATTCTTATTCTGCTGGCTTTGCATAATATCCTTAACAGTGGAAGTTGGAGGCGTAGCCCATTCACATCCTTCTTTTAAATATCAGTGGCTAATGATGTTGGTCAACTGTAAATACAGTATGTCAGAAGAACAAACACAAGGAGTATTATTCTTATATAAAAATAAATATATTTTTTACCCTTGCTTTGTTTATAGCAAGCAAGTTCCACCTGGAAAACCAGGTAAAAGATGCATTTGGGCTTTAGTTCAACTCATTAGCTAGTCCTGTCCTACATACATTGACAAGAAGTCTAAATGGCTTCAATTGCTAGAGGAAATATTCATTTTACCAAATGTAAACACTTGTAATGTAGACAGCTCTCTTTAAGTCAGTTTGTCTAATTACCTTTATTTTCAGTGAAGAAAACCAAACACTTCTAGTACACAATTTATCTCATTCTAAAGTAGACATCTCAAACAGGTCAGATGAATCATGCCTTAGCACAGGCTGTTTCTCTGCATTGAATATGAAGGGAGTCTGGCATGACTGGCTCAGAAGTGTACACTGCAAAAGGCTAAAGTTAGGTGAGAGGAATCCCATCCCACCTGTTTGTACACATAATAAAAGAAGAATACCAATACAGTATAAAAATGAAAAATGAACAAACTGTCCCCAGGCTTTAAAGCAAGTTGTTTTAATCTTGAGTAATTGAGCTCTTAATTTAGGGTTAGATTCAACTCCCATTGAAGTCAATAGCTGTATATTTTGAGAGGAATTTAATGAGGCTTGTCACTTAGTTTTGTTTACTCTCTCGTCAAGGATATTTAACTAAATTCAGTTAGAAATGGATACCCAATGCATAAGGAGAAAGGATATTTTATACATGTGGGTTATATTTTGAAACTTAGTTTTTTTCCTTCCAAGTTTTAAATTAAATATATAAGCAGTATTGATAAATGCACTTAATAATTCTAATTCAAATAACACTTGGAGGTACAGATGTGTTTTTTTCTCTTCCACAGGATGATTTGCCCTTTAATTAATATGTGTAATATATTTAAAAATTCCACCAGGATGTTATTGCTTTATTTAATTGACGGAACTTGCTTTGGAAGAACTTGCTCTGGAACTTGCTTTGCATTGTCAGTTTTGCAGAGATCCTCAGTGATGGACCCCAGATGATACCAGGTATGCAGCACAATGGAGGTTTAGTTGGAAAGTCTGATAAAAACATTAGGGGCCTAGTATAGGTGATGAAAATGAATGGCTATCTAAATGAAACTACTGAAGATTTACTGTGTAACCTGGGTGCAATCCAGTCCTGATCTCAGTGTGAGGAACTGAAGAAACAGAGGACGTGTGCTTGCATGGCTGTGACCATGGCATATAACACCAGAGCCTTTGCTAGCACTAATGGGAGATGAAACCAAGTGATTTGTGCTGTTCATCCTAAATTCATCCTAAATATCTATCTGGCTTCACAGTTAACTGATTTGCATGTGCAGCTAGCATAGAGGTCTTAAAAAAGGGAAGAGAGGGAATTCTGTCAAAGGCAGGAGTTATGAGAATTGTAGGTAACAGGTTTCCCAGCCACCTCCTGTTTGACAACCCCAGTGCAAAAGCAAAGGAGGTCAGCTTGGAAGGATTCTTTTAAACACATTAAGAACCAAAGTAGCAACTCTACATATTAATAACAGGATTAAATTAAATTAAAAGAACTGGATCGGTATGGGAGTGGTTGAAGGCAAGGGACTCTCCAGTGCACCTGGAAGTAAAAGAAGAAGACAGCTAGATGGAGAAATACACGTGGCTACAACAGCTTAGAAAGAAACTGCTGACCCCATTCTTGTGGAATTTTTGCAGGAGCAAATCCAGCCACTTGTGGATAGTGTGTGTAAGCATGTGAGGGAGAACTGTGTGCTCTGCAGAGCTCTTTAATGATGAGCACTGAACATAATAGCCTGTAATGCTGCTAGGGTAACTTCAGCACCTTTGGTGCTCTCCTCCCCAGCAAATCTTTGCGGGAATTGTTCTAATTGTGTCAACCTGTATTTAAGAAAATTTGATACAGACTTACTGAAACTCTAGGTCCTGAAGGGATTCAGAATTAAGAAGAATTTCCTGTTCCAATTGAGTTAGTTACATTAGGAGTTTTCCTGCAAATTATCACTTTGTTAATTAACCTTGCAGACTTCGTATTTCATGTGGAAAGAAACATGAAGTTCATGCGTATTAAAAGTGACAATGATATGTAATCCATTACTTTTTTTTTTTGTGAAGAATAATGAAAAACAGATAAATGATATCAATAATCCACAGGGAAGGTGTGAGAGGCTGCATATATATTAATTCATATAACTGCAGCAATTTGGGGTAACTTTTATTATGATGATGTGCTGAAGGATTTATATATGATCTCATTTTTTTTTAATACCAGCCATAAATTCTGTATTATACAGGTGTATTTCATCAGAAGAAAGAAAGAATTACACACAGGTTTTATAATGCTATGAGAATAAGATGAGTTTCAATTTCTTAATTGCTGGCACAAAAATACTAGTAAAAGCACCTGGATGGCACAAGAGCTTTCAAAATAACTTCTTCAGTTTTAGCTTCATTTTATTTACCAGCTCACATGAACTATATAAAGGCCCTTTCTCAAAAGCTAATGAAAAATACAGAACCAAGAACCAACGCTCAGGCTTTAAAGGCAAGGGGATTTATGTGAGATTAGAATGCTCACAAAACAATCATGTTCATCTTCTCTGCTGGATTTGGTGGTGAAAATATTGCCACATGATTACAATGGCAATAGTCATTACCAAATTAGTGAAATTGCACAGTAATGATTTTGTGCCACATGTAGCATGGGTATTCAGTCTAATATCACAGGCTGATTTGCAAGGACTTGTCTATGCTGCAGGTCATCTGATGTCAGACCTATTGCATTACAGGGATTCCTATACAGCAGCGCTGGAATACCTAACAGACTGTTTTCGAGATGAGTTGCTGCTCAGGAAATAGGAAATGGCACTGGTAGGATTTACTACCTTAATCTGGTAGGATTGACTACCTGAGTGTCTTAGCACTTCTGTTACTCAGCAATGGCAGCAGCTGCCAGCACCGGAATGGCTCCCAGCAGAACAAATAATTATTCTGGAGGGAGTCAGGAGCTGCCTATCAACCTTAGCTTCTCTCCTCTATAGGAGTGAGTGATGGCAGTTACTTTTTGTATGATCTTGAAAAAAATAGCATTGTTAGCAGCTGGACATGCTGTCCTGGGGAAGGGGAAGGGAAGAATAATAAGGAAAAAAGAGTCATGTATTTCTAAGGAGGAGCTACCCAGAGCAGCAAGGCTTTTCCCTCTCTCCTTAATGCCCTTGGCACTGTGAGGCCTGGCCAGGGGATGCTCAAAGAGGAGGTAAAAATAATTCTGTGCCTTTGCAATTAACCCTTGTCATGAATGATCATTATTAGGTCAGAGTAACAAAAGTACTTTTTTATTCAAATACCTCCTCATTCAAGATCAGGCGCAAAACCAGCTCCTCCTCCATGCCCTGATCATGATGCTTGTACCCGTTTTCAGTCAGCTTTCATAGCAAAGAACAGTATTATATTAATTCAAGACAATGAAAATGCTCTGTCAGCCAAGCCCAAGGTAGTTTGAGTGCTGTGGTGGGTTGACCCCAGGCAGCAGCTAACCGCCCACCCAGCCGCTTGCTCAGTCCCCCCCGAGAAGGATGGGGGAGAGACTTGGAAGGGCAAGAGTTGGAAACTCATAAGTTGAGATAAGGTTGTTTAATACGTGAAGCAAAGCTGCATGTGCAAGCAAAGCAAAATAAGGAATTCATTCACTACTTCCCATCAGCAGGCAGATGTCCAGCTGCTTTCAGGGAAGTAGGGCCTCAGCATGTGTAGTGGTTATTTGGGAATACAAATGACATAACCACAAAACTCCCCTCTCCCTCCTTTCTCTTAGTTTTTATTGCTGAACACAACCTCATATGGTGTGGGATATCCCTTTGCTTAGTCTGTATGCAGCTATCCTGGCTGTGTCCATTCCCCGCTTTTTGTGCACCCTCAGCCTCCTTGCTGGGGGGGCAGAGCAGCTCTAGGTGGCCCTGCTTGAGCAGGGGGTTGGACCAGATGACCTCCAGAGGCTCCTTCCTACCTCAGCCATTTTGTGATTTTGTGATTATGGGAGCTCCATCGCAGTCACACAACTGCTGATCATGTTCTGCTGCTGAAGCAAATGTCACCCCAGGAGAAGGGGAACGCTGGTGCTGGAAGAGCTACCTGGAGAGCAGCCTACTGTCTCTGGAGAAGTGTCTGAGGATGCTATATGAATACATCAACCTACAGATCAATTAAAAATCCATAACATGTTAAATGTCTGATTGATGCTTATCTGAGAGATGAGCATAGTTACAGCCAACGTTCTCTCCTTTTCTCAAGCGGAATAAATTGTAATTGTGCCTATGCACATGCCTTGCCTGCATTCCCAATGCAAGATGTCGGGCACTACAGCGACCCCAGGCAGTGCAACCAGCCCTGGCTACATGCACGGAGGAAGCCACCAGGGAAGCACAAGGCCAAGGATGCAGGCAAGAGCCCAGCCCGGGGCATGGCTTCCCAGGTGGGGCAGAGGCAGAGGAGTTGGGGCAGGGCCAGGAGGGGCTCCTCTGCAGGAGTGTAGCAAGGGGTGCGGCCCCGGGCACCGCTCCAGAGGTGAGCTAGGCACAAAGACATGAGGTCCAGGGTGGGGTGAGAGAGCAGCCTGTGTGCTGGCAAAATCCCCAGCTCCTGGCTCTGTGCCCAGCAAATGATAAAAAGGAAAACAGGAAAGGACCTGCCACATGACCTTCTTATCTGGGAAACCTAATTTTTGCTTTAGTGTGGGCTATACCTTGCTGGTGCACTAGATGATGGAGGTGACAGCAAGGGGCAAGAGGTAAACAAGACAGGCTCTGAGGAAGGCAAACATTCAGTGGACAGACTGAGTGAAAGATTAGGAAAGTTCTGACTGAGGTGAGAGCCTGAAGAGAAAGAAAAAACGCCAGACTGGAACCTGCAGCATCCAGACCTGACGATTTCTACATCGATGACTAGGAGGAAGTGAGGAGGAACTGGTGGAAAGGATGGTGAGACAGCTGCGGAGAGTCTAACAGATCACTTGCACAGAGAGGCAATGCCTAATGTGGCAAAGCCTGCTAGTGCACAGGTGACCCAGCAACATATTTGGAATAACCTGCAGCTGGCAGAACACTTTTGACTAGCTCATTGGTTTGTGTCATCAAGGTAAAGTATTGCTGACCTAGTTGTAAGAGGCATCAACTCCACCTTAGTGGATGGTCAAACCAGAGTGACTCTGAGAACGTGGAGGGGGAAGGATGCTGATTTGGTTGCATGAAAATCAGACTGTGTGAGCATGTGTGAAAGCAACTGGGAGGTTAGGAAGAGCATTGGAGAGCGCTAGTAGCATGGCCTGAAGGGGAACCCAAAGGAAGAAGTATTTCTTAGTCACTCGCTTTCAGCCTTCTTCAAGTCTTCTATTAGATTTTTAATTCACATTATTTAATGACATATAACTATTATCACTGTGATAGAATTATAAAATTCTCATTTAACAGAAAATATCAAACATCAAATTTGTGTTCATCCCTGTATTCCACTACAGGAATAAAACAAACAGGAAAATTCGGCACTTGTAATTCTACATGGACCAGAAATTCTGAATTCAGACCTATTTGGAAATCGAGCTCGGCTTCTGGACATGGAGGTTGCCCTCCTGCTGGTGTGTGTTGTTACTGTAGTTGGGAGACAGGACTTAGGACAGATGATGTGCATGACCAGGATATGCAGAGAGATAATGGATATTTTTCTTGCAGTGAAAATGATCTCAACAAAATAGTCCTGCATACTGCCTAGCTGCTTGGTTTAAGGGTAAATAGAGTTTATACGTACTGAAGTATCTGCAAACTGGCTAAGTAACTTTGTTAAATGGGGATCCACTAACCATACACTTAATACTAACAATTTGTTGGTAACTTCATGAAATAAGATCTTGCTTCTGTGCAAAGTGACTATAAATTGGAGGCACCATTAATGAAAATGCTAGCATATTATGTTCATTTGGCAATAATGTAAACAATTGTTCCAAGTACAAGGCAGTGGAGCCACTGAGGATTTTTCTTATCTTCTGTTCTTCAGTACCCAAAATATTACTGTTGTTTTCCACCCACTCCTCCTAAGTTGTCTTCCTGATAAAAAGATAAATCCAGTATTTCAGGTGCAGCTACATATGGCTTTGCTGTAGTGCTAGATTTCTAGATGACTTCAATCTCTTTAGTCAGTGATCCCTGAGTCAAATTGCTGGTGGTTTTTTTCAATATTGGCTTTTTTTTTTTGTCTCTCTGTGGGAAGGGTTTGTTTCTCTGGCACCGTTACGTGTAGAAGCCTTTGCAGAAGATTAATGACATCAATTCATCTCACTAAATGTGGTGTCAATGCAGCTATCCATTTAAACACTTGTGAATGATGTCACTTCAACAGCTGTAGAGCTGTAGATATGTAGATATAGCAATTTACATATCCTAGCATGTAGCTATGCAATGCACATTATAAGCAGCCCGATCAACAAGGCAATATAACGCACTGGTATCTTAGAAATCTTACTGTAACTTTATCACTCTAATTGGAATCTCTTGGAAGACCTAAATGAAAAAAAACAAAACAAACAAAAAACCCACCACTAAATAAGTACATACATGCTTTTAAAATTATTTAAAAACAAACCAACATATGCCACTGTTTTTGAAGGATCTGTTTACTAGGAAAGCAAAAGTTGGTTTTATTTATTTTGTAACTCAGGAGAAGAGGGCAACCCATGGCACCAGTTCTCATCTGCTCAGATATCCCAAAATCAGGCCTTGAGTCATCAGAAAGGTCTCTAAAGGCATGCATGTATGTATGACATAAATTGACAAGCCCAGCTTCTAAAAGTCTGCACTCTGCATTGAAAAACTGTAAATGTTGAATTCAATATGAGAAACTAATTTAGTACAAATATCTTGATAACTTTTAATAGCAGCATTTTATCTTTACTCCAACCAGTAAGAAGTTAATCGAATACAGGAATGTCAACTGAGACCATTCAGATACTTCAAAAATAACACACTGCGAATGCTTCCTGCACACCTAAGCTGCTAAGCACAATGGGAACAGTGATAAATTTACAGTGTGGACCCTTAAAAATCTGCAGATCACTAGAAGCTTCAAAAGGGTTTTCATACTGCGAGTACAGCCTCTTCCTGGCAGCTGCTGGAAGTGCAGAAGTGTTGCTGTGAATCCCTGCTCCTCCACGCTCCCCTGCAGCACGGTGTCGAGCTGTTGAAGAATCAGTGAAATGCGGTGAACTTAGCATCCCATCGTTGTGTTGGCAAGCAGAGTTTGAGGCCAGGTGCTGTACGGAACCATTTGCCTGAACTTCTCAGATAAATGCCTTGCATAGTAGAGATATAATTTGATAGTTCATAATATGGCTAGCCTGTAATTCCTTTTAAAGATACAACTAACTGTGTCTATCACAGCATCTGTGTAAGCTTTTCTGTCTTTCTTGAAAGAGCATGTTTTTTCCAACAGCTACATTGTCACTACATTTTTTGAAATTTGAATTGATGCTCATGTACTTCATGAAATACAGCACATCTCCTGTACTCAGTTTTGGTGAGGCTGCACCTCGAGTACTGTGTTCAGTTTTGGGCCCCTCACTACAAGAAAGACATTGACGCCCTGGAACGTGTCCAGAGAAGGGCAACGAAACTGGTGAGGGGTATGGAACACAAGCCTTATGAGGAGCGGCTGAGGGAGCTGGGATTGTTTAGTCTGGAGAAGAGGAGGCTCAGGGGAGACCTCATTGCACTCTACAACTTCCTGAAGGGAGGTTGTGGCGAGGAGGGGGTCGGCCTCTTCTTTCAGGTAACTAATGATAGGACTCGAGGTGACGGCCGCAAGTTGCACCTGGGGAGATTTAGATTAGATATCAGGAAAACCTTTTTCTCTCAGAGAGTGGTCAGGCACTGGAACGGCCTGACCAGGGAGGTGGTGGAGTCACCGATCCTTGCGGTTTTTAAGAGGCGCCTGGACAAGGTGCTACAAGATATGGTTTAGTAGCTTAGTGGGTAGTAATGGTGATAGGATGATGGTTGGACTAGATGATCTTGAAGGTCCTTTCCAACCTTGTGATTCTGTGATTCTGTGATTCCAAAGTCTTTATTTCATGAAGCACAACTTTCCAGTCCATACTGGCCAAGAACTGACACAGAATGTGTTCATCCACACCAAGATTTTTGGGGGCCTAAAATGCAGTTATCTATTCCAACCTGTAGCAGTTGTCTTGCCTGTCTCACGATGTTGAGGACTGTGAACAGCTTTCAAAAAATTCATCTGTGACACCAATCTGTCCTCCTGGTTGCATTTGTTGCCCATTAACCCCTCCCTGGAGCCGCAGTAATTGGATTAATTGCAGAAAGGCATCCACAAACAGGAAGTTTCTTTGTTGATATTACTGCAAGGAATGGGGTGGAGTGATTTGAACTAAAATGCAAAATAGCTGCTATCAAGAGCGAGGATCAAACAGGTGGTGATGAATAGGTGGTTCTGGATGTTGCTGCTTTTGAAAGGTGACTGAAGGGAAAGCCAAACAAAACACACAAAAAATTGTTGTAACTTAAAGCTATTGGTCTGGATTGCCCAGTTCACCACATTCACTGGTACTGGACTGTCTAAAACAGTTCCACAGCAGAGAAAATAAATCTTTTCCTTCTCTTCTATGAGTCTTTGAATATAAGGAGCAACTCAAATGCCTTTTCCTGTTTCCTAAATTTAAACTAAAAGGTCTTGCTGTGTATCCTGGATTTTCTCCTCTGTTATTTAGTTCCTCTTCAAGCATATGTTTTTTCAATCAAGACGTCATTTTTTTTGTTTTTGTATCTTATTTAATGGCATAATTTGCCATATTATGCTGCTACATATTATGCCAATTTTTATGCCACAATAAACACAATAAACAGATTTACAATGAAATGCAGTAACAACAATAAATGGCAGGAAGAACAGAAGCTTTTTGTCACCCCAAATTTGAATTCAGATTTGTTTTTCTCTGAATGCGTGGATACTGTCCTGAGCACAGAGGCAATGCTTGATGACAGAACACGTTCTTGCCATGGCGTGTTTCTGCAAACCCTCTGCATGGTTAGTTGTACTTCTTACAGATTCTTACAAATTTTTGATTCATTTTTTATTTTCCACATTTGAAGTACCACAAACAGAGCAAAACCTAGGCCTTGTGTACATCTACAGTGAAACTCCAGTGAGGACTGGATTTCAAGTCTAAGCAATATTTGAATTGCTGTGTTTAAAGGGAAACAAGTGTTCTGGGTTCTCTTATAAGGGAAGTTAAGTTACTTTATTTGCCCTTTCTGTGTAGTTTAGGTACTACTATTTCCTGACGTCACACAGCTGTTGAGGGACAGGATGTTATGGAGAATCTAAACTGAATGATACTGATTGCTGTGAATGCATGCATGCACTTTTCTCCTGTGCTGGACAAGGAAAGCAGTAGCATAGCCATGTTCTTGCACTTTACTGAAGTACATAGCAGTATAAATTCTTCATAGACTGTTTACAATCTGGGGTCAAAAGCTGAGTACAATTGCTGTTAAAGCCCCACATGTAGCCATCCAGCTGCACAACATACACATATACAACATAATGATATACAGTAATAGCACTGCGGCTTTTTGTTGCTTTTACTTTCCATTGCTCCTCTTTGTGCCTTATGGGATAATTGCTAGCTTAAATATAGATAGTGAATGCCTAAGTAAGAATCTTATAATAGAAACAGTCTCTTCATAACACCCAGATTTTATAGGTGGTAAAAATCAACTCGGAGCTCATCAGTGGTATTTACAAAGCTGGGACTTCTCTTCCCTATGTACATAATTTCACCTTTATTTACATTGAATTTTAATTGCTGTATTGTTACCTAGCCAATTTTTCTACAGCCTTCACAGGAAATCCTTTATTACACATGAGGCTGCCAGATGTGACATAGGGCATATGGGAGATCTGTGCTGTTCTGGAAAAGCAACTGGGGCTCAGGCAGAATGCCTATCTCAGATGGCAGCAGATATATATGCGTGAGCCACTCCATTTAGATGCCTAAATTTATGTACTTTCAGTGTGGCTCTGAATCCCACCCCTTAGATTTGATTGCTGAAAAACGTTAAATCATTGTGCTGGTTTGTCTAACAAAAGTATCCAGTCTCCCATAAAAAACATTGCTTTTCTTAACAATGCTTCTGTTTTCACTTTTCCCTGTTTTCTTAAAACCAGCAGTAGTACAGAAATTTTACTGTTAGCTTCAGAAATCCAACTATTCATGCACATGGCTGTCTACTCCAACCATCATGGAACTGGTCTAATACTTCAGCAGGGAACAGCAGAAAAATCTGCACAGCTTCATCACCACACTGCTCCCCTTAAAGAAAGTCTTGTACCCTTTCTGTGTGTTAGTGAGCATGTAGATGAGGATATCATGCACAGCAGCCACTGATTTTGGGCTGATGTGGAATAGCATCACCCCTCTGAAGCCTGGTGTGGTGGTTTCACCCGGCTAAAGAGTCGACCTCCACCACAACCGCTCGCTCACTCCCCCTCCTCAAAGAAACAGGGGGAGAAAATATGATGGACCAGGGCTTAAGGGTTGAGATAAGGACAAGCAGGTTACTCACTAATTATCGTCACGGGCAAAACAGACTCAACATAGGGAGATTAGTATAATTTATTACTATAACTAGCAAACTAGAGCAGTGAGAAACTAAAAGCAAACTAAAAACACCTGCCCCCCATCCACCCTCTTCTACCTCCTCCCCCCAAGCGGCGCAGGGGAACGGGGAATGGGGGTTGCGGTCAGTCCGTATCGCTGCATCTCTGCCGCTCCTTCATGGTCGCTCTCTGTTCCCCTGCTCCAACGTGGGGTCCCCCCACAGGATGCCGTCCTTCCCGAACGGGTCCTGCGTGGGCTTCCCACAGGCTGCAGCTCTTCAA
>VXAL01011705.1:19726-122527 GCA_013399475.1 Chauna torquata
GGGCAGGGCGGGCAGCGCTCGGTGGCAGGCACAAGGCCTCTTCGCCTCCACGAGGCGCCTGCGCTCCTCCCGCCCAGGCAGAGGAGGAGAGGGCGGTAACTGCAGCGGAGGTCGCGGTGGGGTGGTTGGTGGCGAGAAGCTGGTGGGGAGCGGGTGGCTGAGAGGACAGTGAGGAGGAGCAGGAGGAGGCTGAAGCAGGTGGTGGGGGTGGGTGCAAGGAGAGGCACGTGTCCCTTCTGACCAGGCTGGCTGCCTGCTGGAGATGGGACACCTCTGTCCATAGGAGATGCTGCGCAGGCAGATGTCGCGGTAGAAGAGTACGTTGATTAGCATCAGGCCAGGAAACACATAGCTGAATGGTTGCGCCAAGATCGGTGGTGTTGGTATGGTCACCCAGATTCTCTTAAACTCCTCTGGGAGATGGCCACCTTTTGAGCCATACCGTGTAGCGGAAGGCACTGTAATTATGGATAACGACTCAGGGCAACAGTGCCCAGCACACGTCCTGCCAACTTTTGCTGAATTCGCAGCTGCCGTTGGGGAGGAACATGGCAGTTGTACTTGGTTGCTCAGCATTGCTGATAGTGGAGACTTTTTGGTGGTTATAATGTGGCTGAGCAGAAGGTAATGAGGGTAGGTATGGAGGAAACATGTCTGTCACCATGAAGAGGTCGTGATGTCTCCTTTGGTTAAGATTCAGCAAGTTAATAGTGTGAAGCTTCGCGTCATCATTCGTTTTACTGGTTTGAAAGCAAATGATATGCTTCAAAAATGACAAGATTACTTTTTGGAATCAAATTATTTCTCAGGGAAAAATGGGCTTATTGCTCATGCCCTATGTTGTTTTCATGATAAAAAGTAGAGATGCTACCTACATAAATGGTTAATACACTTTGTTGAGGATAAATTTTGAGTCTCAACTTGTTTCAAAAATATTTTTCTATTGACTGTAGAAAGAGAGGACTTAGGCGCTGACTGTGAAAGCGTACTACTTGCATTGTTAGAAGCTTGTATTATTTCTGAGGGGGCCGACCACTGGTAGGTATGTGTCCTGTGCCGTGGAATGGAAAACCTCCTGCGCCCAGTCATAGTACCGCAGGACTGCTTGTTGTGACCTAGGCTGAGACAGCTGGCTCCGCGTGGTCTCCAGAAGGCATGTGTGCACGCAAGAGGGAAAGTGGGTTGAAGCTTCATGGTACAGGCTGGGTACAGTTTGTGGACTCTGCCCAGCCTGTGAGTGGTGGCCTTATTGTTTGTATACTAGATTGCTTTTATTGTTTCTGCGTATTTGAACATGGATAGGAGTGGATATGTGTAGTGTGAAGTTAACTTTGTATATTGTCAGGCCCTGATAGTTTCTACATATGACAATAGTTTGCATTTACTTGATAACGCCATAACTACAAATGAGGCTGCTGTGTTACCTTTAGGGTACCATGGCAATATTAGGTATTCTTTCTTCTCAATTTCTTGTTTTGGAGGAGCATCACTGGTCATTTAACACTCCAAGCAGCCAGCTGCCATCAGTCTCATAGGTAAAGTGGCTTAGTTCAGCTGATAGCTTTTTTCTTTTTTTTTCTTTCAGCTAATGTAGTAGATGGATGTGTGCAGAAGCTTAAGTAGTATGGTGCTGTCGTGTGCTGAAATTATATGCATACGGCATGGGAGTAGTGAGAGGCAAGAACAGGATGACCAGAATCCTCAGCTGGAGGAGGAGCTGGCTTTTGGAGTGGATTACAGCCTCTTCATCTGGTGAGACTGAATGGCAAAATGTGACCTCCATTCATCTGTCATTTGCCCTTACTTGATCTTCATTCATTTGAGGAAGATGATGATGAGAAAAATCCAATTGTTTAGAAGGAGGTAGCAAGAAATGCTTGAATTAAAAGATTTCTCTTGGGCATTTGGTCTCAGAAATGAAGTGGCTGAAATATCTTGGTAACTGATCTGCTCTGAGAGGCTGACATCTCCTCCACTTGATGCTGCCTTTGCCTCTTTGTTTCTCCACATACATAGAGTATACGTTCTCCATATTTGCAGTATTTAAGTCATATGCATGCATTAAATCCCTGCATATCCCTGTCTATTACATTACTTCTTGGAGGGAAGAAATGCTTTGCTGTGTCATACCACTGTACTTTACAGGAACGTACCCTTGGCAGGTAGCAGGGTATGAATGTGTTGCTCACAGACGTGTAAACAGAAGATAGGTTTAAAAGAAACGCACACATACAGTGAGCAAATGAAACTGTGTTCTTTAATGCAGTTTCCCCCCTTCCTTTCCATAGTGAGGTCAGTATTCCTTTCTCATCCACGTAAATTTTAGGATTGTCTATCTTGATTGTGGTGGATAGGTCTGCAATCCTCAGCTTTTTAGGTTGAGTAGGCCCCATTCTGTTTTTCTGCGGTAGTCTGTTCTGCTATTCCTAGACTTAAATATTTTTGTGTAATGTTTAAATGCAGTCATTTTCCCCTGAAACACATTTTATGCATTTGATTTCTTGTCATTCTACATAGATTTCTTTATAATGGCCTTATAGTCACCTCTGTCAATTAATTCCACAAATATTTGTATTAATTTGCCATACACATGGTTATGTGATACATACGGATGCCGCTCTGTCACCAGTGTACATATCTGCCTGTGCATCTGCTTCTGGGACGTGGCTAATCGTGTCTCTGTTTGGAACCTGGGGGAGCAGAGGCAAGGAGTGGCTAGGGAGAGGTTCTCTTGGTGTGCATTTATGGAGGTTGAAGAAGAGGGGGCTGGTGGTGGTCAGGCATTTATCCATCGGAATGAAGACAGGGTAAACATATGTTTGTATTAGGATTGTTTTGGGGACTCTAGGCCTCAACTCTTCTGGGTTTTGCTGTTCTCTTGCTCCAGGAGTCTCCTGTCTGTGAACGTGTGGTAGATGACCGCTTAGCTTCCTGTCTTCAGTCCTTCATGTCTCCTTTTCTGGTCCCTGACAAGGTTTTTCAGTTGATCTCCTGCATTTCTTGCCTGTTTCCCTGGACCTGGTTACAGTGAGCATGAGGATTGTGAAGAAGGGCAATGTGCTTGGATCTTTAGGGATCTCTAGTGAGGACAGATCCCTGCTTAGCGACTGGGGAATTAGGAAGCTCTTCAGTAAGCTCCTCTTTCTGCAGGGAGCACTGGTTGGGTTCCTGGCACTTCAGCTATGGGTGGGTCAGGTCCTAACATGCTTTAAGATGCTCTTGGATGTGGCATGGAATAGGGGTAGCAGTGCTGCTGGACACAAGAGTATCCACCTCATCCTTCCTCTTGGAGTATATTGTCTGTAGCTCCCAGTTTGAGAACCACTTCACTGGATATTACAAGACAAAATTAAGCAAAACTAAAGAGATAACCAAGATACTTTGTGGATTTTTTTTGTCATGTTGTCACGTGTTGGAGAACATGTGGCAGCATAAACGGAAACCGTGAAAATTTCAGCGTGTCCAAATCTTGGGGCCATTATCTGTATTGTGTTTGTAGGTGATCTGTTATCTGTTGAACGAGTGAATTTGTTGCCTAAATGTATAAAGCTGTTGATGGACGTTGTCTTTGCTGTTCAGTTGTGCTAATGAAAAGCATTAACAGCCTAGCTAATGTGCTGGGGAGATGCTTGTGTGAACTCCTTCTAGTCTGCTTTATGTCAAATTAGTCAGGTTAGATCAGACTACCATCTGAAGCATTTGAAATATGCCGGTTCTTCTCACCTGGAGCAGATTAGAGAGAGCTCACGTGGACAGATTTCCAGCAGATTGAAAGAGGTAATAACTTCTGACAGGGAAATAAACTGAGTATCTGAAATTGGTATTGTTTTCTACCAGTGCATGTATTTATGGACGAGAAGATCTGTCAGCAGATCTACCCCTTTAGCATCAGTCCCTCTTACTCCTGCCATCCTGATTTTATTCAAAAAATAAGCCAGTATCTTTGGAGTTTTAGGGTACTTCAACAGATCATTCTTTGTAGGGCAGAGAAGTAACATGGGAAGCTTTGTGATACGACCTTTCCTAACATTCCTGTGCTCCCTCTTTTAATACTTTTCTCACTTTTTCTCCGTCTTGGAAGTCTTTGAAAGAGCTTGACTTATGCATGTAATGATTTTTAAATTGATTTAGAGGAGTTTAAGGTAGAAAAAAATAGTATTTGTCTCTGCTGTGATTAATATACATCTGTTCTTTTTAACTCTAGATGACCCAGTAATAAATTATCCACTGAAATACTTCAAGCAGCTCTAATTATTTAAACAGTTTCACATTGTTATGGTAGTGTCTTTTATGTGTCAAAACCTGTTACAATTTATCCCTTTATTTGCCATAGTGAATTGCTTTAGTTCTTCTTTGATGTTAGTAAAATCGTTTTTCCTCCTGTAGGCATACTGTTTTCCGATACGGACAACGTCTTGGTTGAAATTAAACTGAACCTGTGTACCTCAGTGAGTTGCAATCCTTTAGCATGCAAAGTAATAAGACTAGGAATTAGCACGATACACAATATTGCATGAGATACAAGATCTGCAAAATTATCAGCTGCATTTGGGGAATATTGGTTCGAAATCCAATTCGTCAAAGCCAGACTCTTTTTATAGTGATTTCAGATAGGAGTTTTTCCCCTGTCCCAGAAATGTACTAGCTTAAAGTCTGTGCTTTTCAGAGCACTAGTAAAAAGTAATTCACCTTGAAGATTTCTGAGTAAAGTCTGGTAAAAGTTTAATTGGTCTGCTAGGACACAGTAAAAGTTTGAAATCTATCTTGCAAGATATTTGTCTTGAAACGTGTCAAAAAGCGGTTTTAATAAAGGCATTACTGCCTTTTATCTCAAGACCAAATTCATGCATTAAGTTACTTCCTTGCTGTTACTGGAGGGAACTCGGCTGAAAAGAGTAGTGTTGGGGTCTGGATGCTTTAAACAGGCATAGATCCTCAGAAAAAGTACAGTTTACAGTTTTCTGTAATAGGCAGGGCTGGCAGAGAGCTTGGTATTTCAAGTCTGATTTGACAACTCAGTAACTCTTCATTTGAGTTGATATCTTTCTCGAGAATTGCTGTCATAAGTTGTCAGAAACATCTGAGGACCGTTTTGCTTGGCTTCTTTGTTGGGAGGTTTCTGCTCAGCAGCCCGTTAGAGATAAACGATACCCATTAGGAATGCACGAGTTGTGGGAGCTCTGAGGTTGACAGGAAATCTCAGTTTTGCAGATGCTAGTCAGTATGTGTTCAAAGCTGTGTGATCTACCTTCCTGTTCATCTGCTCGGGCTTTATAGATACAGCAGTCTCCATTTTGTTCTTTCGGTTGCTTTTCTCTCTTCTCTCTCTAAGTTCTGTGCTGTCTTGTTGCTGTTGATTGTTGTGAACTTTGCTAGCAGAAGCTGTCTGCATCTTTCGACAATATGCTATTGACTAGAGCAGACTTGAAAGTATTGCATTTTTCTTAAGATCTCTACTTGGCATCTGAACATTTTTGTAAATCATTCAGCCAACTCATGGAATCAAACACATACTCTTAGGAAGTTTGTGTAAGTGTGTATAGAATTAACATCTCTCAGGTATGTTCTACAGGTGGACATATATGGACAAGTAAATCAGGTGTCAGGACACTGAACTACTACTTTGGTATGTTTTGTACCCTGCAGGACAGCTGAAAAAAACTAAGTATACCAAATGTTAGAGGTTGCTGAACCTGGTGAGCTTCAGGAGGGGGGATTCCTCTTGTCCCAGTCAGGCAGATGCAAGATTGCTGTAGTTCTGGGTCCCCAAGTCCAGCCTGCAGTGAGGGTGAGTGTGTGTTCCCAGTAGGTGAAGTGTGCGTGCACACGTGGTCAGCCACAGATCAGCACAGAGGACAGTGCTTCTGCCATGTTCACGTAGACACGTGAATGCATACAGTGCTTGCACATATGTGAACAGTGTGGAGAGCAGGTAATGTTCCTCTCCTGCTGATCAGGATTAACATCTATTCGTGAAATATATATGCACACGTGGAAAATGGGTAGTAGCTGGCATTAGCTACTCAGTCTGTCCAAGACCTGGCCTCAGACCCTGGTTTCCTGTGGTGCTGACACCTGGACCCCCGAGCCTCTGAAGTTCATGGTCCTGGCACTCCGCTCTCATACTGCTGCTGACTAGTCTGGCTTGAAGTCTGCTGGTGGTCTCTCACGTGGGCTCAGAATAGAGTGCTTACCCATCCAGAGAATGGTTAGAAGGAAAGTAAGAGTAATTATTGTTATTGGTAAATAATTACTATTACATAACAATATTTAGTAAGACACTAGAAGAGGCTGTGGTGATCAGGTGCAGGGCTCGGTCAGACAAGCGTACTGACCAGCCCCTTTTATCTTCAGTTCCCTGTATTTCCTCACACTTGTTCTTCCCCAGTCCATCCCGATCCCTCCCTTTCTTTGCCGTTGGTCCTTCCCCTAAACATCCTGTAACGTCTTTGACATTCCTACAGTGGACTTAAAACATCTCATAAGAGGTTGTACACAGTCCCCATTTTTATATGCAAAAAAAAAATCTTGATGCTAGCACTGTAGAGTCAAAATGGAAAAATGTGGTGGGGGAGAAATGCGTCTGTTATCTAGAGCAGGATGTTGCGCTTCTCCTTGTTGAACTTCATGAGTTCCTGTCAGCCTGTTTCTCCAGCCTGTTGAGGTTCCTCTGGATGGCAGCATGGCCCTCTGGTGTATCAGCCACTCCTCCCAGCTTTGTGTCATCTTCAGGCTTGCTGAGGGTGCGCTCTGTCCCCTTGTCCAGATCATTAATGAAGATGTTGAGCAGGACTAGACCAGTGTTGCCCCCTGGGGTACTCCACTAGGTGATGTTCTCCAGCTAGACTTTTCGCCCGGTCATTAAGCCAGTTTTCAATCCACTGCACTGTCTGTTCATCCAGCTCATACTTCAGCTTCTCTGTGAAAAGACAGTATCGAAAGTCTTCCTGAAGTTCAGGTACACAATATCCACTGCTCTCCCCTCATCTACCAGGCCAGTCGTTTCAAGTAGAAGATTAGCGTGACTTCCCCTTTGCGAATCCGTGCTGAGAGCACCAGATACGCAACAGCAGCATAGAGATGAAAAACTTTGTAAGCCCGTCATTACAGCATCATTCACAACAGAATTAAGCCTTTTCTTAATAGGAAAACTTCTTTATTTGGCCTAGAGTTTTTTTTTTTCCCCACCTAAATTAAATTAAATTTGTCGTTTGCATATACGGTTTGAAAGTTGAGCTTTACAGAATTTAATTTTATTGCAGTAAGGTCCTCATTTAATATAATAGTGTAAACATTTATTTTACGAATAATGTGGGGAAAAAGAGCATTCTTAGAATCACGAAGGGATTTTTGTGATGCAAGTGTGCAAGCTCTTTGAGTTAAAGAGAGAAATATCATAGTAAATGTAAATTCCTTTTGCTTTAGATTTGTCTTGTTTGCAGTTTAGACAGAGGTGACTTGAATAAGAGTTATATGGGGGAGACAGGAGAGCGGTGGCGGGTGCTATGTTGTGGTGCCATCAGCTGTGAGAGGTATTGTACTGCTGGCTGCATACAGAGTGGGCTGGAAACATTTACCTGTGATGTCTGATCTCGTACAGCAACTGGAAGACACTGCATTTTCTCTTTTGCAGAGATATGGGAGCTCCTGGAGTTCCTTTTTATGGCATGTGACTGTCATTACTCCATTTGCTGTTGCTTGCAAAAACAAACTGCTCCTCTGTGTATTTTTCCCGGGAAAATTAACAGCAACTTAAAAAATGTTATTTAATTTCTCTATTATGTTTGATTTTACACTGATTAAACTTATTTTGTTTCAGATAAATGCAAATGAAATTCAAAGATTTTCAGATTTTCCATTGTCAAAGAAAACCCTAAAAGGTGAGTATAAAAGCGTCCTTTGGAAAGTAATTACTTTAGAAATGAATGTATTATTTATTTGCATATGAAGAGCTTTTTGTCTTAAACTAAGTTTTAAATGAGTATTGCCATATACAGCATTTTCTGAATGGAAAAATACAGCTCCAGGCAAGACAAAAATAAAGACATATTTTTTTCACTCCGGTACTCTCTTGTCTTCTCTTCCCACCCCCCAAATACTAGGACTGCAGGAAGCACAGTATCGCATGGTAACTGAGATACAGAGGCAAACCATAGGTTTGGCTTTGCAAGGTAAAGACGTACTTGGAGCTGCAAAGACTGGATCAGGCAAAACCTTGGCTTTTATTGTCCCGGTAAGTAATTTGCATCATTTGTCCTTAAGCCTGGGAAGTTATCTGGGTAGTAGTGGAAGTTAAGCAGTTTAGGTTAATAGATTCCAGGAGAAAGGTTATAATTCAAGTGATCTAGATGTTCCTAGAAAGCCAAGACAGACTCATTTAGGAAAGCTGCTTGAGGTTCTCGAAAAAATATGTTTTTGTCCCTAGGAGTACTCTGATGCTTAGAGATCTCGTTTTGATCCTAACATCAGTAGGCCCTGTGTGAATTAGGAAATGCTTTGTTTTTTTTCTCAGGAATGTGTTTTCATTGTGCAACTCTAGTTGTCCAGTTCTTTTAAAATTTGAAAACTAAATGTGTGGAATAGAATGCTGAAATTTCTACAGTTCCTTAGACTTTTTTTTTAGACGTGTGATTTTCGCCGCTTTAAAATGTTAAGATTTGGACCTTTTATAGCAAACTGAAGCCTAGAGATTGCAGACTTCCTTTTCTTGGTCATCTGTTTTGGACGCCTTAGAGATCACTTCCAGGTCCAAGCAGGAAAACAGGATGAAAACCCCCACCATGAATAATACAGTTTTGACTGTTTTACTCAAAACATTATGCGCTCTGCATTTAATTTCTTCAAATTGAAAATATAATTGAGAAGCTTATTTGTTTATTTAAAGTGCACATATAAATGGATACAAACCCCATCATGTTATGATTGGATAAAGGGAAAAAGAAATGTGGTTTTGATTATGGAGGGTTTTCTGGTTTAAACATTACTTGCATTTTTGCAAACATAAATTACTTTGAAGCCTATTCTGTCAGAAACGATGGTAACAGTAGTATATGATTTGAATACCCCCTCTAGTTGAGAAGATTTATGCTTAATGCTGATTATTTTTGTTTGTAAAGAATAGGAAAAAATGTAGGTGGCTTTGAAAGATAGTCTTGTGAATTTGAGAAACAAAACAGAAGTGAGATTGCAGAATTAGTTAATTTAGGAGTAGAAGTACTTTTTTTTACAAACATTTAAAAACAGTTTTAGGGGAGACAAACAATAAGGGAGGAGCTGGACAGATGAAGAGTGGAAAAAAATTGTAAGAAGGTGCTAAACAGCCTTTAATATTTCAAAAATGCTACAGTACCTGTGAAGTCTCTGTGTTAAGATTAGCTAAGACTGTGTTTCTGCAGTGTGAATTCATAAGAAGAGGAATAATCCTGGACTGAGGTGTATGATAATGTTAGGTGGAATACTCTGTATATAGCATGTATGTATGGTACTACTGTAAGTCTAAAACCAAAATTAAAGCTGCACTAATTGACTTTCTTCTAGTTGCTCAATCTGTTTCTGGTTCCCTCTAAACCTTATGAGCAGGGAAGTTTTGTGTATGTTTGTACATCTGATTTCTATTTTTGTATAAATGATTAAGGCTTATTTCTGGAATCTAGCGGAGGAGGATTAATTGTGCACTAAAATGTTTACAGTTTACCACCCATTAGTGTCTGTTGTAGATTGGTACTGGGGAACTTTGCTTCAACAAGTATCAATACCATCAGTTAGAATTCATATATAATCAAATCATATGAAATGCATACTAATGTGTCTGCATCATTTGAATTAGCATTACTTCATCTTTTTTATGACACTTTTTGTTGTTATGTATTTTGCTTCTGAGATTTATGTAATGAGAATATGGTAATTTTTTTCAGGCTTTGGAACTCCTATATCGCCTTCAGTGGACTTCAGCAGATGGATTGGGAGTTTTGATAATATCGCCTACCCGGGAACTGGCATATCAAACTTTTAAGGTTCTTCGTAAAGTGGGAAAGAATCATGACTTCTCAGCTGGCCTTATCATTGGAGGAAAGGTGTGTATCCCATGTTGGAGCCTGTGGTATGGGAGCATGAATGAGTGCCATGATAAGTGCTAGTTTAGGAAGGAAACCCTGGAAAGGAAAAGTCAGAGAAGAGAGTAGTTAATGGGAACCCATCAGCAACCCACTCATTTTTCTGTGTACTCTGTGTCTTTTAAAGCTTTTGCATATTTACCATCTTTCCAGGTTATATGACTGGATGGAATGTCCTGCCAACCCTTCCTGTCCTGTTAAACTAGATTGCTCTGAAATACATTTGCTCAAGCCACAAGTATGAGCATGCTGATAAGATATGGTGTATGTGTAGAAAGAGAAAAGGCTTGATTCTTTCCAAAAACTATCAATAAGTTAAGATGGGCTAATGTCTCTGGAACTGGGCTTCTAGTGTGAACAACTAGAGCTCAGCTGGTTTAACTTATTTTCAGGATCTGAAAGAAGAGTCTGAGAGAATCCACAACATAAATATGTTAATTTGCACTCCAGGACGGCTTCTACAGCACATGGATGAGACTTCATATTTCTATGCATCTGATCTGCAAATGTTGAGTAAGTTTCTAAGTACTTGAAAGTACTCAGAAAAATTTTGTAGCAGTTGATAATTGTGTGGAGCACTTCCTTGGTTAAAAAGTTTATCCTAGTCTTGGTATGTAGATGAAAGGCCATTTAAGTTTGCACATGTACAAATTAAAATAGAAAACAACGAAACCGCTTTGTTGTGTGTACTTTCTCTCAAGCAATTACTGACTGTGCCTTCCTTAAGATGATAAAGACAAGTAGGTGAGTTAAGTAAGGAACCCATAATGACATGTTGTGTCCCTTATTATCCTTTAGGTATGTATTAGCTAAAAGCTGGCCTTTCTTTTCTGCCTATAGCTCTCTTGTTTTTCCTGATATGATAATTAACTATATGGAATATTCATTACAGTATATTTATTTTGGGCCAGTTCTAGCAAACATGTTTCTTTTTGAATTTTAAGCCACATTACTTTTCCTTTCATTGCTTCTTTTCATCCTTTCAACCTGAATACAAATCTCAGTTTAATGGAAAGGTTTGCCTCTAAGAACTGTGCATAATCTTTAGCATAGCTTGAGGAATGTAGAAGCAATTAACAAGCTAATGAAGCTGATAAAGTGCAAAATTAGGCTTGCTATCCTGAGTACACTTCATGGCAGTTAGACAAGAATTACATTAAATGTAGGCCCTTTTCTTAAAGTTTTGTCGCTCTGCTACTCCTACTCTGATTATTCCCTGTTTCAATGGCAAATTGAGCTTAGACACAGGAGAGTCTGTTTTGCTCTGTCATGAGTAGTACAGTACTGTTTTATGTTATATGCTTTTGTTTCAGCAGTAGGACAGGGAGTTTGTAATTTACAGTCTGTCTGCAAATTGCTGAACTGTTTACTTGAAATGTGGATCTTCCTGTGGTTCAGCCTGTGAAATGGAGGGCTATAGTGTATAGGCTATGGGAAATGCTATGACTTCTATTGCGGTTTTTTAAATGTATTTTATAGAGTAGATGAATATCTAAAGCACATCCTGTCATATATCTGCAGTTTAAGCAGGCACGGATTTTTGTACTATATGGATTTAAAGTCTTTAATAAAGTAAAGCTAAAATAAGATTTTCTCAAATCTATTTCTCAATTCAGTTCTTGATGAAGCTGATAGAATTCTTGACATGGGGTTTGCTGATACAATGAATGCAATCATAGAAAATCTGCCTAAGAAACGCCAGACCTTGCTTTTTTCCGCAACACAAACAAAATCGGTGAAGGATCTTGCGCGGCTGAGTCTGAAAGATCCAGAGTATGTTTGGGTTCATGAGAAAGCCAAATTCAGGTATGTTGGGATGATTTTGGGGGAACGGAGGGGGAGTTAAACAGATGGTGATCCTACTTGTTGATCAACAGGATCTGAGTGTCAGATCATGTTGTGCGCCATCCTGAAAGCAAGGAATTTCCAGATGAGATGGTACTAGTTCTGACTGATTTATTACAGGGAGACTGAACCTGTACTTTGCTTGTGGCTCCTCAGCCAGTTTCTCTAGCCGGAAGTTTTTTTCCTTGGGAATACGCTCCAGAGTGGGCTATAGCCTGGATGGAGAAGTGTCCTGGCTGTGACAGGAGTCACTTCTGAATTGCTGCTTCTTGTTCTTTGGCTTCCTTTCCTTCTGCGTGTGCGTACTTATTGTGCAGGACCACGAGATTTGTTGCACAAATACATTTCCTCCATGTGTCATTGATGAATCTGGCATTCCAAGAAAATGCTGCTATTGGGAACGTGCAGAATGACAGTCTTGATTGTGTACACAATACTAGGTGCGCCAAGGAAAGCATTTGCCATTTGTCTGTGTGCAGCAAGACTTGTGGCTTCTAGACGTGCTAGGTTTACTGTGCATGTTCAGGACTCCAGCCCTGTGCACATGAAATAAATTTGTCATGACATACAGTTTGGATCAGAATGGGAGGCCCATCCCAGATATGAAGTATGTGGTCTGCACAGTGCGAAAGATTTAATGTGTCACTAAATGAAAAGACATGCATGTTGTTTAGTGGCAAATAGATTTCAAAAGTAAAAAAAAAAGGTGAAGAATGCTATTTAAAATCTTGCATTTCTGGAGGCTCTGTCATCTCAGTGTCAAATGGCTTATGAACATGCATGGCTTTTTTCTCCTGTTTAATGGAGTATGTAAATATTTCCATATGTAAGATGAAGGTGGAGAAAGGAGAAACACAGTGATAAAAATGGCTTACCCAAGAGCAAACAAGAAATCATCTGCAAAACGAACAGCAGAATGAGGTTGAATCCTGAGGCAATGTTTTAACTATTTGACTAGATTCTCTTTCTTGTCCTGCAAATGCCTTTGATAGTGCTACTTTTTTTTTTTTTTAAATTGGTATCTTAATTAAACATGATTGCGAGAAAAAATGTGGTGAGTATCCTTCTAGCAGAAGAGGATGTACAAGCTTGGTTTGTGGTCTTCAGTTTGAGGACTGTTTCACAAATCTAGTGTTTTTTGTGAAGTCTATTTTAAAGTACTTTTGAGTTTTTGAAACATTTGGGGAAGTACAGTTAGATAATAAACTGAAGCAAAAAAAAGGAAGGCTTTCATTTGTTTTAGAATTTATGGCCTTAGTACACAGTATATTGTTGTGTTATGGACACAGTTTCCTCTGAAAGACTTACAAGGTAAAAGGTACTGTGGCATAATTCAAATTGAATAGCAGAATAAAAACTGGAGCAGTGTATTGTAATTTCATCTTCCTAAGTTTATTTAATGAAATAAAGTAATTTTAAATACCCTTGGTCTGTCTAGGGTGAAGCAGAGGGACTGTGAGACGAGCATTTAGATGTATTTCAAGGGCAAACATGCCAAAGAATGTACTTTTTTTTTTTTTTCCCCAATAACGGCAAGGTGAGTTAAGATGACAATTCAGAGCTTTACAAAGTCACCTTGCATGTCAGGTTGTAATCGGTAAAAATACATCAATGCTTTTTTTTTGTGTGCATGATTAGACTGTGCTTTGACATTGCCTTAAGCAGAAATGATGTTTTAATAGCACTAATAGACAAAATTGCATTTTAAGTCAAGGCAATTTGAATGTCGCTGCTTAGCCATGGAAAGAGTTGGCCTTGTTGCTAGCAAATGAATTTAGAAGTAATGTCAAAAGTGCCCTGCCCCTCCTCTCCCCTCTGACATTTAGTAAGGAAATTGATTCATCTTTCAACGGTAGCTTTCCATTGGAGCTGCTAAGACTTGTTCCTCAAAGTGGGAGAACTTTCCAGCCTGACTTTTTTTTTTTTTTCCTTTTTATGGATATTTGTCAGACACTCAATTTAAAAGAAAGGACAAGCAGCTCTGTAGATATTACATACCTGTATTTTCTTTTCCCTTCTTCTTTTTTGCCATTTTAATGTCATGGGAACTATGGTACCTAATTTTTGTCTTTTTTTTTATTTTTATTGTAAGTACCCCAGCAACTTTGGATCAGAACTATATTGTTTGTGAGCTTCAGCAAAAAATAAACATGTTATACTCTTTCCTGAGAAGTCACTTGAAAAAGAAGAGCATTGTGTTTTTTGCAAGCTGTAAAGAGGTAAGCAAAACCCCCTAAAGTTACATTGCTGAGGGCCAGCTATTGCAGTTTTGTCTGGTGAGGCATTTCATTGGGTTACAGAATATTTAATAGTTGTACCTGCTTTCTTTAAAAGCTTTTAAAGCTGCTATGTAAGAAGTGATAATTGTGAAATAGTGCAGGGAAAGGTTTTTCTTATGGGAAGTAATCCTTCAGATATCTACTTGTATAGCAGTCCTTGGACTATTCCGTTGAAGTTATTTGTAGTATGGCACAGGTATTTATTCCTATAACTTCTGGATGTATCAAATATTTTACTGCGTATATTCAACGTAGAATTGTGTGGTGAATATTCATTGGGGTTCATCCACTTGTGCAAGAGGTGACAGTACTTTTGTTCTGCGGTTGACTACTGAGTACATTGAGGTTGTAGGCTTATTTGTACAGATGTTCTCTGAGCTGCAGCTGTTACTGCAATATACACAGTTTCTGTAAGTATTTTCTTAAAAATTATTAGATACATCTACTATAAAATAATGCTGCATCATGGTACTGTATATGATAGTAAACAGACTGTATAGGAGAAGCTGTTGAAGCTTAAATAGACTATGTAGGCTGCTTTGAGTGAAAGCATCAGACACTGTACTCCTCCAGGGTTGTCTAAAAGCAGTGCTACTGGTGGACTTTTGATACTTTGGTCCCTGTGTACAGCTTAACTAGTCATGTCCCAAATTATTCGTGCTGTTACCTGCTCTGATTTCTGTTAGGAAATGCCATCAAAAGGCATGCCAGACTTTTGCCACTGTTCATTTCGTGTTATAGTACCTGGGTGCATGACAAAGTCTCAGAATTACATGTTATATCTTTGATGTGGAGAAAAGTGTATTTTACTTAAAGTCGTAAGTCTATTGCAATCTACTGGGTATTATTTTTACCATGCAATGTTATATCTGGTTTCTTTCATTTTTTTTCCCTGATTTGTTGGATAGGTCCAGTATCTATTCAGAGTGTTCTGTAAGCTCCAACCCGGTCTTCCTGTACTGGCACTGCACGGCAAACAACAACAGATGAAGAGAATGGAAGTCTACACTTGTTTTGTTCGGAAGAAGGCAGCGGTACTTTTTGCTACAGACATTGCAGCTCGTGGCCTGGGTATGTACCCACAAAAGCAGTAATTATTCACAAAGTTATTATCTAACCCTATTAAGACTTTATCAGTGACAGTATGCTCTGAATACCAACCTGACCTCTAAGAAATGAACCTATGGTTTGCTAAAGAGCTCGTTAAGGTATTTCAGAAGAGAGATGTTTCTTAAATAGTTCTGCCGTTTCTTTACTGGATAGGCCAACTTCATTTGTGATTAGTTTTTATTTTTGTCCTAGAAGGACCTGAATTGTTGCTAGTGTTGTAGTGATGTTTATTAGTAAAACAGTCAGTGAATGCTATCTTTTTTTTCCCCAGTCTGTAGGCAATCTAGTTTTCCCAGCCATGTTGTGTGACAAATATCCAGAATGAGCGAAAATGGAAATAGTGATGTATTGGCTTACTACTTGCCTTAAGGCAAGATTTCAGCAGCTCTAAGTATTTCTGATATGTTTGTATCCTGTGGGTTATTCTAAAGGATATGGAAAATTACTGACCTAACAGTATGCAGAGATAAAAACTTGTAGAAATTTTAATGTTTTGAACTATGAATAGTACTATAGCACTGTATTCTTAAAGAGGCAGAAAAATAGATAAAAGGAAAAGCAGGAATATTTTATAGGACCTGTTTTGGCTTGAGTTTCTTTCCATTGGTCATTACTTGCTGAATTATGATTTTCTTCTTTATATTTTCTGTAGATATTCTTGAATTTATTTTTTTTTGTATTTGGCAGATTTTAATTATGACACAAGACTGCTTTTAGGAGTCTGCTTGTTCTTCTTTCAGATAGCAAAATTTCATTGTCCAAAATGCAAGGTTTTGTCAGTATGTTACAAGAGGAAGGTGCTGAAAAAAATAGAAAACAGAAGTGCAAATGGCTTATCATACCTTGTATGCTACTGACATCTCACTACTGAGGAACTAATGTGGGTATGGTTGTACAGGTTTAGAGTGTAGGTATGTGGAGTATGGCATAACTACAGACTTGGTCAGGGAGTAACACTAACTTACTACAATGCAAAGCATTGGATTGCTGCTGGATAAAGGGCAACAGTTGGAAAGTGCTCATAAATACTGTAATTCACATTGAATGTTGACTTCTTTGACAGGCTTGGTCACCCCCTCCCTGCCATTGAGAAAGTGTGTTATATTTCTGTACATGGATAGCTGAAGTAGTGCTGTCTCACCACAGCTAACTTCAAACCCCAACAGTGTAGGATATTGAAACTCGCAGGGAAAAGTGGGTCAGATCTTATTTAATTATTAAATGTAGTGGTGTTTTATCATCTGTGTAACACAAAGCATGTCTGTTCTTGTCAAGTGTGAAATTAAGTCCCATTCAGTGCACTGTCATAATTTAGAAAATGAAGACACTATTAATTTTAGCTTTCTTTGATGAAGAGGATGGCTGTGATATGATAATACATGCAATTAATTTTATTTTTATTTCAGAGGTTGCACTTAATGTCTATAAATTGGTCTAAATGATGATTCTTACAGAAATTAATGCTCCAAAATAATATGTTGCTCTTGATTAGGAAGGTTTTGAGTCTAGTGAGCTTAAATTTTGACTTTTTTTTTTCTTTACACAGATTTTCCAGCTGTGAACTGGGTCATTCAGTTTGATTGTCCAGAAGATGCAAACACGTATATCCACAGAGTGGGAAGAACAGCCAGGTTCATATTCACTTCTCATTAATATTTTAATGCTTAAAATTAGATAGCTATCAGGATGGATAATTAGCTGCACACTCACTTGAAAAAAGCAAGACACAAGTTGGAAAGAAAAGAAGGGCTGTTATCACCAAAAGACACTTTTGATTATTTAAGAGTAATGGTTTGACTTATTCTTTTCTTAGTGAGCATCAGAGACTCCTTACAGCAGAGAGAAAAGAACAAGTCTAGTTGTTTAATCCAATCAGGGAAGCTTAATAGTAAGGAAATCGAAACCGTCTTTTGCACTTGGCAGGATTTCCTCAGTGTCTGAGTTGAGCACATTTGTGGGTGGAAATGCTTGTTTTGCCACTGCCATGTATAGGTAAATACTGCTTTAGAGTGTGGATGCAATTTCTTTGTGTCATTGCAGACTCTTCAAAAGGCTGGAAATATTTCTTCCTTGTTTTAATGTGGGGAGGAAGGAATCAATCAGTGTTAATTACTGGTTAAATTTTTAATTTTCTAAGTCTTTTGTAGAATTATATTCTTAGGGATAGCCTTAGCTAAAACATTTGTGGCTAAGTTTATGAAGGAAGGGAGTTACCCATATACATTACTGACAACCTCATCCTTGGTCTCTGAAGTAGGTTTCTAAGAGAAACAGGAGTTATTATAGTGTAATTCAGTAGATTAAAAACTTTACTCAACTACCTGAAGGATGAAATGCAAGACCTGGCATTACATCTTGTACATAATTTAATTTATTTGTAGTAGGGTTTTATCATCTGTGTTGCAATATAAGTGGAAGTCAAAGGTAATGACAGAACAATTTCTTAGAATGGGATTTAGTACTCAGCACTACAGAAGTTTGAAACCTGTGTTTCTGGATCAGATGGCATTAAATTTTGTACTTCCAGAACTCTTTAAGAATCTGGAATTTTTAGCCATGTTTTTATTGTAATTGGTAACATTTCTGCCCTACTCCTTCCTATGCACTCTATTTTACTATCTACCCTGTATTATAGAAGGGAAAAAGAAATTTTTAAATGCTCTTGGAAAAATATTGTCTATGGGCAAGATCAGGGAATGTTAGGTGTAATTAGATAAAAGATGTAGCTACTTACATGTAGATTTGAATTTAGCTAATCTCATGGGTCCCAAATGAGGGGAAAAAAAACATAGGCTTACAGTTCTGAGGGGTGGTGGTTTTTGTTTGTTTTGTTTAAATCCTGTGTGGCTTCCACAGAAGGTTTGTAATTTTGTCTTTATGGCATAGTGTCATCGTGGAAAGAAAAACAATATATTTGGCACTGTTTAATTGGCAGCTTGTAGAAGGCTTGTTGAGATGTTTCTGAGCTGCTTCCATGTGTTAAAGCACCTTCCCAGAGTGACAACCCTTAGGCATTTTCCCATTCTTTTGAGGTGCCAAGAACCACTATCAGTAGCTTTAGAGGGGGGAAACAGCTACATAAAGACAAGTAACAACCCATTTTCCACAATGATTTTAATAAAGTACCACTGACTAGGACCTTAGCCTTAAGGGTCTCTTTTCAGAGGCCTCTTGAATAGAACCTCATGTGGCGATTAGGGGACAGAACAGACTGGGTGCAGGCTGTTGGGGCAGAGGGTCTGTCCCGGAGGCCACAAGCCATGGTAGGTGCCTGCCTTGTGCTTCACCAGGCTATCATTCAGACTTCTGTTCACATCAATTTTTCAGTAGCCAGACCTTACTGAAATTGTGAGCATATCTGAGCAAGTTATTGGAGCTGGCAGAATTGTGACTAGGACTAAAAGGAAATTCCTTCTGTAGGGAAAGCTTCACAGGTATTTTCTGTCTTGTAATCTCCTACAAAGATCAGTGGAGGTTCTGTCCTGCCACGGGGCTTTCATTTTGGAGAAATGTTAGACTCTCTGTCCTTGAAGTAAAGCATTCCTGGAAACGGATTCGTTTAGTGATCTTAATACTATGAAATAAACCACTGAAAATAAAGCTATTAGACATCTTTCATATTTTAGGTAAGTACTGTGTGCTAAGTAAATATGCTAATGCAGTTTTAGACATGGATAATTGAGAATGTGCTTCTTGGTCAACTCTTGAGTAGGAAACTTCAATTTTTTTCAATAGCTGCGGTTAGTATGAGAGAAGCTCATGTTTTTTCTAGAAACTTGATAAAAATGAACCGAACTGCAGTTTAGTAGTCCTCATTAATGAGGTTAGAGTTAATTACAAATTTTCATGGGTTATGAGATTGTATAATTGCATGGAATGAAAGCTAAATTAAATATCTCAGCTAATTAGGAGAGTGTGTTAAGCTGTAATTAAAACTGGGATGCCAAATACTGTTTACTTTTGAAGTCAAATTATTTTGTGATACAAAAGTAAATATGGAAGTCATGAGAGAAATTATTTTTGGGATGAGGTTAAAAAACCTTCGACTAATGCTTGTGGGTGTGTTCCCACATCTGTTTTCGCAGTTTTGCAAAGCCTTATCTAAAGTGAAAGTTAATGATTGATTTTTTTTAAATGGAAAAGACCACCGTGTTCCATAAGTAGCATTTCACTTGCATTGGATCCTACTGAAGAATATAAACTGCAACTTCTGCGTTTTTGGTTTATGGTAAAGTAAGACCAAGAAAATCTGGGTGTTGTCCAGTATTGGCATATCTATTTTTTTTTTTAAACTTAAAAAGTATGCCACTATGGGAGTGATTGGAAGCTATTTCTCCCAGCTGCATTTTAAAGTATTTATTTAAAATCTTAACTAGTTCAGTAACAGAGTTTCTAAAATGCTGACACTATCATGGCCATGCCCATAAATATTTTTTTGCTAGATTTTTGTCATACAATCTCTTAGTGGAGTCTATAATGTAAAATATTGTATCAGAGTATTTCCCTTTCCCTTTTAGTTTCAAAAATTCTAAGTAGGTAAATTGTAGTGATTAGCTGCAAAACTTGGTTCTTCTGGCTTTTAATTTCTATTAATACCTTCTGTTCTGTAGCCTGTGAAGCCTACAGTTGAAAATACTCTTTGATCAGTTCTGTGAAACAAGTTGCAGTGCCACTAGGGGACAGCAGAAGATAATGGTATCTGAAGCACACTGATACCAATTTTTTTTTCCCAAACTGTTTTTCTAAATGTAATTTGTAAGTTGTGTAGCACGAAAGGAACACATATAGGGATGTTTTTCTTTCAGTCGTGATTGCATTGATGAGTAGAAAAGACATTGAAATGTCTATTCTATCGTTCTATTCATGCGTAAATATCTTGTATTTTGGATGTATCCGTATCCTGGCATGTCTCAGTAATTAATTACCTTCTTTCCTAGCATTACATTCTTCCCTCTACTCTATTTTTTTCCTTCAGAGGGGACTGTAAAAACTGTTTCTTGAGTTTAGTGATTTTCTCTGTCAGGAGTCTTTTTTTTTTTTTTTTTTTTCCCAAAAAGACACTGACAGCGGAACGTAAAACAGAATAAATCTTTTGCTCTGCAGTTTTTCTCTCTGTTATATCCAGAGGTTTATATAGGCTTTAAGTCTGACTCGGGGTCAGATTTCTGATACTGATGGTATTTAATCTGGGTTCGGTGGTTAGGTTTGTTAGGTGCTTAAACTGATTTAGGAAGGTACTGCGGTGGTGGATTTTTTTTTTTTTGGTTGGTTGCTAAATGTAATGTGTGTATGCTTATGGGTACGCATATTCTGTCTAGCTGTACATATGCTTTTTTCCTTTTGGTAAATCGTATTCTGAAAATGGGATAGTAAAAGTCCATCTTCCCAAAGCAAGATACTGGATTACTTTCTATTTTGTACTGGCTGGTATGATTATCAGAGCCAAGAAGTATAAATAAAGACTTAGAGGAGCTGTAGTCTTTCTGATGCCTTGTGATTACTGAAGAATACACACACAAATTTTTGGAAGGGTGAACGGGGCAGGTCATAAAATGATCTTACTCTGTCATGAAGTAAATTGATTTGAAACTTGCTCATTGGGGCTCTCCTTAAGTAATTGAACACTAGAAGTGTGAAAGTGAGATTTATATGTCTTTAGAATAATATGTCCAAGTGACAGTACAGCATTAAAACATGTGAGTGACTTAATGGAACTATTTTTCAGTGGTGGAAACTTAATTTTTGCATTGGGAAATCTGAGAGATACATGAATAAACAGTATAATCAAGATGGTAGCGCCTTGTTTGATTTTTTGTTTTTTTTAAGGCCCCATTGAAGCACTTTTACTGATGTTTCTTTAAAAGTAAATGTGGTATTTAGACCATCTCATATTATATTGCATTCATACCATTATCCTAAATCAAGTTAAGTAAAAATAGCTGCCAGTGGAGGTCACAAGAAATTGTTGACACCACATATTTAACTTGCAATTCATATTGTTGAATATTGTACCCTAGTTACATACCTGACAGCGGCCTGTGATGCTGTAGCCGTGTTACCTGGCTCTGTGTTATCCATTAGATTTCTTTTTACAGTGGAATGATACGAATGTTCCAATAAACTGAAATATTAATTGGCTAAGGTTATTACCTGCTGACGTGAAGCTATCCTCTAAGCTGTAATAAAAAATAAGCAAGCATGTGTATTTCAACACAACAGGAGAGTGAGCGCAGCTGCTGTGGAAAATGGATTGCTTACAATCTAGGCTGGAGGACCCAGCAACCTCCCGAGGCCTTTTCAATGCAGTTTATGGTGAGACTAGCAATTTGTGGTGCAGCTAGGTGACTCTGTACGGTTGGTGAGCCACTGCCTGTTCTTGTCCGTTGTTTCTTCTGACTAAGTCTGTCTGGCAAACAGTGACAACTAGCCAGTATGACTAGATGAGGGGGATTATGGCTTTGTGGCATAAATAAAACCCAGCTGCGTGGTTCTCAGAACTTGTGAATAGATATAAATAGGCTACTGTCCAGACAAGAGAAGGAAAAGGATATGAAATGATCAGAGGAAAAAAAAAAACAAATGAACAACCCCCCAAGCAACCTCTAACTTCATAGTGATATTTACTGATAATTTTTTTAGGATACTGAACTAAGGTCTATGCAACAGAGAAATAAGAGTGAACAAAGCATTAGAAGTGAGATAAAGCAAAAACAGCGAATGAAGCCAGCTCGCTTTTTGTTGTTGCTCGTTTGTGTTAAATGCTCTGTGGAACTTTGGATTTTTTCACAACCCATAGAAAAGAGCTCTGCTCAGTGAAGCCAGAAACCATCAGTGAGCACAGGCTGCCTGCAGTGTTTGCTCAGCTGTGTATAGCAAGTAAACTTTCTGGCCTGTTGTCATTTTTCTTGGGCTGCGTTGGTAGGATGCTGTAGGTGGAAGAGCCCAGTTTCAGATAGCAGTGCACACAGATCTCTTGTTAAGGCTTGTTTTAAAGAAGAATGCCTATTACAGAAATAGACCATTGATGATGTAGATAGGACAGAACTTCTGATATTCGTGCATTTGTTTGCTGTTTTGTTGCTTGAAAAAATGGAATAACAAATTACCACAACAGGGAAGAAACCCAGTAGTGTAGAAGATGTGATAAGCAGTAGATAAAACTGTTCTTGCTCCTGGGCTTGGGGAAACGTGTTGTTGTTTTGAAGCTTAGATTTCACTAATCCTCTTTGTGTCAGAAGGCCTGGAAGGTAGTATAAAAAGTTTTGCCTGAGTCAAGCCCAATATGAGAGACCTAAAGCTGTTACTTTGTTTAAGAAGTATGTTTTAAAATGGTAGCTTATATAATCAGATTTAATAGTTGATTTTTAAAACAAAACTATGAATTACTGTATTTCTATGGAAGGCCTTAGGGATAAACATGGATATTAATTCCTCTTTGTTGAAGGGTAGTGTGTGGGCGAACAAGTTCATTCATGACGATCAGGTTGGAGAGTTTTATTCTGAGAAGACCTATTTCATTTTGTCATTTTTTGGATTTTTTTTCTGTAAATGTCTTATGTTGTTGCTTTATGTAAAAAGTGCAGCACAGGTGAATGTGTAGATCAGTGAAATGCTTTTTCCTTCACTACTGTAGGTGTTTTATCAAGGAACTGAAAATAATTTAAAAATAAATTACATGGTAGAAATAATAGAACTTTACTCCACTTTTTTCTAGTGCTTATTACGTATGGTTAAGTATGATTATTAGGTTTTTAGCTAATTTACTCAAAATGTAGATTGGGAAGTCACTGTTCGTAGCCTAGCTTTGGAAAACTAGTTGTATATTTGCATACATAGATAGTGATTCTCTCTTTCCAAGTACTTCTTACAAAAGATCAAGAAATGTGCTGTGCCTGTTTTTTCCTCAGCCACAAATCTCAAATGATATAGTATGTACATTAAGAAATATATAGACTTCTGTTGGAAAAGAGGATCTGTCCTATTATTTCAGTCTTTACAAGGCTAAATCTTTGCACTGGAAGCAGGGGTCTCTGCTGGTGGCTTTTTTTTTTGTTTGTTTGTTTAATTTTGCTTGTCACTTATTCCTTGTGATAGAGTTGTTTTGTTCTGGTTTCTTTATGGAAACTGAAACTGTGCAAAGGTTTAAAGAAAGTTATTGTTGCAAAGTCAAGTGTTGAGGAGTATTTGTGTTCTGAGAAGAGTCTGAATGATGTGTGGTGAATAAATGATGGCTTTACGTGATGAATAATTAGGTTTCACAGTGAAATTAACTATTAAATAGCTCCATACTAATAGTTTGGCCACCATGTGTAATAAACAAAGGGTCTAGTGGAAGAAGTGTGAAAATACATAATTAGTGTGTGTAATGGACATGCAAAAATGAGCAAACTTAGACGGCTTGGTTTTGATGCTATTAGACTGTTAACAGCTATTTAACCTGAATGTTTTTGTGGTTATAATGAATGGTGTGACTTCCCATCTATCAGGGTTAAGATACTATTGATGAAACAGATACTGTTTCACTGATTAAAAACTGAAGTAATCTTTTTTTTTATGTTGCATCATATTTGGTTGGTTTTATTTTCTGTTTTTGAGCTCTGCAACTGATAGAAATTTGGCTGGGAAACACAATGAATGATGGCTTAGGGTGAATTCATTTTAAATATATATATATAATGTGTAATACACAGTCTGTTTTGGAAATGCAACTTTTTTTTTTTTGGTGTTTCTTGGGTATTTGAGGAATCTTTTTTGATTTCCTAGGAGGAGTTGGCTGGGCATTGCAGTTATCATCCCTAAGTCTTTAAAGGTGCTGAACTGATCGCTGTCACAAATTTTACTGTTATTCTTCTTGGGTTTTGTTTGAGTTTGAACAAAATGTATTCTTGGAGCTAAATTATTTAATAAATGAGATTAAAACTCACATCTTGACTTAATGTCTGTATAGGACTAGAGTTCAATTGTCAAATTATTTCCAGACTGTTCAGTCCTGTATAAATACTAATAAGGTATTGTCTGATTATAAAGCCCAGCTAGAGAATCTTTCCATAGTCGGTCAAATTTAAAATTTCAGTCCTATTAATTTGATTTCAAATATTAAGCCTCTTATCTAACGATCTAACCACAAGCTCAGAACCTGTTTCTAAAGTTTCTTGTTTCAAGTTTCAATCCTTATGTACTGATTTCCTTCCCCAGATGTCACAGCAATACAATAGAAATGTTACTGAAATACACTTTGAATGCAGTAATTTAGTTTATTAGATATGGACCATAAACACAAATTTCTTAATGACATGAAGTATGCTTTACTCGGGTCCTTATGAGACAAAACGCAGCACAATTTTAATTGTTAAAAGTACCTTTCTTTTTTTTTCTCCTTCATTAATTTTATGAGTATTTACCTAACTTGCAGGCACTTATGCCTTCATCCAAAGGCTGGATGATAAGGAAACAGGATCCATTATTTAAGACTATGTGGTACTGGCTAATTATAAGTAGAGAAAAATGGTTAAAAAATGTGAAGAGCACCATTTCCCTAGCAAAGAAACAAAGAGTTGCAGAATAAATATTATTTCATACAAAAAAGAAATTTTAAACCAAGAGGATAGTTTATTCACCATGACAGAATCTATTTTATAATCTTTTGTTAAAAATCACTTTGAGCTGCCAGCTAATATTAAGTATGAAGGAACTAACAGCATGGCAACCAGCAATTCATTGACAACAGGATGAGAAAAAATGCTTTTCATGGAGGACCAAGTACTGCTTATCTTAAACTATCCAAATAGACACTCATTTGTTGCTAGTCTTAAACTATTTTCTCATCTGCAATCAGTATAAATACATAATTGCTACCCTTTGCTTTATAGTGCTAATTATGATTTGTCACTGCTTCCTTGCTTGTAAATCAGGATAGAATTGCAGAAAAGTTACTTGTCTTTTCATAAGTATTGAAGCCAACAGACTCTAATAAATAAATAGGAGAGAGTTGAATATATTTTTTTAAAGACTTTTTGCAAGTAAGTTGCAATTTTCTATAGAATCGGAATGAATAGTATCTGGTATAATAAGAGACTGTTAAAATTGCAGTGCAAAGATGAGTCCCTGCTTTGGTTTGTTGATCATCTTGAGGAGATGACGAGTTAAGCAATATCATCAATTACTGAAGAGTCCAGAAAGTTTGATTACTTTGAGGTTAACTTACTTTTCTCCAGCACAGTTGAGGTGCGTACTTAGTGAATAATGAATCACCAGAATGAATTAGTCTTTTAAGACAGATGTTTGGTTTCAGTGATAATGGGCAACCTGAAGGCTGCTATCAACAGGAATGGGGAGAACTCCTAATGTCTTCCCTTCTGTAGAAGTCCTTGTGCTGAAGAATTTCTAGTAGCTAAGGTCGATTCTTTGCTTCTTTGTCATCTATAAAGGCTCAAAGGTTTTGTCTGTGTCTACTGAAAATAATTACAGGAATGTTCTTTTGTTGGCATCAGTGGAGAACTTTATTCCTTTAGGAGACTGAAGGATTCTTTTCTCCTATGTTTCAGGCATTGTAATGGAAACAAATGTTGAGCAGAAAATTTAAGTGTTCTTTTCTTTATTGTTTATGACAGTTTTTAGTAGACTGTGCTTTTATAAGTTTGCTAATACAGAAGTTCTATGAAAGACAGAAGGAAAACACTTTTGAAAACTGAAGCTTTCCGCTGCAACCTCTTTTGGAGGTTATCTTTAAGACCATAATTTTCTTACTAGTGCATTAGTAAGTTGTTCTTTTCTTTTCAAGAAATAAGATAAAACTCTGCCCAAGCAAAACTCTTTTTCATAGGCTTGCATTTTGTTTTCTGTAACAGAACACCCATGGGAGAGACTAAACAGATACAAACCTTTCCAGATGGTACTTAAGATTATTTATTTTTCAGCATACTCATTTCTGTAATGATTTCGTTTTCATGTTTAGCTCTGAAAGAGCAGCATTAATATTAAACCATCTGTTTTAATTAATTAAATCACACTTGCAATATAAAAATGGCCAAAGACTGTTCCTCCTTAAATATGTTTAAAATATTGGCATTTAAAAGAGTGAATATTTCCAAAATAGGGAAGGAAAAGGATTATGCTGTGTGAATACTTATCAGATGTCTTTCAGTCCCTTTGAATCTTTGAGAGCATCAACTCTGAGAAATGCTTAAAATTTTTTTTTCCTTAGTAGTTGCCAGAAGATGAGAAAGTATAGGTATTTGGAAACCTGTTGTCTATTTTCCTGTGATTGTTTCTTTGCTTAGCTATAGTATTTTCTCTATGTAAAGGCTTGGTAAGACTTAATGTTAAATGTTGAAATTATTGTTGTGAAGTTAACGTTTTCTTTTTGTGAATTGTGTATGGAATGTGCCTGCAGAATTACATCTCCTGAACTTGTACTTCTTGAAACGATAACTGACTCAGCATATAATGTGTTTAGCACTAACAGCACAAGAGCACCTTGCAAGGGTCAGCTTGAAGGTTCACCTGATCCTGCATAATGTTTTAAGAGTGACCTCAGGGGTACTGAGGAAAAGCTATAAATGCAAAACTGATATAGAATGACATTTCCCCTGCTATATCATTCCAGGGTTTGAATCTGTGGCTTGCAGAGAGGGTATCTACATTCATTGGCCTGTGATGGGTATTTTTTACATGATTTGTATGGTGCTGGCCTTTCATAGTGTGTTGCAAACTGAATAAAAGAAATATATTAAAGCAGAAATTTAAGAATGTTGTTAGGCACTCCAAGATAAGAAATTCCAGAAACAACAAAACTGTGCAAACCACTTCCTACCTTTGAGTAAATTTAAGGAATCTACAAAGACCATCCTTTGTAGGTATATATATGGTGGAATTAAGACTTTTTTTGTTGTCTTGATAAATGAGGAAGATTCTTATTAAGAGATTAGACAGGTATTCTTTCCAGATATCTGGTCATTCTCATAGATCTTTTTTGAATCCTCTCCTGTTATAGCATCTATTTTGAAGAGACTATCAGAAGTGTATGTGTTACTCTGTATGCTAGATTGGCGAGACTATTATTGGCAGCAATATTATCTCTGTCTTCCTGTCTGATACAAGCTTTGGGTAGATAGACTATTTTTCTCCTTATTTTCAACACTATTCAGATTTCTTTTTGAGGAATAATTAGCTGTCTTGGGGCTGTGATCATCAATTTTTGCCATAAAATGAAAACTCTTCTGAGGTTCAGTGGCGTTCCAGGAATCCATTGCTTGTTCAGACAGTGGCAGCATCTGACATGCACCTACTTTGTGGAAATACCATCTGGAATTTGGGTGGCTTAAAATAAATAGGCCTTTCTTACAAAGTGGACTTTGTCTATACATGCAAGTCATTCCTAACTTTAATTATTATCATGGAAAGTTTTGTCAGCAGTGGCTTATGGTCTGCTACGTTGTTGATAAAGACAGTTATTTGCCTTAAACCAAACATACTGGTTGCTTTAGAGCTCTTTGGAAAAAAAGGCTACAAGCTGGTATTTCTGCATTAAGAACATCTTAGGTCTATTTCTTCAATGGATTAAGTCACATAATTATAATTTTTTTTTATAGTATCTTTCCCTCACCTTCAACCCCAAAACAGTATTATTCTGGGGACAAAGTTCAAATGTCTTACCATTTGTTTTGGTATTCTTACCAAACAGTTTAAAATGTGTGAATTTTCACATTGTCAGCATATGGCGGAGGCTCTCCTCTTATATCAATTTGATTTCCATGTAAAATATCAAAATATAGAATGTAAGGGTTAAATTTTCATGATGAAAATCTATAAATTTTGTAAAGGCAGGATAATTTTTTAAATAATCTTTCGAAGTCAGTTCCCAAGCCCATCATGTGTAGCACTGAGCAAAAAAGAAAAAAGCATCCAAGAACATTTTGTTGTGATTTTTTTTCAGATTCATCAAATGAAAGCAGAGAGCTGTAATAAAAGCTGTCAGACTGTTTTAACTGCAGATTTTGTTGCTGCTTGCATTGCTTACTATGCTGTGACAGATAGTGTTTATAGTTTTCAAACAGTTTTGCTGTTCTGTTTTTGCCAAGTGATAACTGTTTGTACTTGGAGAAATACGGGCTCTGTATTATTCCATCTGAAATGATTTTTATCAGTTAATGATGTGACTGTAGGTTCATGTGCCTGAGGATGTCCTTTGCACTCTCTGGGCTCCCGTGAGTTATCTTAAGCCATGGAGTCTTGACTCCAGCACTTCCTTACATAGCATTTCTGTCCCCTTTTCTATGCAGAAAGACTGGACTGGTGATTTCATAGAATCATAGAATGGCTTGGGTTGGAAGGGACCTTAAAGATCATCTGGTTCCAAGCCCCTTGCCATGGGCAGGGATTCCACCCATGGATGTTGCCCAGGGCCCCATCCAACCTGACCTTGAGCACCTCCAGGGATGGGGCATAAAGAACTAACATCCAATCTAAATCTTCTTTCTTTTAGTTTAAGACTGTTCCCCATTGTCCTATCGCTGTCTACCTGTGTAAAGAGTCCCTCTCCATCTTTTTTATAAGCTCCCTTTAAGTACTGAAAGCCCACAATGACGTCTCCCCAGAGCCTTCTCTTCTCCAGGCTGAGCAACCTCAGCTCTCTCAGCCTGTCTTCATAGGAGAGGCGCTCCAGCCCTCTGACCATCTTTGTGGCCGTCCTCTGGAGCCACTCTAACAGGTCCATGTCTTTGTTGTGCTGAGGGCCCCAGACCTGGATGCAGCACTCCAAGTGGGGCCGCATGAGGGCAGAGCAGAGGGGGACAATCACCTCCCTCCACCTGCTGGCCATGGCTGTGTTGATGCAGCCCAGGATACAGTTGGCCTTCTGGGCTGCAAGTGCACACTGCTGGCTCATGTTGAGCTTTTCATCCACCAGAACCCCCAAGTCCTTCTCCACAGGGCTGCTCTCAATGTGTTCTTCTCCCAGTTTGTACTCATGCCTGGGATTGCCCCAACCCAGGTGCAGCACCTTGCACTTGGACTTGTTGAGCCTCATTAGGTTCACCTGGGCCCACTTCTCAAGCTTGTAAGATTTCTTCTGTTACTGCTGAGTTTTTCTTGGAGAGATATGTGACCTACCTGGGCACAGTCTTGTTCTCTGTGGTTTCTGACCGAAAGACAAACTAGCAACATCTCCTACCCTTGTGCTGACAGTTTATATTTTTTGTATAATATCCTTTCCTTGATGGTTCTCTTGATGGAGAAGAAAGAGTAAAGACCCAACAGGAAAATGTGATGGAGTAAGAGCAGCCAAAGGTTATTGGAAAGGCAAGAAGAAAATGGATGGATAAGGGATAGAAGAGGGAGAGGTATTGGCATAGGAACAGACTAAATGGAGTAAAGGTAGAGGAAAAAGTTAACTTTCGTATAGAAAACCGAGAGGACAAGCCAGTTATGTTTGAGGTGGATGAAAAGTTTTACCAGCATAGAAAGACAAGACAAATATGAGTGGGGTGGGAACCAAACCAAAGGCCTGTTCTGTTAGTAAATAATTTGATATAAAATGACACTTGAAAAATAATGCAATGAGTAATTTCTGTTTCAAGTAAATGGCCTACTGACTGATAGTCAAAGCAGTTTACGTATAGGCTTGCAATCTGCTGCTGCTTAGGGACTTCCCTCTGAGTAGCGCTGTCAGTTTGTAGCTGTTCTATGTACTGTCTTACTTAATTTTGATCCACATGTTTCTCTTCTCAATTGTTTTTGTGTTTGATTATGTCCTATTCTGGTGTATTTCTAAAGTAAAATTTAACGATTGCTTTTTTTTTTTATACAATGAAGGACTCTATGCAATATTTTCCTATCAATCTGCACTTTTAAGAACTATTTGTAAATATAAACAGATAATATTGAATCATAGAAAGTCCCAAGTTGGAAGGGACCCACAAGGATCATCAAGTCCAACTCCTGACTCCACACAGGACCACCCAAACATGAGACCATGTGTCTGAGAGCATTGTCTAAACGCTTCCTGAACTCCAGGAGGCTCGGTGCCGTGACTATGTCCCTCGGGAGCCTGTTCCAGTGCCCTACCACCCTCTCGGTGAAGAACCTTTTCCTAACACCCAGCCTGACCCTCCCCTATCACAGCTCCATGCTGTTCCCTTGGGTCCTGTCACTGTCACCAGAGAGAATAGATCAGCCCTGCCCCTCTGCTCCCCTCGTGAGGAAGCTGCAGGCCACCATGAGGCCTCCCCTCATCTCCTCTTCTCTGGGCTGAACAATCCAAGTGACCTCAGCTGCTCCTGATACATCTTGCCCTCTAGACCCTTCCACATCTCTGTAGCCCTCTTTTGGACACCCTCTAGATGTTTTATGTCCTTCTGACATTGTGGTGCCCAAAATTGCACACAGTACCTCAAGGTGAGGCCACACCAGTGCAGAGTAGAGTGGGACATCTACAAGTTGCAATAGATTCAACATCTACAAGTTGCAATAGATTCAACATCTACAAGTTGCAATAGATACAGACTTAATGCAGGCAAGCAAACTCATCATTACTACTTCAGTAGGACTTAAAACAATTGTCTTGTTTGTTTACTAATTCTGGTGGGTATTTTTTTTTTTCCCTCCACGAACCTCTTCAAGTCACTAAATTCACCAAAAGTAAGAAATGACATTTTCTTCTACAAAGAAGGATGTGAACAAGATGTTTTAAGAACAGAATATTTTTTTTATTATTTGTGAACCATATATCTGGGCAATTACTAACTCAGCTACATTTGATACAGCTGTTAAATATATTGAACAGAGAACAACAGAAATGTTTCTAATGGGATCAGTCTGATTGTATTTTTTTTTTTTACACCTAAGAACTGTTTTTGTAAATCAAAGAATTCCTGTTTTTATGTTTTTCTTTCAGTAGTTATGATCTGTTAGAGAAGTAGCCTTCATTGAACAGCACGTAGAAGTTGTTGTTTGGGGTCAAGGCACTTAATCCTTTCCTAGCATTTACCTTCTTACAGTTGCAGATGTGCAGGATGAATGCAAGTATTTTAAGATTTGATCAAGTGTCATTTGATTACCACAGAAAAATTTCTTATACAAGAAAGAATAGGAACCTGTGAATCCACGTCTTAGCACCAGACATTTAGGGCTCAAGGTCTAACTTTGAAACCAGCCCAAGTGGAGATAGCAGCAAGTCTCATAACTTGTTACATTTTCTTTTCCCTTTGCAAAGTGAGGATCCTTGTCTGCTCTTTGGCCTGCTTATAAGGGAGCAAACGTAAATTCTCATTGGTTATTGAAAAAATAAAAAAAAAAATTGATTTTTTTCTATGTTTAGTTGGTGTTTCAATTTTGTTTTTTCCTTTGGATCAGATACAAAGAAGGTGGTGAAGCTTTGTTAGTACTACTTCCCTCAGAAGAAAAGGGCATGGTGGAACAGCTGGTGCAGAGGAAGGTACCTGTCAATGAAATCAAGTAAGTCACTAATGGCTTGTCTGTTAGCATTTCCCCAGGAACAGTGCTTTCTGAGTATGACAATCGTAATGGAGTCAAATACTTGAATTGCCTGGAATTGGACAAAGGAGGGAAATGATTTGTTTTTGATACTGTTGAAGAAAAGAGAGACTTGAGACTTTACCTATTTTATCCCTTTACCTAAATTCAGGATCGTCTGTAGAAATTACTTGTGTTGAATGCTTGTCTAATTTGCCAGTGAATATCTCCACAGTTTCCCAAAGTGGTCTCATCTCTACTCAACAGTTCCTGTCATTAAGGTTTTTACCTCAAGTGTTTGATAAGTCTTATAGTAATTTAAGTGAAGTATTTCTTTTATCCTGTGCCAAGAATTTATGGAAAATGCCATTCTCATAATCTCTGCAGCTACTTTTTATGTAATTGAGCATTATCATGCTATCTCTTTCCCTTCCTTTCTTTTGCAGATTAAATAATTACAATTTCTTTAATCTTTCCTTGTAATGTTTTTCAGACCTTTTATCATTCTCATTTCTCTTACCTGTCTTTTCTTTAGTTCTAGAGTATTTCTCCAATTTGTCGTGGTCTTTCTGAATTAGTTTTTTTAGGAGAGAAAAAAAAAAAAGGTGATTAAATGGTTATTTTTCATACTGGAGAGACCTGCAGGGATCTATGCTGTCTGTGCCGATGAGAAGTGACTTTGAAAGAGCTGCAAAAGTATATAATGATGCTATGTCAAAACAAAACACCCCCCAAAATGCTTGTATTTCTGATATCTATTAAATGCAGAGTAATGCACCTGTAGGAAAGACAAAAACCCTAACTGTAAAAATAATAAGTAAAACACCAAAAAGAAATCAGTGATGATGTCTTAGTTAGCAGTTCTGTGATCTTTGAGGCTGTCAGCTCAATGCTAAATCAAAAGAAGAAACAGAATGGTAAGGAACTATGGGAAAAGAAGTGAAAGCAAGCTGGGAAATTTGCTATGAGCTTGACTCCATTTTGAATACTCACGTAGTTCAGGTTACCCCATATCAAAAATGATAGAGTGGAGCTAGAAGAAATCCAGAGAAGGATGGATACAAGGTAGTAAATAATTTCTGTACCAGTAGATAAGAGCAAGGCTAGGACTCTTTTATTTTGAAAAGTTATGGTTTGAAGGTGAAGATATCTAAGACTAGAAGATAATTAACTGTATGCAGAGAATGTTGGTGAAATAACTGTTTTTGAGAATAAAACAAGATAGGGTGAAACTTTAAGTGGCTGTTATTACCTCAACACTTAAACCTTCAGGTCTACTTAAAATTAACTTAATGAATTGTATTCGTTGAATTCTAATGTAATGAATAAAAGTAAGAAATTACTGCTATTTATAGTGTTAGATGATATTTTTTACACTTTCCGTACATGTTTATGTCAAATTATATACGAAATGCAAGTGAACACATACTTCAGGACTTGTCATTATTAAAATCGACTGAATGAGACTTTCTCACTTGATTTAGCTTTTTCTGTTGTAAATTCAATAATAGGATGCATTAAGGTATGCTAGCGTAACGTAGTTAACTGCAATTTGATATGACAGTGACTTTTAACAAACTTTTAATTTTGTTTTTATAAGTGGAGAGGAAGGCTAATGTGGTCAGCTACAGTGGTGGTGGTGGTAGCGATAAGCAAAAGATTGGAATGATAACCACAGAATAATGTTAGCTTCTACTGAATCTTACTCTTTTGAGTGCACCAGTATTTGACTTCACAAGGCTGTAGGCAATGAGCAGGACTTTTCTGATTGTTTTCCCTGATGATTGCCATTTTTAATATCACAGTTAAATATCATCACTCCAAACACACGATGCCTGGACACAAGTTGTCATTTCTGCAGAGTATAAAAACATGCATGTAGCACTTTCCAGATTTAAGGTGTAGCGGATTTTTTAAATTTTAGTGGTTGCACTTGCAAGCTGTCCTTGTGAATGTTGCTTCTGTCTAACAGACTGACTATACAGCAGCCAGTGAAGTAAGTGCACCTTTTCGGAGCAAACATGCATATCAAGTCTGTATAGAACATGCATGAACCTCAAACGTAAGACATCTTTTGCTAAGACAGCAAAAACCATCAGCTACTAAAAGTCTGTTCCTGAAGTTTTCTGTTAATATTGATGTTAAAAAAAAAAAAAAAAGTGCATGTGGACAATATCAGTAAGCAAACTTTCTTCGTCTGGTGTTTTCTTTTCCTTTAAGCATCATAGCACCTTAAAAGAATTGGTTGTATAACCACCACAGTCTAAGCAAAATGTCTCTTTTTCCGAACATCACCTTTTGTGTTCTTAAAATGATATTTAATCAAATCATTTATCTTGTTTTGGTTTTCACTAAATAAATGTCTGATATCATGCGTAGTATAAATACTTCATCTTTCTTTGGCATCTAAGTTTTTAACTTCTGGAATAATACAATGAATTGTTTGAATAGGTTATGGAACCAGGATAAGTAAAGTTAAGGCTTTCAAAATAATATTTTTTAACAGCCTGTCCCCAAGGCTGAGTTTTCCAATTTGCAAAAGATACCTTATTAGTATTTGCAACGTTGTAATGAGGGGGAATGCTTTTGCTTGGAATTGTCTACTTAGTGTATTTAACATTTAATTTGTTTAGCATCGTACTTCTTAGAGGCTGAATAAAGTTCTTAAAAAAAAAAAAAAATCTTGTAATTACTTCTGGATTTCAAACCAGCTTCATCCGAAAAGTTATTAAAAACAAATCTTAGGTTGTTTACTTCTAACTAGTCTTCCAATTAGTACAACCCTGGTGTGTTTTGTGAGTTGATAAATTGCTGAAAAGTTCCATCAGCCTATGGATCACATTGCAGGTCTCCTGCTGGTTTTCTTGTGTTGTCTGTGCGTATTTATACAATTATAGATTCTCAAGAATTGTTTTAACTTGTGAGTTAGATGGTTATGAGCATTTCTTACTGCAAACAGAGTTTAACTCTTCAACTTTCTGAAATTCATTCTGAAAGCTTTTTATTTCTAAAACGTCACTGCTAAACTGTTTGTTTTGCTGTTTTTGTTAATGTTTGATCTTGCATAGGGATCATAAGAACCAGTTTTCTGTTACTTTCTTGTTTTGTATTTTTCTACAGACAGTTGTTAACATTTCTTTATTTCATTTACGTAGGGCTTTTAAAAGTTACATAATTTGAAGGGTGCAGGGGGGAGAACTTTTGTTTTCCTGAATACCTGTTCAAAAGGCTAGGGTTTGTTTTGTTTTCCTGACTTTCAATTTTATATCTAAGCTCCCTGTAGAGCCTGCTATAGCGTACCATTCTTTTTTAATCAGCGCAAGCTGCAAATTTACAGTTATTGCTTTTAATGATACGCCATTTTTTCATTGTTCAAGCAGAGCAAGAGAAACTGTAAAATATGCAATAAGAAATATTGTACTTTAGAGTATTCAAATATGGCAAAAAGCTACACTGAAAGTATTAAATGTTATAGGCATATTTATAATCAATCTATAACTTCAAAGGTTTAGGTGCAAACTGTAAACTGAAATTATTTTTGATATTACTTTGAGATTACTTCATTGCACCTAATTTTGTTGAGTAACAAGATAAAAGCTGCTTCTGAAGTGGTTATCGTAACAAATTTTGTCTCTCTAGAAAATTTTCCTGAAGGAAGTGCAAATATGTAGATATCCAACATGAAATATTGCCAGCTTTAATATTAGTACAAAAATGTGATTAATGAAAAATCTGCTGCTTTTGTGTCTCACAGTGAAGAATACTTGGATATTTTTTCTACGTAACAGTATTATTAATACTGGGAGATCTGTTAACACTTGCTGCCTCCTGAAAATCATCATTACTGTAGGAAAATCCATATGTGTCACTACCCGGTATGGTTACACACCTGTACTTGATGTGCTGGTGTGAGGCTGGACAGCCACTCTCTGTCCCGGCTCTTCCTCCTCTCTCCAGCCTTGCAGGTTGCCCCTGCTCCAGGGAAGCCAGGTTCCAGACTGAGAGGGTGGAGCGAAAATTGCTGCTGCTTGGAAGCTGGGTGGAATATTGAAACTATATGATGAAAAAAACCTTCCAAATTCACTTTTTAAACATTATTAATACGTGTGAGTTTAAGTTTAAAAACTGCAAATAACGCTTTTCAAACAAAATAGCAGTATGGTCTTTGCACTGGTTTCCTTAGAGGTGTCTTCACGTGGGCATCCCCTCTTGAGGATTCAGTGTTGGGTAATTACTGTCTAAACACCCAGCTGTTTTTGGTAGTCCATAGGTTAAAATAGATAAGAAGGAGAGAAAAAAGTGTTGGTAATAACTTCTGACTTACTCTGTACAGTCTGGCTAGTTTAGAGCATTATTGAAGTTTTTCTCATAATTTTTTTTCTTTTTTCTTCTTTTTTTTTTTTTAACCAGCAGTCTTCCCCCTAGATGTATTGCATACTGGTGAAATGAAACTTCCCTGCCCATTTTCTCAAGAATGCTTACAAGTGGTGATAGGAGCAAAGCCGCTAGGGCTGGAATTGACTCGCACAACAGCCTGACTCTCAGTGTGTCCCCATGGTGTGTTTGCTGAATATATGACTGAGTTTCTGATGTGCCTACATTATGCAATTTGTCTGCTTCTCATGTTCTCTGAAAGGGATGTGTTACCAGCTGGTTCACGCTGTAAAATAAAGCCTTTGAAACAAGAACGCAAGCTGAAAACTCAAAACTTGTGTGTTGCAGTTAAGTATGTTTGAAAGAATAATGATATGTTTTTTAATTAAAGCAATGTAGATTTTCTAGACAGAAGTTGCATTTAAAGAAGAAAAGTGCAGACGTTTCCATGGGTGAGAAGCTGCTTAGGCCTGTTGTCTAGTGGCTGTGCTCTCAGTATGTTCGTCAGTAAAGCTATGAACAGCTGTGTCTAAAGCAAAGTATTTGTAAGCCAGTGAGTGGTAAAGGAAAAACATCTAATTTTAGGGAGTCATTTGGCAACACGGTCTTTTTGGTGGTTGTTGAACTTTTTGCTTAAATTCAACTTGGAGAGGATGGGAAAGGCAGAGAATCTAGTTAGAGCAGTGCATGTATCCTGGTGTTAAAAATGGAGGAAAGAAGAGAAAAGCAAGGTGCATATTGATCAGGAAATTTGTAGAGCACCGTCAGATACGTTCATAAAACCAAACAGACTGAATTCATATTTATATGATGGCATGGTCAAGTGTGGCCATTTATGCAACTGCCTGGCAAAACAGCAGTTTCAAAAAGTTATACTGCTATATAAAAAGTTATAAATTGTGTATACACAGAGTAAGAAAAGAAAGAAACAGCCTAGTTAAAGTGATAGACAATGTCATAAAATCGCCTTCTATTCTTTGCATAGTGGGTTCTAGCTCACTGGTTCTTAACTGCTCAGGCAAGCTCATAAATTATTATAATTTAAGTGTTTAGGTTTAATAAGTTTGTCTCTTCAGATAATCACATGCCTATAATTGTAAGTTTTATTTGCTTGTAACAAAATAACGTACAAACTCATGAAAAGCAAAATCCAACAACCAGCTTTCTTGTTTTTGGAATCCCAGTATGAGTTGAAGATGACAGTGGCTGCTTGTGTTGATACAGTGTTGGAGGAAAGAATCCAGCATTACGACTTTTTTTTAATATTCAGGATTGCAAATTTACTCGTTTGTTATCAAGCACATAACCTCAGAATGTGCTCGGGGCACTGTGCTTTTGGTTCACATTGCTTAGATTTACACCACAGTATCTTGCCTCGCTTTTAACTATAAAGTATCATGTGTTTTCTAAATTACTTAAACTGAAATCTGTGTGCAGTCAAAAAAATGTTGTTACAGCCTGCCTAAGATTATTGTCCATTATGCTTGGAGCCCCAGTGACATATTGTATCCTGTAAATAATGAATCATATTCTTACAGTAGTCAAGTCATTGTAGAAAATGATGGGTAATAGCGGGCCCTGCTGAGAATTGGAGCTTGGTGTGGATTTTAACTCTGACAGTGAGTCAGTTGTAACTACGACAGCTCCACAGCAGGTTTTTCCTTTACTTAGAGCTTTCACGTAGACCGCATTTCCCTAGCTTATGAGAATGTGAGACTGCCAGATGCTTTGCTGACATCAAGATAGGACATCTGCTGCTTCTTTCCTATTCGTAAAGCCAGTTATGCTATGGAGGATAATCAAATCGATTAGTCATGTTTTGCTTCTGACTAAGCTGTGTTGGCAATTATGTGTTTGCATATTTTCTTCAGGTGCTTACAAATTGTTTTTTCAGTATCAAGTGAAGAAAAAATAATCATTTAACTTCTTTTCTTGCCACCTTTGAAGATGAGCACTATGTTTACCTGCCCTGTCTCATAGATTTTTATCTAAGATGAGTTCTCAAGAGTAAATGTAACTATGTCTTAAAGTGCTCTTTCTCTCTAGTTGCTGCAGTGCAGAATGCTTTTGACCCAGCTGGTTTATCTAAGTATCTGTTAACCCAGGATTTCCAGTTCTGGTGTGAGCTTGGACTGTGCTGTAACTATTGGCTGTCTGATGGCAGCTGCCACTTTGAGTGAAGACAAGGGAGGAGCGAAACATACAGGCTAATTTAAGTGCATGTCATCTATTAGTAACTTTCCCATAACTTAACAGTAATCCAACACTTTTCTGGGATGTCTTACTACCAGTGGTTTTTTTAAGTTTTTTTCTTTTTTTTTTTTTTGCTATTCTTGCTATCCCTTCTTCATCTATCTATCTATCTATCCATCTATCTATCTATCATTTTGTGCTTGTATTTCTTACTTCATCCCAGTGTATTTGTGTTGGTTTTTATACTTGTCTTCAGTTCTACTTTAAACTTTCTTTCTGAGTTTCAGGTCATTGTAAACCTCTTGATTTCATCTAGCTAGCTTTCTTACTCTTCTTTCCTATGTTTCTTCTGCAGCAAGGTAGTATATTTTATGCTTGTACCTTCTAATACAATTTAGTATTACTGAAACCACTGCTTTTATTTTGCTATTCTACCATTTTTCCTTTTTTAGGAGCATAGATATTTTTGCTGTTACCTTCTCAATCTTGTTTGATGGAACAAAATCTGGAAGAGCCTCCTCTCTATTTACTTTTTGGTATCTTGTGTGCATTCCATTTTGCACTGCATTTCAAAGACTTGTTGGTCAGTTTGTGTCCCACTGAATTTTTCTTGCCTCATGATTTCTGTCTTACATTTTTACATGTTCAGAGCAAAGTATGTGCTGCCTTGAAACTGGAACTCAGCTATTTGATCTTTCACTGAAACTGTAGCCAAACAGCTTGTGTGCACTACAATCTTCCACTGGCTGTATCTGACACACATATTAAATTGAAATGGTGAGGGAATAAAGCTTTGATGTCTTTAAAATGTTGCTTGGTAATGCCTGCCAGCCCCTTGCTTAATGGCTGCTTTCATATTTAGTAAGAATAATAGATGATCATAATGGTTTACATTACAAAAAAATACTGTAAAATGTTTCTTGCCTAGTATTTCAATCAGTCATGTTTTCTAGACTGACTTAGTGTTATGTGAAGAGACATGGTTTTGATTCTTCTTTTCTTGGTTTCCTTAAACAAAAGCTATGTTTTGTCGTACGGTATGGGATGACATGGCACACAGCAGCAAGAACCAGTGTGAGAAATCTGGTAGTTGTGGTAGAGAATCTCTATTAACCTCTGCTTGAGGGGTACCCTCCTACCATGTTTGGTAGCTTGTATCATACACTAGAGTGGCACTAGCAGGTCAAAACAAGAAGTAGGTGAATAAAGATCTGGGTAAATAAACCTGGAATAGTGTAAAAATCACTTTAATAAGTGTAAAAAATCCAGAGCTTGGGAGAGGACTTGCATAACTTCATACCAGGTTTAATAGCATTTTTGTAATATAGTAGCTTTTCTCTATTCACCTGGTCAATATCTTGAGGAGCTTCTAAATCTGTTTAATCTCAACGTCCTTTATTTTTGCTCATCTGCCTGTAACAGAGAAGTTAATTTCAGTATTCCCAGTGCAATGGATCTTATTTAAACTTTCAAAAATGCTGAGAATTTCCTTGAAGGACTACCATCTCAGTATAAAGTAGTACTGCGATTCAGTATACTTCTGTTTTTTTTCCCTCAGCATTTTTATAAATTCAGGAAGTGTTTTAATGCTGATTTTGGATTTGCTTTGGAGAAAGTTTCATCTCCTTCACCAAAAACTGTATCTGGATAAAAAGTCTGAGCTCCTGTTTTTCTTTTCTGTGTTATTTGTTTGAGGAGTGTGTGCTTCATCCTTGATGTGGTTCTACTGTAAGCTTGTTCATAGTGGTGATAGTTTTATGCATATTAAAGCAATGCAGAAAACGTGAAGATACTCCTGAGAACTTAATAGGTGCTTATTTGTGCATGTTGTAATTAAAGCTTTCTTTCTTTTTTCTTTTTTAATATTAGAATTAATCCTGAGAAGCTTACAGACATCCAAAAGAGGATGCAGGCTTTCTTAGCTCAAGATCAGGAGTTAAAAGAGAAAGCTCAAAGGGTAAGTAGTCATCCACTGTACTACTGTTCCTGAGGCATGCTAATCGAATAGAACTGCTTTTGGAATAGTTGACCTGCTGATATGTGCCCCAGCAGTAGTGTTTGGAACTGCTAAATTGTTCTGATATTTATATTTTAAAGAATGGCATCACTAAAAAGAATAATTATGTTTTAGCAAGTGGTGGTAAGTATGTCTGTATGGCCTCTGTGAGGTGATTCTGAACATGGGCTCATGACCCTAATGTCTGAAGAGCCACCCTGACTTACTGCCGTTGTGCCATAGTTAAGGCATGGGTGGGAACATAATATTTTAGAGTTTGGGGTGTGAAAGTAATCTTTGATTTAGTTGTCACTGCTGCTCAGCTGTTTGAGGGTGGTGGTTTTTTTTTTTTTTCCTGCTTTTGTTTTGCTTAAATCTTTCCTCGCTGTTTGAGTCTTGAACCTGTAGAGTTTACCAGTACAGGCTGGGACCAACTGGCTGGAAAGCAACTTTGCAGAAAACGACCCTGGGCAACAGGTTGAACTTGAGCCAACAATTTGCCTTTGGAGTAAGAAGGTCAACCGCATTCCTGGCTGCGTTAGGCAGAGTGTTGCCAGCAGGTTGAGGGAGGTGATGCTGCCCCTCTACTTGGCACTGGTGAAATGCATCTGGAGTGCTGGGTTTGATTCTGGGCTTCCAGTACAAGCGGGACATCTGTGTACTGGAGGCAAGACCAATGAAGAGCCACAAAGATGGTTAAGGGCTTGGAGCATGTCTTGTACTAGGAGAGACGTATAAAGAAAATGGAGCTGGAGTCTCTCAACATTTCTGGGCATCACACTGCCTCTTGTGTTTACATTTGCTGACTTTTCTGCTGTCTTATAATATCGTTAGCCTGTGAACTCGTTGGGATGGAGTTTACAACTTGTGTTCTTGAAGCACTGCAATGTGTTGGTTTTCTGTTTGTTTGTTTGTTTTTTTCTTTTTCCCCCGTTTGTTTGTTTGCTTGTTTTTAAACGCTGGATATCATGAGCCAATGAATTCTAGTTCTACTGTGTGTGTGCAAAATTAGGAGTTCAGATTGAGATATAAGGAAAAATGATTAGAAGAAAAATAGTAAAATATTTCAGGTCACTTTGTCGTACATATAGGTCACATTTAAATAGCGTTACCAAAGCCCAAGTGATCGGGAAATCTGGAAATGCCAACTTCTGAGAAATACAAGGGCTGTCCAAGGAAAAGGTCAGAGAAATTCTGGGTTAGTGTAGCTAATTACTTATTTGTCTCAGCTAGCATCAGGATAGATGACATCTGAAAACATTCCGGTGAATTGGTGTGGTAGGATAAAATGAGGAGGGTATTGTGAATGTTTAAAGAGATACCAAGAATTGTAGCCTTTCTGCTGAATTCGGATGTAAAATAAGCAAGTTGCCATATTTAAAACTCTTAAGGTGAGGTGTTAGCCTGTGGAATGTCAGTGTAAGCTTCATGATGACGTTGCACAGGCTAGATGTACTGGTGAAGTATATGATCATCTGCAACTGCCACAGGACGTTGCAGTTACAGAAATTTGCATCAGAAGTGACAGAGCATCTGGGAGGGGGAGGATGAGAGTAGGAGGAAGCCAGCATTATCTTACTTGGAATGAAAATACTAGCAAACCTTTCAGTTTCTGGCTTTGGCTTTTTAAGATCTCTTAAAAGCAAGAGAAAGATCTTTCTGAATTGAGCAAAAGAAAATAATGGTAAAGTTTCAAAATAGCACAAGAAGGAAATCAAACATGGGCTGTCTGTCCAGGTTAGAAATAAAATCTTCAACTAACTTTGGAAATTTTAAATTGTCATTTAATTAGCATTTTAAGCCTTTTTTTTTTTTTTTTTTTTGCAATTTTTGACATATGGGTATTAGTGCAGTGTCATCTTCCAGGCAAACTGTATATACATTCAGTTTTTGAAAATCTTAAAATAGGGTCAAGTGGTTTGTCATAGAAGGAGTTTGTCTCTCCTTAGTAAGATAGGGGTGTTCAACCATGCTCTGCAAATGTCCTCCAGTATTGATACATATCAACGTGAACAAAACAGTAACAGCAATGCAGCTGAAGTCTTGACCTCAGATTCTTGTTTGGAATGCCAAATTCTTGACATTTATGGGAAACAAATTCCCTACTGGAGTCCCAGAATGGATCAGACAGCAGTACAACCGCATACTGTGCACAGAGGTTTGGGTAGGATGTAGTTCAGTATGTTGAGGGTATGAGATCTAAGTGATTGCACCCTGTATTTTGGACGCGAAAAGCAAAAAACCTATTTGGGAAGCATTTTTGTAAGAGAGAGAATTAGTGCTTTTCTGTTTGTTAGTTTTTGTTTTATTTGTATTTATGTTTATCAACTTCTGTCCAGCTGAAGAGAATTATGATTTGGTGGTCTCTCAGCGTGTTGATTTACTTCAAGATGCCTTTATTTAATAAAATAAAATTCTTGGCTGCTAATTGCTTTAAGGGAATTTCATGGTTCATTTGAGAGGACATGGTTGCTCTGCTGTTGATTGAAAAGAGAGGGTGAATCAGATTTGGGCTCCTTTGAAACCTCCACAGTGCTTCTTGTGGACTGATGTTGTCTTCTGACATTCTTTGTAATTTTAATATTTAATAGACCAGATCATCCAGTTCTGAAAAAGAGTTTAAAAAATAAAGTATTTTTCTTGCTAACTTGAATGTTTCTGTGTAGGGGAGACTTGGACACCAAAGTGGTGTCTCTCCATTAAATTCTCCATACCTCTCCCAGAGGGACTTGCAAGGTGTTCTGGCAACATGATTAGTTACAGCTCGAGATTCCAGTCAAGCCCTGTTGCTTTGAATTCTGTCCAAATAGCACATAAATTGATTTTTTTTATTACTATTTAAAACAATTATTCAAGAAACACATCAATAAATTAAAACTGCAAACATAGCAAATTAGTACAGATTGTTGCCTTATCTATTTCTAGTACTTCTACAATAGTCTGAATCATTTTGGGGGGCCTTTAGCTACTACTGTGGTAGAGCTGTAATATGTTTCTGGTGCTCAGCAATAACATTATCCATAAGGACGTAAATTAGTTCACCTGATAATATTTTTGTAACTTTTAGTTGTAATGAAAAAAACCATCATGAAAGTGTGTCCTGGTTTCAGCTGGGATAGAGTTAATTTTCTTCATAGTGGCTGGTATGTGCTGTGTTTTGAATTTAGGAGAAAAATAATGCTGATAGCACACCGATGTTTTAGCTGTTGCAGAGCAGTGCTCACACAGAGCGAAGGACTTTTCAGCTCCTCCTGCTGCCCTGCCAGCGAGGAGGCTGGGGGTGCACAGGGAGCTGGGGGGACACAGCCAGGGCAGGTGACCCAGACTGACCAAAGGGATGTCCCACACCAGGGATTTGGCTGAGGGGGGGTGGCTGCTGCTCATGGACTGGCTGGGCATTGGTTGGCAGGTGGTGAGCAATTGCGTTGCGCATCGCTTGTTTTGTATATATTATTATTAATATTATTTTCTCTTCCTTTTCTGTTCTCTTAAACTGTCTTTATCTCAATCCATGAGTTTTTACTTTTTTTTTCTTCTGATTCTCTCTCCCATCCCACTGTGGGGGGTTTGTTTGTGGAGTGAGCGAACAGCTGCGTGGTGCTCAGCTGTCTGCCGGGTTAAACCACAACAAAGCGATATCAAAACAGCAGAAATAGCAGTGGATAATAAAAACTGGTAAAAGAACAGGAATAGAGTTTAGACTGATGGAATCTGTCTTCCCTCAGCTCTCTGGTCTGTATGCAGAGGAGTGACCAAGTCTTAGGAAAATTGAATAAAATCCAAAAGAGTTGACAATATTTCAGAAGGAGCTTGAAGTGAAGGCACTGAAATCAAATCAGAATTCAGATTAAGTTGCCACAATTTTGAAGAAGCCGTTTGCTTTTTCTGTGCTTCATTTCTCTTCTTTTAAAGTAGAACTTCTCTTCCACGCTATATGTAATTTTTCTGTTTTGCATGTAAGCTCTTGGGATGGAGAGTATCTCTTGTTGGAAGTGTTCACAGAGCCTGAAATAGCAAGTGAGGTCAGCTGAAGACTTTAACCATTGTTGTGTTACTACTAAATGATCTTTGAAGCCTCTATCTTAATGAGATCCTCATTTCTTTGTTTGAATGTAGAGCAATACCAGCCTGTATCCTGTCTGTGACAACCTTGAAAAATTTTGAGTCTCAGTGGGCTGAACCCTATTGATAGCTGATAAACATGAGTTAGAACGTCTGGCATTTGTTAGATGTGGTAGAGTTTGATACATACACAAAAGGTGTGTTCTTTCTGCCTCATATTGATAATTTAATTGTTAGTTTCTAGGCTGTGTACACTGAAGAAATACTAGTAAACTAAGTTACCCAAAATGCAGAATGAAGTTTCTGCTCTGTGGAGCATAGTGACCTGTGTGTATCTTAAGATCTTTAGATGTTGCAACTCTCACATTCACAGAAAAGGTAGTTTTCATTTAACCTAGTTTTTCCCCATCTGTCACTACAGAGAAAGAAGAGGCTCTGTCATTTATTTTTGTTACTGCTTAATGGATTAGTGAGATCTGTCAACTTTCAAGGCTTTTTCTAAAGGTTTCTAGTTACCTTGGTAAAATGTTTATTAATTTAATGTGAACAAACAAGTATTTTTTTCCACACTTTATTCTTGGTAGCAGCTGAAATGGGTTTTGCTAAAACCTTCTACCCCTAAAATTAATTGAAAGAGATAATCAGGTCAGGAAGCTACCTAAAAAACTTAGTAGTTGGAAAAGCAAACAGGTAAAGGAAAACTTACTTCTCTAACCCACAGCGTTTTTCAACTGCAGATGTTGTAAGAAGGGTTTGTTTACTTGTGGTTTTCTGCCTCTACATGTTAACCTAGGAATTTGGAGCTTTTCTGGTACTGGATAGAGAGAGGCAGCCATGGAAAGGAAATACAAACCTTTGAGTCTGAGCAGAATATATTTTAATTGTTTTCTACTGAGTTTTAATATACAGTACTACTAGTACATGAGAGTCAAAATTCTTAAGTCATGACTGGGTAAATGACAGTCTGTCCTTTCTTTTGATACTTTGAATACTCGTTATGTCTGGATAGCATCACATGACTGGGTACTTGTCTGTTATTTTATAGCAGTGTTTATTGGGGGATCAGATTAAGCTTATTTACCAGCAAATGCTTGTACTAATCGTACAAATAGTTGAGTTCTTGCTTAATAGATTTAAAGAATTGCTTTTTAGATTGGTGTGTGTGTATGAAGATTGTAGTATTGTATGTGTGACCACAAGAAGCCATCTCAGAATTCTGTTTCTGCATAAGAAAAGCAATAGATGGTTGATTTGACTTCTTTCAACTGGTGTCCCAAAACAAAAACAACGAAATGCTGCTTTGGAATAAACACTACAATTTACTGACTAATGAACTTTAACATATCAGAACATCACCTGCTTTTGCAGCGAGAAAGAGCTGTGAAATTTTACTAAGTAGCTTTGTATTTTTTTCCTTTTTTTTTTTTCAGTTTGAATAGGAATAAGCTGTAAATAGAGCTATCTAGTACTATCAGTGGTGATAGAAATACTAATTTTAAGAAATGTAATGATGATAGGCAGAAATATACTATGTAAAAGAAGATGAGAAGCTGAATAATAAAGGAAGAATATGAATCTGTCCTTTTGGGAAGGGTGGAGGGAAAGTATAACACAAGATTAAGTTGTCCTGTTAAGCAGTGGTTGCAGTTTTCCTGGTTAACATCAGGGATTAATTGAAATTTCAAGCTTCGACTTGGTAAATGTTGTGTAGTGAATTTATGTTGGTCAGCTGAGCTGCTCTCACTGACTGCATATGATTAGCTGGTGGCAAAGGCAAGGTCATATGAATTACCCTAGGCTACAGTGAAAGACAACTGCTTGAGTTGCAACACTTTCTGTTAGCTAGTGGCTACAATTAAGTCAACACACCTCAGATTGATAGCAACATAGCCTCTTTTTTGCTTCCATGTAATTCAAGTGTCAGAATAGTGTAATGTCATCTAGAAAATCTGGGAAAGAAAAATATCAGTTATAGTTCCTTTTTGACTAATTTGCTGTATTTGCTTTCTAGTGAAAAGAAGATGACATACCACTGGCAAATTCAGCCAATTGATGTGCTTTAATGAAATGCTTGAATATTTGAAGTTGTATTACTTCTGTAGTACTGATAAATTTTGGCTGATAGGTATTGGGTAAAAGAATTTCAGTCTGAAATGTGTCAGACTGGTTAATAGTGAAATTCTATTTGTGTTTAGAGCAACAGTATAATGTTAATTTCATGTGTTGGTAAATGAATGACTAATTTCTTTTTTTAAAATACTTTTATTTTCCTTTCAGTGTTTCGTATCCTACTTGCGTTCAGTTTACTTAATGAAGAATAAGGAAATATTTGATGTTTTCAAATTGCCTCTAGCAGAATATGCCCTGTAAGTATGACAGGAAACATAATATGGAAAGTGAAAAGTGTATAACAAGAAGTTTTGCAATGTATGATAGCTCTAAAAATCTTTTTTGACTGTTAACATATAGAATTGGAAAGTTTCATATATTTACAGTTTCATATTTATGCTGTGCTTTTGCATATTTTAAAAGACATTTTAAATAGAAATTATGTGTAAAAACAGCATACCTCTACAAAGAGAAATAATTCTTATAGCAGAAGATACAATCAAAGACAGAAGTTGTTAAATAAAAGGGTAGAGAATAATATAATTCTTGTTCAGGTTCACCCTCCAACCTCATAGCTAAATGCTGACTTGTTTAGTGTAGTACTTAGAAAGAAATTGGATTATATAAAAATGTTATTTTGCAGTCTCATTTCGAGTGTGAAAGGGACATTGTTCCCTGGATCTAAATTCCTTTTCAAAAGATACGCTGTGCTTGGTAAAGATGTAACATTTCTGCACTGGTCTGAATAGCATCTGTTTTCTTAAGTCTGTTTTTGTACATATATGTGAGCTATTCCACGTTTTTTAGGGGAGGGAATTTAATTCTGACAAGTTGACTTTAAAGATGACAACCATCTGATATTGTTTTAAAATGTGAAGCTTTAAAACAATCTCAGGGGACACAGGGTGGTCAGAAGGGAGCAGGAAGGTACTCAAAGATGCATGATAAACTAATTTTACATGTCTCTGGAATTTTGTACAGAGAAGACTTAAGTCTTCAAACTTGTCAGCACGTGGCATAATGAACTAAAATGTGACAAATTACTAGACTGTAGAACACCTGGTCTTCCTGTGCTGTGCTTCAATTAACATGATTATGTTTTTAAAAATAATAAACCTGTTACAAAAAATGCTTAGTGGACTGAGATTTTTAAGAGAACTAGCAAAAACTTCAACAATTTCACTACATCCATTGCCTGCCTCCTCACCTGTATGGTTTGTCAGCATCTTTAAAACCTTATCATAGGTCTTACTATGCTGAATGAAGGATCAGGACTTAGGGGGCTGACCACAAAAATTTAACCAGTGTGTTAACAAACCTACTAACAGATGGCAGTAGTGCTGAATTTTAGGAATCCCAGTGCCTCTTTCTGGATTTCAGCATGCTGTGCCATCTAGTATCTGATATTTATGTATACATAATAGTCTACAATTCTTCTCGGGCATCTGTGCCAGGATTTGGTCCTTCATAAAAGACGATTCTAATCTCACCTTAGCAAAGTTACTAATATGTCATTTTTCTGTTAAAATGGGAGAAACTGGACCGTTTTTAGATAGAGTAGGACAGATTTAGTCAAGACTATGAAATATATGGAAGCATAATCAAAAAGTCAAAAGATGATAAATCTGGGAGATAATTTGGAGATTCTGCTCTAAATGAACAGTTTCTGTTGGCACTCTTCTTCCCCTCTCTCCAGACTGTTAGTCTACCTGCATACACCCTGCAGTCCACTGGCTTTCAATTTGGTGCACGTGCCGTAGTGGCACAGTGGATGAGTCAGCTCGGTTTGTCTGAAGGGCCCTCGAAGTTGGATGTTTAAATTCTATGTTCAGAAGCAGCTCTGGTTTGCATTCTGTGTACAAACTCATGGCAAAACCTGGAAAAAGTATCCTGTCTTCCCTTTACCTTCTTTATGCATTCTCCTAAAAGTATTTCAGCCTTTCTTCAGAAATTTACTACTAGCTTGATAGATGTTGCTCCACTAAAAATCCTATAGAGAAAACAGGCTTCTTAATGCCCCTGTCAGGTTTGCATTTCAGTCTGTTGGGCTGTTGCCCACTGTCTCCATTGCTCTCTTGCCTGGCTTGTCTGTGCATTGAGATTCTCTTCAGTGCTGCTGATTGAGTCTCTGCAGAAAAGCAGTGGTCTTTTTTATGCGTGTGTGTGTATGTGTATGCATATACATATGTATTCTAGAGATTTATCACCTTTGAGCTATGATGCATTAGTATTCTCTGCAGTATCCTCTCATTACAAATTGCTATCAAGAATAATTTGCTGGAGGAAGACTTACACAGGCCTGTTGTGAACATAGCCAGCCTTTAGGTTTCCAGAAGGAGAACCTCCTCCCCAATTGCATGAAAGAGAAATTTGTCTTTTTGTTGCAAAAAACAGCACTGAAAATGTAAGCAAATGTAAACAAATAACAGGGTGGAAAGGAATAATTGGTTACTCTAGCCTCCTGGGTAGGAGGCAAGGTAAAGAGGAGGCAGGGAATCTAAATACTTTATTTCTCAGGAACCTTATTCTCTTAAATGTTAACACATATTTCAGTCTCCAGGGGTAGATCTTAACAGGCAAGTCTGCTGGACTTATGTTAGTCAGTGCTCTACGGGGCTGCTAAGGGAGGTAATTTTCCCCATTTTTTTCTCATGTCTTCTAGGAGGAATGCAGTATATTTTTCTCTGTTTATCCCTGTATTGGTACACAGAGAATAAAGAAAGCAGGTTGAAGCCAAGTTGTTTGGGAAATGTCTGATACACACAACTTAGTACCCAGCTAATTTTACCAGTGTTGCTTACAGATCAGTGTTAAAGAGCCGTAGGTAGCTGCAGGTGCTGTCAGACCTGAAACAGCTGATAGCAGGATGCATGATCTGTCTGTCCATGTCTGTCTGTCTTGTCGCTGAGCAGGAAAAGCACCCACTGCACTGCAGATGTAGGCCTGACCCTTACGGTGTGGTCAGGACAGAAGGTTTGGTTCGTTGTCCTGCTCCAGCTGCTGTCAGCAAGCAGGGGGCTGCCCAGCACGTTCTCCAGGCAGTGCCAGTCATGGGTTTGCACATCTCATCCTTTGGCTGCTTGTTAGCCTTCCTTTTCGCTGCCTTAGTCCCTCCTTTCTAGACCCCAGCCTCCTTCCAAATAAATGGCCTAGTCCTAACTGCTTTTTCCTAGCTGGTTCCGGTTTTGGTACACCTGTAACCAGACTTAGTATTTTGCATGCTGTTACCTAGTTAATCTCAGCCTTACACAGTATTACTCACACAGACCCCAGTGTCCCCTCCAATGATCTGTGAAATTTGGGCATTTTTCACATCACTCCCCCTCAACCACCTGTGAGACCCAGCCATCCCTTTCTAAGCTTTCTGTAAGTGCTTCTGTGAGCTTCTGAGCTTTCGGGTCCTGCTGTGCAGACCTCTGAGCAAGCTGCAGTCTCCTGTATTAAAGGCCAGAGTCATTATTCTCTTCCTTATCATCCTCATTTCTGCTAGGATCTTAAACTACCTTTTCTCATAGTGCAGCCAGGCCTGCTATGACCTTCACTTACCTGAGAAGTGCTTGCATATGTGTGAGTAGCAGTTGCAATAGAGTGCCTCTCTTGGTTGGCTAATCCAGCCAAGTTGAGGAAATGGCCTTTAATGCACTCTGGAAATCTCTGCTGCTTGTTCTCTGATATGTTTTTGAGCAGGTGTCAGTGTGGCCCAGGTACCAAGAGCACGAGGCCCTGCAATGTGGAGGCTTCTTTTCCTTTTGTAGAGACAGCCACATGTTGTTCTTCTAAAGGATTGGGTTGTTTGTAGGAAATCCAACCGTAACAGCCTCTTTATGGCCTCCCCTCTGATCCTGACCCAGAAACTCCTGATAAGCTTGGTCACCCTTTTTATTATTCAAGTATCATGCATTTGAGCTCCTTAGTGTAGAGAGTTGAAGCTGGCTAATCAAATAACACGGCAAAAGCAATTTCTTTGTTCGTTTAGGTTATTAAACAGACTATCTGGAAAGCCTGTTCATTTGAATTTGTGTCACTTCAGTTGATTTGATTTCTCCTGTTTTCAAGTGTTTGTACATCCTGTCTTCTAAAAACATCTTAAAAGTTTTAAATGATAAATGTAGCCATACCATATATTGCAAGGCAAATAATACACATTTTGTCTCTTGAATTAGCTTCTGGAGTATTTAACCTTTTTCAGGCTATTTTAAATAATTTCCTGAACCTGTTCTACAGTAAAAGAAATCACTGTGCTGTTTGTATGTGTTCAAATCATTCTGAAGAAGTTTACTAATGCAATATGTCTTATATTTAGTAAATGCATTAACTTAATACTAGAATGAAGAACTAACTTGTGTAAAATTGTTGTGTAGCAGTTCTCCTGCAGAAATGACCACAGATTCTTTATAACTGGCTCGTATTTCAAAAAGGACTGGAAATCTAGCTGCAAATTAGGCACTCTTATGACATTTCAAAATTAAAAGATTGTACTGGTCTTAAATTTCCTGTTTAATTTGTTCTGTACAAGAACAGATTTTGCTGAATGTTTAAGATACCATCTTTTGGAGAGTTGAGATGCCCAGCTTTTCACACAATCCAAGTAGAGGGATTTTGAAGATACTGTGTTAATGTAAACATACTCAAGATCTTCGTATAAGCATAGATTAACAACACTCAGAAGAGGCAGTATTTTAAGTCTACGCCATTCCTTTGAATTCATTTTTTAAAATGTTTACTTCTGTTTAATTTTCCTTCTTCAATAGGAAATGAAAGCAGTATTCTTCTTAAAGTCATGTGATACTCTTTTTGAAGACCTTTAGAGTTTTACTTTTTAAAATTTTCCTGAAAATCATTGTCAACCTGTTTTGAATTGAAGGATGTATCTGAGCATTGTAGATATTTTATTCAGTTGCATTAACACATTCTGTGATCAGTGTTAGGGAATGATGATGTCTGGACACTTCAGTTTCTGTCAATGGATAGAACTGTCAACTGTACTTTAAGTACAGTTTATAGTAGCAAAATTTACAGTAGCAAAATAAGTAATTGGATTCAGCATGGCTTTCAGAAGTTGAATTAAAATGTCTTTCTGTAGAGCTTGTTACCAAGTAGTCATTGCATTTCACACCAAAAAATGAAACGGGATTTTTTTTTTTCGTCAGCTGAATTTGTGCTGTCATTTTAAGGCTGTCATAGTCTGAGGCCTACATTGTGGTGTTAGTATGTTTTTGATGTTCTATGTTAGAATTTATTAAATCACAGCAAATAACTTGCCTGCTCTTTGTCTTCTTGAGAAAATCTTCTAAATTTCTCATTATAGGAACATGTGTGAATGCTAGCACTAAAGTTAATGCAAGAACAGCTGTAACTTCAGTGTGAGTAGGACTGTGGTCTGAGTGGCATCTAATGAATTAATGAAAACTGATATTGCCTTTTCTAGTTGATGGAAAGAAAAGCTCATTTATATATTCAGGTTTTTTAGTATGACTGAATTATAGACTTGGAAAATGATTAAGAAATAAATTTGAAAGAAACTGTTGAATCTAACAATGTGAAGAAACTCAGCAGTAGCAGAATGTGTTTTTCAAATTATTCTCAATTTGGAAGATCATATAGAAAAGAGGCAGTAATGACCCAAAATCCTGAAGTTTCCTTGAGAAGTTATATAATAAGAAGTGTGTGGGGGATTGTTTGTACATAGCTTTTTCTAAGCTTGTCTGCTATTACTTTCTTAACAAACTTGATATTAAACCCCTCTACCTACCCACCAAATCCAAGAGTTGTGTTACTTTGGTTTAGATGTCACTTGAATTCTGATAGCACCAGTCTTTTTTGGTAGGGTTGCCAAGCAATATGGAAAAATTGACCAACATGCAAAATATCTGTTCACGTACAACCCTCTCCTGTATTGTTGCTATATAATATTTCTGCTTTTTGGCTAATATTTGTCCCTTCATGTAGAGTATTAGTATAACTTTGAATTGTCATAAATAACTGGGTTAAATAATAGTACCGTTGGCACTCAATTTTGTGTTCCTTAAAGGTCATCCCTTTCTGTAGAGGGATGGAGGCAGGTGAGATTTCTTTTAAGGGGGAAATGCCTCTCCCATAGCTTTTTCTGCAATTTATCCATGCTATATGTTCTTCTAATCTTTCCATCACCAGAAGATGGTAGGGATAATGTTCTGGGTATAGTTCTAGCACTGAAGGACACTGGCAGAGATCAGTGGTATTTCAGTCCTTGACATGACATCCATGCATCTTCAATACCAAATGACATTGGTATTTCTTCCACCGTTTCTTCCACCACTTTCATTATAGATCATATTTAATTTGCTCGTCTACAGCTTTTCAGGTTGTTTGCTTCCTTTCCTGGGAGGATTTGTAATTGTTCTAGAGTGTTTTCTCAATTGTTTCATCTTCATTCCTCTCACAGTGTTCACTTGCATTTTTCAAGGCGGAGTGTCCTGTTGTGTGCCAAATACTGTTTTGTAAATATATTGGTCAAAATATGTAAATGTAAATTACCGTAATTAAAATTGAAGCACTTGAGCCATTGATGAGGGCTTCTAATTTAGTAAAATTTTGTGTATCTACCTTTCAGATTAATATATTTTTTTAATTCCATGCTTTAGATCACTTGGTCTTGCAATGGCACCTCGTGTGAGATTTCTTCAAAAAGTTCGGAAACAGTTAGCTGATGAGACAAACCCCTTGAAAGAGACGGAGCAAAATAAAAATACGATCTCCTCAATAAAAAAGGAAGGAATGGAGAAATGCAGAACTAATTTCAGTGGAAAGGTATCTGTTAACAAAGCAAAGGAAGAGGAGGGAAAGAAAGAAACTGAGGAACATCCTCCTTGCAGTGAAGGTACTAAGGAGAGTGATGAGTCTGAGGATGAATCAAAAGAAGTATCTGAGGAGGAGGAGGAGAAAAGAGCTGCTTTATCAACCAGGGTTCCAAACACAGACTCCATGCAGTTCTTTGAAGATGATGACGACGATGATGATGCTAAAGATCTCGATTTGCTGACAGTGAAACGAAGGAACGTTTTTGGTGTGGAAGCTAAAGATAGTCCAGCACTGGTAAGTGCACTTTACAATAAGGCTTTTGAATCTTAATAATTTTATTTTGGACATACTCCAAGTAAGGACAAGGAGAAAGGAGAAAATTCTGCTCTTGGCAGTATACTCGCTTAAAGTCAGATGTGTTGCCCATATGTGTAAGAGGTCAGAATTGCTGCCAGAAGATAAGTGGTGTAACTTATGTTTTTGTCATTTTGTGTTATTAGCATAAACTAAGTAATTTTATTCATGTAATGTATGTCCTTGTAATAGCTTTAATTTATGAATAACATGACTTGAATATCTGGAATATCTGGTCAATTTTGACAGTTTTAATTCTTTTTTTTTTATTTTTTTTTTTACTACTTTGCTTGTACCTTCCTAAAATAGCTACAACTTTTAGTCCTAATTTTGATGGTGTTACGCAGTTTATGACACTGGGAACAAAATTGCAGTACATGATGAAGTATTTCCTCATACAAATCATAACAAATAATCTTTTACATTAATGTAAAGACCCAAACCATTAATGTAAATATCTTCAAGCCAAGATTTTTACTTTCAACAAGACCTTTGCTGTTAGGAATTGATCCACTATTAGAGAGTGACTGAGCACTTCTTGTAAAACATGGTTATAAAGGTTTATTAAAAGTATTCATGTAGATCTTTCATTTCCTTGGCCAGTAGCTTTATAATTCAGGGTTGCGTTGTGCTCAGTATTCTGAGAAATGTTGCTTTCATTTAATCTTTAAATACAATGTTAGAGTAAGGTGTTTTTTTTTTTTTTTCCCCATAAAGCAGATTTGGTAAATGCATGTTGTGAATTTTTTGTCCTTTCCTAGCTAGCAACTATTTCTCTGTAGTAAAGAGATCCAAGTGAAATAGCCATCTGCTTCAGCAAGATGTTTTTCTTAACTTATATGCATGCAAGGGGAGCCTCCTGTTAAGCAATGTATTTATTTTTTCAACTGGTATTTTAAATCTCTCTTTTTCTGTGCTGTTATTTAACAGCACAGGTCACTTGTTATGAACTTATGCTTATCAGCCCACTAGCTGCGTTTATAAGCAGCATCTTTCCTTTAGTATTTAGTAATGTGTATAAAATAGTTTTATCAGCTAACTTTGTCAAAGCTGAGCAGTTGCTCAGTAACTTAACCCCCGCCTGCATTCTCTACACTCCCTTGAGGTGGTTGTCACAGGTTCTCATCTCCTGCCAGAAGCATGGGAGGAGGGTAGGTGTAGGAAGTGAATTAGGGTGCTCCAGGGATTGCTTTTCTGTTCCTCTTGCTCTAAACCTGGATGTCCTGCCTCTACGCAGCCCGTGGCTGACTAGTGCTAGTACTTGGCAGAGCTGAGTGGACATGGCAGTAGCTTATAATTATTAATAAATTTCAATTTCATGTAGTAAAGGAACAACTGTTTTAAAAACAAAAGGTAGAATGAAAGATTTCTGCCTTAAAGAATGTTCTTCTCACAGCTTTCATATCACTTCCATAATTTTCCATACTGAAATACACAGACAGCTTTATGTTGCTTTTGTATGCTGGAAAGTGATTTGGGAAGTTCTGTTCAGAAAATGGTAAAAAACAAACAAACAAAAAAACCCCACAACAACAACAAAAAACCACTTTGACATAAAGGAATGAACAAAAAAATTTTTATGAAAACTATTAGTGATTTAAAAAGTACTTTGGAACCTCACTGGGTAACCTTTCAACAATTTTCTAGCATTAAACGTTTATAGATCAGTTTATGCTCAGGCAAGTTGGAAATTCTTTTCTGTGATTTGGTGTTGTTAATGTTTCCTACTTGCTATGCAAATATGGAAGACTTTGTATTACTTGAAGTCTCTTGTTCATTGGGGCGTAACATTTTAAGCAGCTGTGAACAAAAATTAAGTTTCAAGATATGTATCATTAAGAATTTAAATATAATTTGAATAATCTCCTACAGAAATGCCAATGATAGTGCAATATAGAATTTTTAGAAAGCAGAAATGCGGGGTGTACTATGCCTAGCTGTGGAAACTAGTCTTGATTAATGCACCTGATAGTGTGGTGTTTATTACTTCAGTTACTGTGAAAATTATCGATAAATTGTGGAATGCTTTAAACTTACGGTTTCTATTTTCAGCAGGAATAAGAAAATAAAGGTTTATGTCACTAATCATATGCTATCTTTTAATGTTTTAGTATACAAACGCACATGACAAATTATGTGGAAAGATGTAGGCATTGTGCATCTTTGTTATTTCATATATACACACCTCAACACATTTTATGCATGTTAAAAATGAATTGGTAACTTGCAACACTTCGTATTTTTTTTCACATTTGTTTACTTTCTGGATAAAAGTTTTGAAGTGATTAATATTGTATCATGGTAGATCAAACCAAATTCACGTAGTTCATATTTAAAGAATTAGAACTGATTCATCTGCAGTGTGAGAAAAGTGTGTACTGCGCTGAGCAGTACAAGTGCAATTTTCCTGTTGCTGTATGGTGGAGTGTCCTTCCATGAAGGATTCAGAAAACAGTTTGACTACAGTATGAGGAATCATTGCTGCATTTCTGGGATGAGACAGTGTGTTAATTGGCAATATCAAATGCTGCAGAGGCTCTAGGAGTATGAAAATAAATTACGCTCTTGGCTAGATCATTTAGTTTTTTAAAAAAAAGTCTATTCTGTGTGCTAAGAAGACGAGAGTCCTGTGGAAAAGCTAGTATGTGATCATCTAATTGGGAGATTATGAATATGCACATAAAGGTTGAATTAAATTTGCGTTTAATACTTTTAATGTGTGATTGATTTTGCAGTTCCAGTGTTCTTGTATTATGCTTCTTGTCGACAGCAAAACAGTCCCATTGCTGTTGTTGAGCTTCAGCACATTTTTATAAGGGGAAACATTACATTCGGTTTCAGTTTTTGAAGAGCTGTCATTAGGCTCACCATCACTTCCTCATCCTCATGTCTTTCCAAGCCTCTCCAGCCTCAGAAAGAGCGAGAGGAGGTGCCCCACCGCCACACGTGTCCTGCGGTGGGGTAGTGCAGAGCAGGAGTTATTTAAACTGATGGAGTAGAGGGGGATTTGTGTGACTTTCTGAGAATATCTTGTTTTTGTTGAATGTCAGTGGTGCCTAGCCTAACAGTGAAAGTTACATTGTGATGTGAAGTGAGATATATCTAATGTTAGCTCAGTTAATAACACAATTCCCAGAATGATTCCATGCTTTCCCTTTCTTAGTGTGTCCCTTTGTTGTGTGTATATTCTGTCTCTGTGTTTTCGTGATAACAAATATAAAGAAATTTTTTCTTTCAGCACTGCCATATAAAAAATGAAACCTTCAGTAAGGTGGTCTTTTCACCTTGGCACATATCGGAATGTTGTTATGAATTTTCGAGCTCAAGAGGCACTCACTAGCTGTTCTATTTATGAATTTTACTTACATATGTCATGATTTTTAGCTGGTAGTATAACTCATGGGACTTATTTAGAAGTACAATGTTTTTATGCATGAAAAGGTCACGTGCATAGAGGAATTAGCAGATACACAGTGTTAATTAGTTGTGTTAACATTATGTAAATTATTCATTTAAAGTGCATTTAGCAATATTAGCAGTATTGGTGTTGCAAGGACTTCAAATAATCCCTGGTTACAAACTTTGTTTTTAATACTAATTTCATGAAGTCAGTTGTTGCGTTTTCAAATGCAAAGGCTGTGCTTAAACTTAAAGCATTATTTATTGGAGAACTAAGATTAAGCCTACAGTAGTTTTTTCTTGGTTTTGTTTATACTTTATTTTAGTCATCTTGTCAGACATACTGCATACTGTCAGACTTGTCTTCTGCTACCAAATTTTCTTTTTCAGGATAGAGAATCTTAAATTACTGAGTTCTTAAGATTGCTGCAACTCCCTCCTTGCTCCCCCATCCTTTGATTTCTGGACCCGTAAAGCTTTTCTAGTGAGGTACTGCCTGCTTGGAAGATGGTAGTAAGTGTAAGCCTAGGGATGGCGGGGTGCCTTAAATAATACTTGCAGTTTTCTTGGAGTTAGTCTCTACACTCACAGAGCCTGCAGTTTGAATGCTGTGGCTTTGGAGGGAAATTTTTTGATATTATAGTCATGATTCTGTCTTGGCTAGTTGGCTTCTTTTATAATCCAGTAACATTATTTAAATTAAAATTGTCTTATACTTCTCAGACACACAAACATGGTAAGATGAAATATTACGACCTAGGTATGTACGTTGTTTACTAAAGCAGGAAAGAACAGACAAGGGTAAATCTCCCTAACTAGAGATGATGGGGGAGTCTATACCAAGAAGCGGAGAGCGATAGCTAGTTGTAACGTGGACTTTGCACAGAGAATATATCAAGGAAACTTAATTTAATATGCACCAAAGCGAGGACACAGTCCTCTAGAATTTTATTCTGTGGCGTTGAAAAGAAAGCCTGTTACCATACAGATAAATCAAAGTCACTTTTCAGAGTTTTGATTTATCTTGATTGCTTCTCTTACATTGACTTTTCCTTCTGAATGGGATTTCTTTCCTTCTGTTCCATGCAGTGAGATAGAAAATGCAGTATATAAACATAAGATTGGTCAAAATCTATGCGAAGCACCTTCTCATTCCTCTTACCAGCTCTCATTACCTCTTATTCTTACATATTAATTCATGTTAAACGTATGACTTGGTCTCCTTGGCACTTTTCAGGGGATGGCAAGACGGAAAACAGCCGTAGGAGGCAAGAGGCGGGGGGTGAAGCTGGCTGACCCTGGAAGCAGCGTTGGTTCCCTTAGGGATGGCCCTCTCTGCTCCCGCTGTAGCAGTGTGTGGTGTCCAAGAGAACAAACCTGCTCCAGGGCAACCTGCTAGCTATAAAAAGCATGTTATTGCTTGGAGGCGTGTGGCAAAGTTAGCATTCTGGCAGAGGAAATATAGAGGTTATTTGTTTTTAAGTTAAATAAGTCAATACTGTGATGCATTATATACCATAAATTCTCCTTCCTACTGAACGGTCCTTAGGTTCCTAACCTGGTAACACCATGCTTGTGTGTTTCTGGCTGAGTTATGGCAGGTAATGATTTATATGAAGTACTAACATTCGTTTACAAGTGAAGTAGGCCTACATTTGGATATTAGCCAAAGTGCTTCAGGAACGCAGTGTTATAAAAAAACATCTGTTATCAACCATGAATGGAAATGAACCTGGTGACAGAACCTCGAGCCTCTTTATGCACAGCAGCGACTGCTGAATGCGTCCTACAGAGTGGATGGAAAATTGTAATGAAATTGCAATTTCTTTCCATGCAATTTCAGTAACTTAAGTACAACTGAAACTTATTTTTTTAAGAAAGACTGTAATGTCCAGTTATATTATATTCCATCTAATTTTAAAAAATCTTGTTATTCCAGAGTGCTTCTGGAAGCTATACATGGAGACAGTGCTAAACCCAGGGACTGGGCTCAGCAAAAACATTTCTTTCCCTTCTTGGACAACTTTTGCTCTTGAGATTTTCCCTGTCATCGTTATTTTTACATTTTACAACATTCATGAATTTCTTGTTAGGTTAAAGTGTGTAACAAAGACTTTTGAGGCAGTCTTTTGTGAGAAGTAATAAGCTGTTTTAGACTCCAGATTCATAAATCACTTATTATTTTAAAATGGTTTTAATGTTTTTGTATTGTTCTTTCAGGTTTAACTGCTTTAGCAGCCCTTGTATCTGCTCCAAATGCATCTTCAGATTTTTCACTATTGATTTGTATTTCAATTATTTTTTTAGAGACTTGCTGAAAACTTCTGTAGTGTATGGAAAATTCACTGTAATTGTTTCTTGCACCTTTAAGGCAGCATTCCAAATATTTGTGTCAATCCCTGGGATGTTTAGGAAAATTGGAAAATCTATAGGATTAAAATACCATCTCTGAGTTACGATTGAGCTGTATATGTTAAATAAATGGCTGCTAGATATCTCTTAAACTATGGATGCAGCATAAAATGGTCATCCTAAATGTTTTTAATCGTATTTCAGATCTGGATAGAAAGTATCATCTTCATTTAAGAATTTTATTTTAAAATCTGCCCTTATCATAGATCTTAGCTTTCTGTTTCATAAGATACAGAGTACCCAATTCTGATGTGCAGGGTGTTGCTTCTGTGAGAAGTTTTACATTTGAAAGTGCTTTTGAACCATTGTGAACTCTAATAGTTTTGATGTCTACAGTACACCTTGTGGACCTTCTGCTTTTGTAATTAAGAATGCAGTATAGAAAGATGTGGCACAGGCTTGCTTTTAACCTTTCAGTTACAGCTCTTTGAAAAGTATGTTCTGCCCTGAGCTAGGAAAGGCTTCCCCAGTTCTGATGTGAGTTGCTCTTAAGTCAGTAGCTTTTCCAGGAGCGTGCTGCTCATCTTCTAGAGGAAATGCTGTTCACAAAATTACTAGCCAGTGGAGCACACTCCTGAACTAAGCAGTGCAGCCTTTTTATTTTAGTTACAGGAGCTGTGGGTTAAAAAATCCTTAACTCCAAATGCCATCTGAAGCAGCCTCCCAAGTCTTCTCCACTGTGCTGAACCTGCTGCAGTATCACGTAATTTGCTGTGCTAGCAAGAAGCAGCTATTTTGCAAAGTGTTTCTGTGGATAACTTGCACTGAAGGACTGTGAAACTCATGCTTAACCATGTAAGTCTTGAACCTGTTCTTTAGAGAATACCTTTCTGGTGCATTGATGGTTCTTGAAGTGCAGAGTGATGTTAGCAGTCCAGGATATTGCTTACATGCTGACATTGCACCATCTGGTGTGAATTCAGGTTGCAGTGAGGCACACTTTGTCTTTTGATTGAATAGACCTGAGATGACTGAGATGCACGGTCTTGTATCTCAAAAAATATCAGGGTATTGTGTGATTTAAAATGATTCATTAAAATATCGTTTGTTAAATACTTCTAGTAGTTTACTCGAGCCTGCAGTAATACTCTCAGCTTTGGTGTGCTTAATGACTGATTTATAGCCTTGTTTAATATATTGAAGTAGTTTCATAGATGAGGATGAGTGAGCCAAAAGCTCTGCATTTTAATCAATATTGTCTGAAACCGTAGGATTTGTAAATTCTAAAACGCTGCAATTTCCTTTAAGATCATTAGTGCCTGAATGCTTGCTGGGCAATGGCATTGGAAGTATTTATAACCATGGTATAGTTTTTGGATGAGTGGTTTTCTGAAAGTTGAGTGCTAATACTGTGAAATGCTAGTAGAAATTATACAGCACTAATTTTCAAAGGAAATGCTGTTGCCTGAAATAGTAATAAAGCAGACCACAAATACCTATCCTGAGTCTCCTGACTACTGTCAACACAGTGGGTAGTTAAAATTATGAAAATTATTCTTCAACTGTTTATGTGGATGTCTTCTGCGATGCAGACATCTGCTGCTTTAAGCCTGTCAACAAACTACCCATAGACATTTTAAACAATATTTTGGGGCAGATTTCTGAATTCTTATCTATGTTGTGTAATTTTTAGGTGGAATAATTTGATAATTATGAAAAAAATAATCAAGATTTTGGTGCAGATTCGTGAGCTGTTAGCCAAAATGAGTCTCTTGAGTAATTCATTATGGTATCACTAACGTGCAAACTGTAGTTTAATTACTGTTTTAAAAAGGGAAATGTGTGGAGTACGCTTTCCAAATTCTGTCCTGCTGACTGATGGGAAGATAGAACAGTGATCATGGAAAAGCTGCTTGGTCACATGGAGCTGGTACTCCTTGTTTACATGAGACTGTGCTTTGTCCCAGCTGTGAAGTGGTGGAGGTGGCACCAGCTGGGAGGGACCCTCCTACCTGCTGCAGGCTGGCCTCTCTGCTCTCCATCTTAGGTAAAGAAACAGTTACTGCCTCTGAGGATAAAAATCTCTTAGAGGAACTTTGTTCTGAGTGAATGAAAGGAAAATAAAACAATTAGGGTGATGGCTGCTAGCCTTATTTTTGTCAAAAATAAGTGAGCTATAAATTGCTTTGGGCCAGCCTGGCGGGGAAGTCTTAGTGGCATCCCATCCTTCATTATCTATACCATGCTGCTCTTGTGGTAGCTCTCAGCTTATTTCAATGCAGGGTTGTTCCTCTCTTCGCTTGAGCTGTGTGTTTGTTTAGTCCTTCAGCAGGAAATCTCGACCTCGCTTGTGCTCACCAGATCAAGACAGACTGTCTGCTCCTTACAGCCCTGCGCGCTCTGTGTAGATGCCTGTGAAGTAATAGGGTTGTGCTTGAGCAATGAGATGTCTGGCAAACATGCCTGAAGAAAATTGAGGGGGTGCATTAGTAAATCTCTCAAAAAGGCAAGTAGATGGGAAAAAGTGGTGGTGTCTTTGACTGGAGAAACCCGTGGGAAAACAAAATGACAAAAGTAGCTTTTTGAGGAGCTAAATGGCAGTATAATTTCTCTCAGATTTGCCCCTTACATGACCAAGACCACAAAGTATTATTTAAAATGCTGTTTCAGGGTGTTTTTCTTTGGTGATGTTGAGCGTGCTTCTTGTAGAGAGACTGCAACTGGCAGGAAGAAGGCTGGAGAAGAAAAGCCAGTCTCACTATTATCATTAAAGAATCATAAACTGGTTTGGGTTGGAAAGGACTGTAAAGATCACCTAATTCCAAGACCCTGCCATGGGCAGGGGCACCTTCTACTAGACCAGGTTGCTCGAAGCCCCATCCAGCCTGGCCTTGAGCACCTCCAGAGATGGGGCTTCAACAACTTCTCTGGGCAACCTCTGCCAGTGCCAATTGTGGTTAAGATGAGCTTTCTCAGTGTGAAAGAGGAGTACATCTAAGATACTTCTGCCATGCTGATCTTGGTATGAGCATGCTGGGAAGAGAAAACAAACCACTATCTATTTGAAATGATAGCTGGCACTGCCACAGTTCATTTTAAACTGGGGTTGCTTCATTGCAGTGGCATGGTGTCTGAGCTGTGCACTATTGTGGTGGCACACCAGCTTACGTACTGAGCTGATGTTTAGAAGATGCTCTTGAAAATTAAGAGCTTGACTCTCTCTGAGAGTGCAAATAGCTGTCCTAGTTGGCTTCTTAGGGAGATGTTGGTGAAAGAACAGCTTTCCTTGTTTCCATAATCTCCTCTGCCCTGAGCAAAATTAATATTAGTTGCTGTTTTGTTTACATTGATGCTTCCTTATCTCTGACTCAGAGCTAAGAGTGTCCTCAAAACACCAGCGTTGCTGTGGCAGCTTTCCATCAGGTTCACAATGGAAGGGCTATGTTTTGCACAGCGTAAAAGGACAGTATGTGTTTCTGTCTCAATAGGTCTCTTGCTGCCTTTGTGGAGAAAGTATGCATCTACCTCACGATTTTGGAGAAATACTATTTGTGCAGTCATCGCTCTTCCCATTATACAGCACTAGTCTGAGTTTTATTGGTCTGTACTCCTGGGTGATGGTTTTCCATTTGACATGTTATAAATCGTTAACGCAGGGCAGTCGATCTTCTTGGTGAGATCACAAATCTAATGTCAGTACCAAGCATTTTTGTTTTAACAAAGGGAGATAGAAGAACAAGCTGATAATCCTAAAATGGATACTAATAATTGTTCTAAGCCTTTCCATCTGAGGTTTGTTTACATTAATATACACTGAAAGCCAAAATGTACGTCATCCACAGCTGCTTACAGACGTAGTAAGTGCATGTGCAGCTGGATTGTGGTATACTTCAGCTACTGCAGTTCGCTATTATGGGCTTGCAGAAATGTGTAGTTCCAGAGTTTGCTCATGTATTTTGGGAATTGCATGCTGACCTAGACACCACCTCTGTGAAAGAATAAGTCTCTGTGAACTCTTGCTTTCTCTACCTTTTGTGCTAATAGGTTCCGCAGCCTTAAAAGTGTAATTAAGTTGTCATCTGTCTATTAATTTTTATGGTAGTCACAAAAAGTCAAAGCTTTTAAAAAAAAAAAAAAAAAAGTATGCTAACGGGAATATATTTATATGTATGCTACATGTCAGAATGATATGGTAACAAGAAAATAGTGACCTGTAGCAGAAGTCAGGAATTGCTGTCAAGAAGATACTGTGTTAGGTCAGTGAATGTTGATGCAAAATGTGTTTTGATTAGTGGACTGAAAGAAATGTGTGTTCATTGTATTTCCAGCTTTAGGACACAAATTTTGAATGGGCGTTTCTAGTAAGTGCAGCTGTTCAGTGTACAGTCAGTGTTGGAAGGAGGAGAAGTAAAAGGAAGCTCTGCAAATAGCTGTGACAAGCGATTGAGGCTGATGTCAAGAGGGGGTTGAAGGGAGAGGGCTGAGATGAGAATAGAGCTGAAAGGTGATAGTTTAGTGCAGGAATGACAAATTCATGAGGCATCTTTCCAACCTGATCCTTGGGGAGCCCATATGATGTTGTCGGCAGATTTCTGTCTCTCAGCATGAAGTTTCATGAAGATTTATATGTTGATTTTTGAATATGTAGTAGTGCGTTGTTCACTGCTGCAGTTTTGAATCTTGGCTACTCATCTAGTATGTAACTATTTTCTACAGGTCTTTAGTGGTACAGTAGTTACGTTTTATAGATGCAAAGGGAAGCAGTCATCTGATCTGAGCTCCCCAGATATAACCCTATTATTTTACTTTGGCACTCCTGTACTGAATGCAGAAATTGAATTTTGCTTAATTTTGCTTTCAGAAGGCATCTTGCATGTGTCTGAAGACAGAAAGAGATTCAAAGTCCACCACTACTAGTAATTTTTTCAGTGGTTTAACTCATTTGTTAGTGTTGCATTGAAGAAGTGGATGTGGGGGAATGGGGAAAGAGGACAGGAGCTGAGAATAAAGATATTCCAGCAAATATTCCTTTGGCCTGCAAGAGAGACTTTATTTTAGCACACGAGAGAATGTGAGAAGAAAATGCGATACTGTTATGGAGGAGGTGAGTGATATGATATAAATTGAAAATGCAATGTGCAAATGCAAATTAAGACAGCATTTAGCTTAGGGACACTTCATTACTGAATGTTATCAAATGTTGCAAGTAATTTGGAAGGCATCCCATAGTTCCTTAGGAATGGAAAAGATGGTGTAGGAGTTGAAGGTTGAATATTTTTGACTGACTGAACTTGAGTCAAGTTTCTGCTCCTGGCTGGTTCAAGTGTTAAAATTAGCTTAACAGGGTAAGTCTTTTAAAAAAAAAAAAAAGTTTTTACGTACCACATCTGCAGGTAATCTTTCTGTCAAGGTCAGCATTTATACTAAGTCAAGTAAATGTTATGTTTTCATTAGCCAACATTGTTCTTGTGGCTCCACTCTCTCAATCCTTTTTTAAATGTGGGAAATTTAAGACATAAATTACTTTGACTTCTCTCCTTTTTCAAGAAGTGTTTTATTCTTTTTAGTACCGCTGAATTTTTCAGTGGGTCATTGAAGCTAATCAATCTTGACATTTTTCTGTTACTGCTCATCTTCTTTTATGGTTGGAAAAATAACATCTTCATATTTTATTTTACCTTTGGACACTTCTTAAGGCACTTATGAGCAATAATAGCCTTCTAAAGCATTTCGTGATGTGATGTAGAACAGCTGCTAATGATTAAAACTAAGATGGCTGTAAAGGAATATTTACTGGGTGAATTGAGAAGAGACTAATAAATATAGTGGTATCAGAAATGTTAAATCTTTTAGTAGAAAAACATTGGAGAAAGGAAATGCAACTTTAGATTGAGTGTTTCTACTAAGTGTGGCGTATCACTGGAGTTCAGGCCTTGGCTCGTTGTTTTCAATTTTTCCTTTAGTTGCTGGAATAACAGTTAAAAGCACCCCCCAGTACAAGAGAGACCTGGACATACTGGAGAGAGTCCAACACGGGGCCAGCAAGATGATGAAGGCACAGGTGCACCTCTCCTGTGAGGAGAGGCTGAGAGAGCTGGGACTGTTCAGCCTGGAGAAGAGGAGGCTCTGGGGGGATCTCACCAATGTCTATAAATCCCTGAAAGGAGGGTGCACAGAGGATGGAGCCAGGCTCTTCTCAGTGGTGCCCAGGGACAGGACAAGAGGCAACGGGCACAGGAGGTTCCCTCTGAACATGAGGAAGCACTTCTGTGCTGTGTGGATGAGGGAGCACTGGCCCAGGTTGCCCAGAGAGGTTGTGGAGTCTCTTCCTTGGAGACCTTCAAAAGCCATCTGGACATGGTCCTGGGCAACCTGCTCTGAATGTCCCTTCTTGAGCAGAGGCTTGGACCAGATGACCTCCAGAGGTCCCTTCCAACCTCGACCATTCTGTGATGCTGTGAATTTCAAATGATGCTGTTGTTACGTGCTCACCTTCATGTAGCATGAGCCCTGTGGTCTCTGAGCTGGGTAGTGCTGTCCTGGCGTTCAGACTACACTCGCGTTAGGGTTGGTGGGACCTGGTGTAGCTGAAAACTCTCTCAGTTGTTGTCCTTTTTGTATTGGTCTTCAGCTAGATTAATTTCTTGCCTGTGTGGCAGTACGTGCATTTCTGATTTCCTTCACCTACCACCATGCTTTCTTGTACTGTGACTTCATGGCCCTATAAATATTATGGCCAGGCAATTCCTGAAATGCTTTATTGAAAAAAGACACAAAGTAGATCGGGTTATGATTTTGTGCCTGTCTGAACGTTATGAGGAAATCTACAAAAGGGCATTTTCTCCCCCACTGTAGGGTATTGGTTACCAGGTCAATATAACAATTGATGTATGCAAGATAGTATCTTCTTAGAAAGAAGATGTGGTGAAGGGTAAGAGAATTAGGGAGCAGCGTCTTCAGGGAGCTTGAGTTTTGCTGGGATGAGGCAGCTGACGACTGGAAATATGTTTTTTTTTTTTTTTTTTTTTCCCAGTTGCTTGTCTTTGCTTGGACAGAGCTGCTGCTATGTCCTCGTGGGAGGATGGGAGCAGGATGGGAGGTTTTGTTAAAAGGTAGTAGACATCTGTGCTTCTTTGTGTCTCATCACTGCCTGCTTCTTCAGTTTCTTTTCTTTCTTTCTTTCTCTTTTTTTTTTTTGCTAGGAACGAAATACTGTAGCATTCTCTCTGTAGTAAAGGAGTGATTTGTTGCATGGTTCCTCGTGGATTTTATGGTAAATCTGAAGATACTCACCTGGTTAAGAAAGGGGAATTAATGGTAAAGAGTTTAGCATTTGAACTGAAGGAATAGGTGCCTGTACTGTGGCTTCTAGTTCTCAAGTCTGAATGTTAGGGGTAAGTCAAATCTGCAGGTCAAATCTGCAAAAAAATTAACAGAAGCAATTTTTATGCAAGTGTAACTGTATCTACAGAGAGCTTTTACAGCTAAAAAATTATTAGCTCTTTACTGAAATTGTTCATCTGAGAAAAGCAGTGCTTCTAAAAGACACATTCCCAACTAAATTAGTTCTCATTTTTGCAGCAGGAAAACTCAAGTCTACCTTAAAGTACTTTTATCAAAAACAGATTAATAAAAAATCAGACTGAAGTTCTGTAGAGGTACATGTTAAGCTGGTTAATGTTTATGTTGAATAATCAACTTTCAAATCTTGGTTATTGATCAGTGTTCTTTTCCTTGTATGTATTTCAGGTGGTCTTCAATGATACTTTTGTAGGGTTTCAGAGGGGTTGGGTTGGGAGGTAATCTACAGCTGCAGACCTGGACAGAAGGACTGTAGGAAATGGTGCATGAGAAAAAGCATGTCTCAGGTTAGCTTTCAAGAGATGGCATGGGTGCGTACACAAAGAAAGTAGTGTTCCAGATTGGGTTATGGAGGGGGAGGGAAAATTGTAAGCTAGGCTAATAGTGCTTCAAAATCAGTAAAATACAATGAGTATTTAATTTCCAAATGCTACATCTACTAGATTTGCTTTAAGAGTAAAACCAAAATTTCACGTTCTTAATTCTGTTAGGCACTTCTGATCAATTCCTTTAGAATTTCATCCGCCTTGAAAGGTAATGGACATTTATGATTCACATAAAGATACCCTGTGTTGCTGGAAACTCTGAATATGTGCATATTTGCAAAGAAGTGTGAAGCTATAAAAAGTGTCTTTACAGATGTCGGTGGCCAGGGTTTACCTCGGGAATGTTTAATGAGGTGACTCAGCATAACAACAGACCAGTTATTTGGATACGGGTAATGTGAAGTTTTTCACAAGTCTAACTGTGTGTTTAAACATAGAGACTTTAATGTAGGGTAACTCAAGTTCTTCAGTCAGGAGAGATTATATGGTGGTTAGGAAACTTAAGGTGGTGGGAGAAACCCAGGTTATTGTTTTTAATTGCGAACCCATAGCTGCTTTGTTTACTCATCTGGTTTGTTTACTCTTTGAGCACAATTTACCTGCTACATAAAAATATTCATTTTTGTTGCACTGAGGTTGCTTACAATTCCCGAGGCAGTTCTGTGTGTGCTAAAGTCCTGCTCATGAACTGAGTGTCTGTAGCTCCTGTTAGTTGCATTTGCAAAATGATGGAAAACTGTTTAAAGTCAACGCTTGTGTCTTATGATAACCTGTAATACAAGTATGAACTGTGCATTCAGGCTTATAAAACAAACTTACCCTTTCCTTTTTTGTTTATTCTTTTTGTATATCTTAACAAGTAAAAGCTCTACCTCATTATCTTTGGAGTGCTCTGAAAGCAGGACTTCATATTAGACCGATGAATTATAACTGAATTTTGCTGTCTTGAGAACTTTTGCCATCCCCTTACCTTCAGTGGAGGGGCTGAAATCTATTAGTGAGAGCAGGTTAGGGCTGTCTATCTGTCTGCCTTTTCAATTGGTCCTTCCTGAAATCTGGCTGAAGTATACAGCCTGCTACACTTGCCATGTTTGGTCTGAAATGGCTTGGTACAAAATAGAAATTCAGTGCTTGTGCTGTGAGACCTGGGGCATCTGAATGTCAAACACTATCTGATGAAATTACATTCTTCTCCTACTTTAATAGGATAGCAAGGATAATATAGTTTAAATTTATAGTTGTCATAAGGATAAGGTCAGCAAGTAGATCAGAGCTGAATTGGAATTGACCCTGTTTTCTTTTCACTTGAGTTAATTTACTGACTTACTAGGCTACCAGCCTTTCAGATTCAGAGCATGACTAAATTATATGACAGATTGGGGTTGTCTTAAACACTTTCAAAATCTATTAAAAAAATTACATACATAAAATAATTAACCTTTTTATGTATTATGTGTACAAAGTATATGTTTAGTGCATAAATATAAATATATATTCATTTATACATATTTCATTTATATACATATGTGCGCACGTGTGTAAATGAAAAAGATGCTTCCCAAATACTTCTGCCTCCAGTGCCTTTCCTAAGAAAATTTATCGTTAATTCCCTGAACTTAGCACATTTTATATGGGGTTGATTTTGCTAATGCAAGTGGCAAGAGCCTAGTGATTAACGTTTTAATTTCCCTTGTACTTCTTGCTCAGCTACGAGTACCAGCTTGTAGTAGGAGTTTTTCCATGTTGGGTTTTGTGATTGTCTGGAAGATGCATTGTGTTAGGAGGCAATCAGCAAGGGCTGCAGAGAAATGGTGTATACCTCTCTCAGGCAATTTTGGTATTGAAGATAATTCATATGATGGTTATAGGATAAGTTGTTACTGTTGTACAGAAGCTGTGCCTCACTTCACGGTCCCTTCTCCGTTACTTCATACATGTTATTTTTCCTTTTATTAGTGCTGACTCTGCGACAAAAAAAGAGGTAGCTGACTCAGAAGAAAGATTTCTTACCCATCAGTTTTCTTTGTGCAGAAAGAGAAATCTGCCCACTCTCCCTTCCTTGTATTGATTCTGAAATGGTGGTCATTAGATTTTTAGGAAAGTAAGTAAGTTGACACCATCTTGAGCTCATTTTTGTATATTATCGAGGCTGGATGTGAAGATTTCCTGAGAATAGTTGTAGTTCTTGAGCCAGTTCTCAGGAGTAATTGTAGCAGCACGGGCAGTCCTGTTTACCTTCAGCGTCAATTGGGAGGCTTGAGGATAGGGTTACATGTAAGGCTGTGTGTAGTAATGAGTAACTAGGCCTGAGAAAAACCAAGTCATCCCTTCTGGGTTTTTCAACCTACATTGTTTCCTTCGGTGTAAGCATTAGTAACTTGAACTTTGGTGCCTGCCCCTTGTGCTCCAGGAGGGGTGGGACAGGTCACCTAACCGCTGCTGAGCATTGGTGCTGGCCATGCGCGGGGAAGGAAGGGTATGGTCTCAGGGCAGGTACTCTTTGACAAATGGATGGGTACGAATTTTTTTTTTTCTTTTTTTTTTTTTGTCTTGGTTCTAGGCAAATTTCTGAGAAGGTATTGCTCAGCCAAAAGGCATATACAATAATAATAGTAGTTGAAGTATATGAGGAATAGTAGATTTTAGGAGAGAAGGCAGAAACGCAGATGTGTAAACAGAAATAGGAGTTTACTAGTGGCAGTTAGAATTCTCTAGTTCTTCTGGGACATGAGTTATTTCAAAATGCATATACAGTTGATACTTCACCCTTTTTATTATTGTATTACTTTATTAATGGAATGTAAGCCAGAGGTACCTGCTTTTGTTTTATCCAAAAGCTTTTGCAGTTGTCAGACATTATTTTGTGAGCACCTGTAACTTTAATGTTGGATTGGCAAAATGGTAAATTGTTGATGAATAAATGAAGTTTAAAATCTGACTGGGCTGTTTGTATGAGAAAGTTTTGGTGGCTAGTTGCATACAGAGCAGGCAATGCTTCTGATACTGGGTCTAGACTAGTTAGGCTATTCTAATATATGGGTTGTTGTTGAAAGCTCCTAAACTTTTACTTGAAAGAATCTCAAAAACCAAAAACAACAACAAAAAAAACCAACAAAAAACCAGATCTACTCAAGAGCTCCCTCTTGAGATTCAAATTGAGAAGTATTGATAATCGCACCCATGTGTGTAGTCAGTAGTGTCCCAGCTGTCCCACACCTGGATTTGACAGCTGATTGCTCTAGGCAGTGAAGAGTGGTAGACAACTGAAGAAATCATTTCTCATGCTGTCTGGAAAAAAACAAAAACACACATTTTATTTGTCTAAATGATTGCCCAGCACAAAATGTTTGAGAAACTACTGAGTCAGCGATAGCATCCTGTACTGTCTGTACAGGCTTTGCCAAACAGGGAGCGCAGGGAAGTGCTGCACTGAACGAACGTGTCGTCTTCAGCAGACGCTCTGTTCAGTTCTTGGAGCTATATAACAGCATATTTTTCCTTTTTAGTGTTTTAAAGAGATACATTGAGATACATGAGTTAAGGTGGATGGATATTCTGTGTAGATGCAGAGTGAGAACAGGTAAAGAAGGACAGCGAGAGAAAGCGTTTGTTTTCGGAAGTGGTACGGACATGTATGCGCGGCACAGGGACAGGCCTCCCAGCCTTTCTGACCCTTCTGCGAAGTGTCTAACATGCGTGCTTGAGCTTAAATGGCAGCTCCTAAGCGCATTCATAGATTTGCACACCAACGTATCGAAGTTACTTGTCTTCCTCACCTGTGAAAAGAAGACAGTGTATTGCTACGTTTTGAGGTGATCGGTTGAAGCTATTTTTGGCGTGCTTGGATAGTTACAGCGATGGAAGCCGTGTAAGTTCTGGCATTAAAACAAGCAAACAAACCAAACAACTAGCTTTACCTCTGTGATGGCTGCATTGCATTCTGTAACCAGTCAGGGCAAGTGCCAGATATTTCAGTGCCAAGTGGCTCCAATGGACATGGTAAAAACTAATATTTCTGGTTGTGGGAAAATTTCAGCACACCAGTATTTTTGGTTGTTTTAAAAAAAACAAAGGAGTGAACAAAAGCCCTCACACCTGATGATATTCTTAAATTGGAGACTTCTTCCTTCCACCCTTCTTAAATATGGAGGAAGTCTCTCATAATTCTATTTAAAGAAGTTGTTTTGCTGAAAGACACACTTGATATTTCACCAGAATTCCAGAGCATTTATTTTGATCTTTATTAGTTATTAAAAAAAAAAAAAAAAGCATGGAGAGAAGGAGGTTGAATAAATCCCTTTTTCATATTTTGTTCTGTTAGTAGATATTATTATGTCCAAATGTGCATGTAGTTTCTGCAAAGTTTAATGCATTTTGATCAAACCAAGTTCCTGATACCAGTTACTACCTGTGCGTGAGTTTCACAATCTAATTATGTATTGTATGAAAAAGTATTTCCTGCCTTCTATTTAAATTGTGACTTTTTAATTTCATATAATGTCTTGTTCTTGTGTTGTGAAACAGAGTGCATCTCTTCACTTATTAAATTACATGCATTGTTTAATTCTTAATATTTTTTTCTTTTCAGAGGCCAAGATCCTTAATGTTTTCATTTTCTCTGTATAAGAGTTATTTTTAAATGTTCTTCACCATTCCAGTCTGTCTTCTCTGAACTTCCTGTAATTATTTTCCAATTGAGAAAAAACAATTTCATCAAGAAATCCAAATAAAAGTAGTAGCTTTGAAGTACGGACTTCTGGGAAGTTTGTAGCCTAGAGAGAAAATTATGTTACTTCCTTCAGCAGTGTTCCCATTTGTTCTGGTAATATTTATGCTGCTTTCTAATGAAAGAAGTCATTCTAATGAAGAAGTCATTGATTGAAGGTTGTACTGCATAAACCATAAAGCTATTGGTCTTAGGAGTGTTCTCATGCTGAAATTATATAATCAGAGGCAAAGAAGTGGCAAAAACTTCTTGCTTGACTTGCAGAATAGGATTGTGGTTATAAGGGAATTACTAGAAAACTGGAAGGAAATATATAGAATGGATAGTAGTGCATATTGAAGTGACAAGTAGTGCTACTTCTGCTGTGCAAGAACATTCTCCAGCATCACAAGGCAGTGGTATTCTTACAAAGTATGTTCACTGAGTTTATGTTTAAAATATATTCTGGATCACCTTCAGTTTATGATTCTGCATGTATCCACGTGTTAGGATATGCAGAACATAAAAAGTAATACTGTAGCTTTCAGTAAATTAAAGGCTAGAATAAAATGCATTATAGATATCTAGCAGAACCCTAGATGAACTTTTTCAGCAGTTGGAGATAGCAAGTAAGTTGGCACATTTTATCTACAGAATTTCCCAAGAGAAATATTACACAAGGCTTAAAATCTAAACTGTTACAATGGAAAAAACCAATGCATGTTTCGCTCTGGTACTGGAAGGACTACTGGCTGAATTTGCCCTTGGAAAAAAAAGGTCACTCATGAGCGTTTCTTTTAAAAAACTGCTTTAAATACATTATTCCTGATTGCTTAGCTTTTTCAAACAATCTTAACATGCCATTTCTGGCTTTGCTTTTTAACTTAGAAGAATAAGCAGTAGAATTTGAGAATGATCTGTTTGAATCAATAAGCCATGAAGCAAAACAAGGGGTTTATTGGAACAAAAGTACAAACATTAGAGATCCATTGTGTCTGTGGCTGGTCACATAACCATATTTATTTGTAGTTAATGCCCTAGAAATAATTGTGAACTTTTTGACACCAGTGAGCCACTAGCAAGAGAGAATAGAGAAACTTTCTTTGTTTGTTTTTCTTTTAGGTGGATTCCAGAAGCATCTTCCTTATTTAGCTCCATAGTTATGTGCTGGCCAGAGCTATATTTTTCCTCGAGCCTTGAATGTTTAGTATTTATTCCATGCTTCATTTTAAGCAATTTCTCCTTTTTAAAAGAATGGATTTTTTTTTTTCCTGGCAAACCTCTGAATTTGGAGTCAGCATCCTTCATTAACTGGAGGGTATTTTTATTATTATGTAGTACCTCCTTGCACATCATCTGTATTCCTGAAGGGTGTTAATTTTGAGTAGTTACTTGGCAGAGAAGATTGAGAGAGGAGGTACAACACTCAACAAAGCATTCTTATAAAACTGAGTGGATACAATGTTCTATTTTTAGATGAGGATACAGTACAAAAATGAAGTGACAGAGCCAGGCTGTAATACTGGCAGTAGAGGTTAACTCCTTTGGTGCAAATGAATCATGAATCTATGTTAGCGCACATGCTGCCTTGCTCATACCGGCCTCATGCAGTTTAACACGTTAAAATACAGAGAGAAAAGGTTATGTGTCTGGACAAGAAGCGAGGCTAGGTTTAACATGGGTAAAATAGCTTGGTATTCTCTACCTAGTAGCTGAAGTCAGCTGTGCTTTATATAAGAGTATTTCTAAGGAGTCTGGCGTAGAAGTAAAGCACTAGCATGATGTTCTGCTTGTTGGCTATCCAGAAAGTCCCCAGCAGATTGGATGGTACCAGATTGTAATCTACCGAACTTGTTCCCCAGAGCCTTCAGGGCAGTGATGTTTGCGTTGTGAAGGAGACAGAAACTTGTTATTGTCTGGTGTGCTGGGGAGAGACTGGTGGATGTGGAATGACCAGCACAGTCTAGAGAGTATTATTTCTACTGTGCAGTCAGCAGCAAAATATGTGATGGGTGTACCCTGAGATGAGCTTACTGATTGTGTTTTGGTATCAGATGTTGGGTAGACTTGATTTAGTAGCCATGCTGATTTCATTGACTTAAATGCATCTGTAGTAAACCTCTGTTCTCTAAGATGTGTCTCTCAGTCCACAACAGGAAGAGTTTAACCAACCCTGTGGATGTTATTTCTCAGATAAGTGGCACAGAGTTAGTCCTGAATTTCTTTTTGTTTGCCTGCTTACTTGGAGTAGACTCAGCAAGCGCATTTCTTGGGGAGGTGTTTGGTCTTGCTTCAGGAAGCTGCTTTAGCAGAGTAGTAGTATTTGCTCATCAATGTAGAGTCGAGGTTCACCGCAGATAAAATAGTGCATAATGCTATGCAGGCACCTGAAAACCATATTAAACTCCGCTTCTCACTGTGCATAATGTATTGTGTTTTAATGAACCCCTTTAAAAGACTTTTAACTGATAGTCTAAACAAAACCCAAGTAATAAGTTAATATCCATTAAAACTGTTGGAAATGTCATTTCTCTTAGTTATGAAACATGCCAGCATAAGATTTCTAACACTTTATTATTTGCTGTATTTAATGGTTTCTAATAATTTTCATTTGCCTGAATTCCCTTGAGAAATAATATTTTAAAAGTACGTGGAATAAAATTTTTAAAGGATGGTGTAACAGGATCTTTTGAGAATCTTAGGTAAAACTTTCGTTTAGTGTATGCAAGGTACTGAAACATTTAAAGAATATACTGTCCAGTTGTGTGCAGTGTCTCAAATTTGAGCTGCCCTGGGGCGCGCAACCGTGAGGTCTGGCTCCAGCGAAGTAGTGGGAGCAAGGCTGGCCCGTTGTCTTCTGTGGACTGTACCCTGAAATCCTGCACACGCTCAGATGATGCCATGATTTCTTAGTGAAATTTCAAGGTACCATTTGTATTCCAATACCGTGAAATCAGATGACCTCACAGCAACTTTTATTTTTCATTTACTTTAGTATTGCCTTTTTTGAAACCAAGTTATAGGTATGCAGAAATTCCCTCTTAAACTCATAAAATATTTAAAAACCTTTTTATTAAATTAATTTAGCTTAATAGTTATGTGCCTTGTGTATGGAAAATGTTGCATTCTATTTCTGTCTGGATTCTTCTGTGAATCACTTTCTGTAGCTGATTCCGTAAGCATTCAAGGGTTCTTTGGCTATTAATATACACATGGTTTTACATGAATTTTCTTAAAAGTAAGCTATGGGAGAGGAGGGATAACAGTGTTGGTAGGGCCATCAGTTAACGCCCTCTGGCACATGTTTCTTAAAGGTTGCTGTGCTTGTCTGTAATCTGTTTCAGGTTGACTGATTGTATCAGCAGTTCCGGCTGAACTGCTGGACCTGAGCTGTGGGCTCGGGTCCAAATTTCTGACCCAGTTTGAGCATGGTGACCTCTTTGGGCTAAGCGGGGAGATGGCTGCTTCTCCAGAGGCACCGTCTGGGCAGTGCTGTGTGCCAGGATGACCTGCTGTCTGGTGAAGTGCCAGGGGATGTTTCAGTGCTGCTATTGCTTTGTTCTTACCCAAATAAGAACTTTCTTTCCTGTCAAGCAGGGCTCAGAACTTGCTGCAGTGTTTGATAAGTAGAATCAAGTATTTGTTCTGCTGTTAAGAAAAATCCAAATTCATCTTGTTTCTTATGCATCAAAGAAAAAACCTCATCTTTTAACTTTCTTTCCCAAAATAGCAAGGTGCTGTGAAGAGTTTGTCCCTTCCCATATTTTTTCCTGTAGATATTTTACCTTTTACTGCAGACTACAAGTTTTGTATGTGATAATAGTATGATATATGCCCTAAAGTCTTTTATGACTAAATAAGTAGTAGTAACATACTACATTATAGATGTTGGCACTCACCAAACAAGCTCATTAAAAGGGCGTTCTGTCTTTTGGAAATGATGTGAATAATTTAAGCTCCCGAATTTCCCTGTTCACCATTTAGTAGCTTTCTTCTGTTTGCTTCAGCAAACTCTGGTTACTAAAAGGTTTTCAGTCAAAGAACTCAGGAGAAAACAGAACGAAGAGATGAGATCAGTTTTGATAAGACACATTTCTGCATGAAATTTTTTAGTCTGGGCAGACTTGCTTTTTTAATTAATGCCTGAAATTTGCTTCCCCAACCAACAGAAGGCTTCCTAAAGTAAGGAAAAGCCACAGTTCCCTTGCTAGTCTTCTGACTCAATTATCTCATTCCCTTGTGCTGAAAAGTAAATGTTGTATTAAGAAAAATTCTTCAGGGGATGTTAGTTTTACATGCACTGTGTGTGTGTATATATGGAACTTGAAGAATTTCATTACCCTAGTTTTGCCTCTTGGTTCAGGTGGCCATACAGGGGAAAGCATGAGAACAGACATTGATACAAAGTGGTTAAAATTAGGACTTAAACTGGAGCTTAAAAGTGTGTTGTCATGTTGTTACATTGGGAGGACATAGTAAAGGAGGAGGAAGTGCTCACTTAGGTATTTGCTGGGGCCTTTACAGAACAGCAGGTTTTCAGTTCTTCCTTTTCTTGTTGGTTTTGGAAACTCATGTGTCATTAACACCAACCTCTGCTCTGGAAAAGCGGCCTTGTTTTTGTTCACCAAACAATTGGATGCCTTTAGTTTGCCTTTGCCAGCAGTTGCCATCAGTGTTAAAAACACCGGAAAGAACTCGTGCCTCTTAGGGAGAGAGCAGCAGGTGCGTGTGGCACAAGCTGGGTCATTATGCAAGGTTACCCTGCTCACATTTGTGCAGAGTGCATGAACGCGAAGAAGATTTTTGCAAGGTCTTCCGTTCCTCTGTGAAAGTAGCTTCCCTACCCTTTAAGTCAGAAGAAGAGCACTATCATACCTAATCTGAAAAAGGGGCAGCGAAGGTGCAGAAGCATGGTTGCTGACTGTACGCTCACCCATGTCTTTGCCATTGAGAGTTCTCGGATCAAGCCTTACGTAGGTAAGAGTTTGGGGACCAGTCATGCAACACAGCTATGGTCACACACAGCATGTTCACGTCTCTTAGGCATCTACCTTCTTGAGATACCAGAAGTGTAGGAGGGAGGCTTCCTCCTTTGCTTCATTTATAGAAAAGTCTCACTTCACAGCTGTAGATCAGAATGATAAAGAATGGAGTCGGCCTGACCAGGGAGGTGGTAGAGTCACCGACCCTTGCGGTTTTTAAGAAGCGCCTGGACAAGGTGCTACAAGATATGGTTTAGTAGCTTAGTGGGTAGTATTGGTGATAGGATGACGGTTGGACTAGATGATCTTGAAGGTCCTTTCCAACCTTGTGATTCTGTGATAGCTGGAGCTTTGGTGTTTTTGTGTAGTGAGAAAGCAAGCAGGGAACTGTGAAGCAGAGTTACTAGACTTTAGTCTTACTCTTTACAGTCCTACCAAAGACAGTTAATATCCCCTTGAAATGCTGCTTTAAAATTGTGTTCTTTTCACCCCTTCTGAAAGCAAACAAGTTTAGTGCCAAAAAACCTGTGTAACTCAGTTGTTACTGGATGCACACTGAGACTTGACCTTAAAAACAGTTCAGCGCATGGTAAAGGTGACTTGATACACCATTGCTTGTAACTTTTCATGGCGAAGTTATTACTAAACATAGTCTTTGGCATGAAACCCTGAATAACTTCACGGCTGTGAGAAACAAGAAAAATTAACTGATGTGCACAAAGTAAAGAATTGGAGTTTAAAATATAAATGGATCATTTACTTTGACAGTAGCTATATGTATGCAAATCTTTGGAATCCTCCCATTACCTACTTAAAAGCAAAACCTCATAACTTCATAGGAATAGCTTTTTTATGGGAAGTTTTATAAAAATGTTACGTTCTGTTTGTTACACATAAATCGGTTCTGTGACACAGGCTGAAGTACTGCAGGTTATTTGGCAAATGAAGATAATACTTTGACCTTGGTAACTAGCACCTTCATAAATCAGCTAACTAATGTGACCTTGTGTATAAACTGAAATGCTGGGGTTGACAGGCTGCAGCACATGCATTCCCTGTTGCTAGCATTTCAGGTGCTCAGGCAAGGTACGCTCCTGTGGTAGGTAGTTTCTCTTTTCAGGAATCTTACTGTAAGTTGTGAAGAGGCAGTACCTTTTTAAAAGCTTATGTACAATTTGAAAGCTCCTCTCTAGCCTCTAAACAGTGTCAAAACCCCAAAAGCACAGGTCAGATCTCTAGACTTTCTCAGTTTTCATTCCTGTTGCATGAACTTGAGTCTTAACCTTGCTCAACTCATCTGATCCATGTCCCATGCTATTTGAGTAGAATTGGTACTTGCATATCTGAAGCAGGAAAGGTTAAGTAACTGAATACATTTGTGTAAGCACTTCGGTGTCTGATGATCCTCATCTCAGAAATGCTTCTCACTTGCTGCAGTTGCAGCCAGCTTGCAGTAGCTACCGATATATTTCCTTGCTTTCATTTGACTATTAAGAAGTACTTCAAATAAACCAAAAGTTTAAAAGCACTTTATGCAGGTTGTTATCAAATAATTGAATTTGTAATTTTGTAGTTTACTAAGACTCTATGAGTATACTTGTCTTGGCGATGTGTCCCAAGAGATGCTTTTATTATTTACTGAGTGACAATCTAAGTGCTCCACTCAACCACCTTAATGAGTGGGCTGAGCATACGATTGCAGAATGTAGCTGATACTGACAACGGGCTTAGATTTGGTTAGGGCAGTAAATAAAAGGTACATAATTTGCATAAGCTTATTAAGTATTCTCAAGGGGAACAGCAATAATTTTAGATGCTGTTTTCAGTGCTGACAACTGGTCCATTTACAAATTAGATTAGAAGGGTTACAGTGAAAGGATAAAGGCTCGTGTCTGCTATGCAGCAGTTTCAGGAAAATGTAGGAAATGTAAGTTATCCTGTGAGGAATGAGTGCCCAGTCTACCAAATTGTCTGGACTGAACAGAAAAACTCATTACACTGGCACTGTAGTTTGAAAAGTAAGGTAATTCAAATATTTAAATGCAAGTGTAAAGAGATTTGATTAGCTCAGCATACGTTGCCTATTGATATCTTTTTTTAATGTGAGGGTTTGTTTGCTTTTCTGCCTAAAATAAACCAAAATGAATCCCAGTGTAATTGGCTCTATGTTGTTTGCACTGACTTGATTAAATGTTTCACAACAAACCTCTGTGTGAACTGCTCAAATTTGTGTGGGAAAAAGGCTTTTGTGATTTATGGTGTTTCTTGGAGTGGCAGATTGAAAAAGTTCAATATATCATCCTCATTAAATAGAAAGTTTCTGTGTGCTGTTCTTTTAAAAGAAAAAAAGAAAAAGAAAGTGACTTTTAGATTAACTTCAATTGATAAAGTCAATGAAAATACACCAAAGGCAAAAGTAAACTTTCTTTTAAGTCTTTATATCATTGCTTCCAGTCTCTCATTCAAGCATCCCCTGTACTAGGCTTCCCCTTTGGTTACCTTTCTGGTTAAGAGGATGACACGATTGCAGTGTTGGCCAAAGTCTCTGTATGGGTTCTGTGTGTGACTGTCTCCCTAAAATAAAAATGATTTGTTGATAAGCACAGTTATGAAATATGTTAAAGTCCTCCCTCTCTGTTCAGAGATGGAAAATTCATTGAGCTTGCATTATTGGTGTGCCAATATGTGTTCAAAATAGAGCTTTAACATTTGCCTAAGAGGTCTCAGAAGCAGATGTTTGTGATTTCATTGTATTTTAATAAAAAGAAAGTTTTTCAGTACAAGTGGTCTTTAAAAACGTTGACTGGTGTAGAAAAATAAGCTCTAGAAACAAAAAGACTTGGACTGTTTTAAAGCCTTCATTATTCTAAGAAAATATTTGTCATATCTTAAAAAGCAGATTTTGATTTGCAGAATAGCCAAATGTTATTCAAAGTCAACATTGGATTGTGTTCTTATGGCTTGAAATTATTATTTTATTAATACTGTGTAATTAGAATGACAAGTGGAAAATTAGGACTCAGCATTTGGGAATAGTTTTGTTGATGTATTCCATGATATATATTGCGTGCTTATCCAGCCTGCCAGCGTGCGCAACTTAGACTTTTGGCTGTTTATTGAAACTTAAATTAATGAAATTAATGGTGTAGTTCATATTTATTGAATGCTATCTGATTTGAAAACGTAGTGCCTTTATGCTCTGGGTAACCATCTGATTATTGTTGCAACAGTTTTTAGTTCTGTGCCAATGAAGTAGGCAGCTTCAATTAGCTGTTGCAAAACAGGCGACAGGATTGTAGCTTGTAAAATGAGACTGCTTCGGTGCCCGTGTGGAAATGCTTGCAGCAGGAGGAGCTTCCAACTCTGCCGGTTTGCTGGCGTAGCTGAGGTTTGTCTGCTCTTTTACATCTTAAATGGCAGCATCTTTCAGATGAGGGCTGACGTTCTCTTAAGCACTTGCTTGGTCCTTACTGGAATTCTCAGAGCTATAGTATCAAAATAAATTATTTTAATGAATGTTTTAATATGCTTGTGTGGCAAATTAATAATACACGTTGTGAGCAGGTAGGTAACCTGGCACGGAGCATCAGGCAAGTCCCAAGCATCAGCTGTCCAGTTGTGACCTGAACGTGCAGCACAGTCAGCACTACCGGGCGCCTGACATTCCCAGCAATCAGCTCCAGAACGTGACTTTTCTGGTATGGTGTTTTAGGGTGAAGTAACACATTTTGATATGCCAAAAATGTTATAAGCTGCAAAAATTCTAGAGCTGATGGTTGAGCAACTTTAGATGTTAACGTGGCATGAACATGGTAGGCAGCATAGTCAACATCAGATTATCCTAAGCTGAGACACCACTGCACCAGTGATTACGATTCTGATATAACTGAGGAAACCTGACACCCAGGCTTGCTTAATCATCCATTTTCTCTGTTGTAATGAGGCCGGCTAGAGGCAAATATTGGTGCTGGTTTCAGAAGTGTTCTGGGATGGGCTCTACTGTGGTGCTTGTTTTTTCTTGACTGTGTCCAGTTTCAAGCAGAAGTTGGTGCAGGCAACAATGCGTGCTGCTGTAGGTGCATGTGCAGATGCTGGAGTTGAGACTGTGGAGTTAAAAGTCAGGGACCAGAGTTTTGCTTCTTCAGGTTGCACTTTTTTTCCCCCCATATGGCTTGATACTCTGCTGGCTTTGGGGGGAGGGAGAGGGCGGTTAGGAAAAAAAAAAAATCCTCCAAAAAATTTCAGAATTCCTGGACTGTCCCTAAAATGGGTACAGGTTGAAAACGCTGTATTCTTTTAGAGCTGTTCATTATGAAAGCAGTGAAAGAACATATTTCTGCTCTTTCAAAAATGCTGTGGAATGATAGGAATGGTTTAGTTTCAAAATTTACTGGTTAAGTAAAAAGATCTTTTTTTAAAGTAACTGTTATCACTTTAAAAAAAAAAAGCCTTCATCCGTGTATGTACTTTATTCTTCTTGAATGTATAGCTTTGAGTGATAAGGGTACAAAAGAGGTGTGGTTTTTTTTTTTTTTTTAAGGGAAAAAAAAAGGAAGGGGGATTGCTTTGGATTTCCTGACATTGCATGGACTTCCATATGGCACATACAGCTTCCAGCTTCCTAGTGTCTACATGCCCCTGTTAGAAGGGTGACTGGGAAAACATGAAGTACTCACAATCAAATCAAAGTAAATTTTGCTGACCCAGTTACTTGAAAGAATGGTTTGTTGTTAAAAATAGGAAACTGAAGCCATTTTCATTCTGCCCTTGGTGAAGCTTCCATTTGTTAGTCTTAGACAGCTTAACTTAGTCTACCTTGCTTTCCTTTGTTCCATATAACAATTAGAATGAAAAACATGCCTAAATCAGTGTTGATTTACAGGTCAGTGCTACGCCGATTCAGCAGAATGCTGAGACTTCTAATTGCCATTGGCTTGGCTGTACCTGCAATGAGTAATCAATCTAAAAACTAAGTCAAGATCCTTATATGGTGCTTAACTTTGAAGTCAAATTTTGCTTTGTAAGTGCTGCTGTACTTGTTTTAAGAGGTTTTTTTTTTTTTTTTTTTAGAGTGCTATCTTAGAGTTTAAAGGGATAGTTAGAGCTACTGCATAGGGCAAGACAGGTTTGGTCGTATTTCCAGAGCACTCGGTACAATCTCTGTTCCTTTAAATGATGCCTTTATTTTCACAGAATTTAGATTTTAAAGAAAGAGTGGGCCCTGAGAGACATTCCTTTGCCTCCATCCTTTTTTTTTTTTAAAGTTCATCTTCATTGCAGACCAAGAACTAGATTGTTACGGTATTCTTCTGTTTTTTAACCTTCCTCCCCAGGAATATACCTTGAGATATGGAGGAGAGTTTATTTTAATTGGCTTTAGCTCTATACATTTCAGAAGTAACATCATAACCTTTTGTGTAAATTAAAGATAATACTAGTTTGCATCCCCTGTACCAATGCTGATATAAGCAAGTTGCTAAGTAGTATGACATAATCATGGGGCTTTACCACTCACTCATCTTATAAATTTTGCTAATTTGGAAGTTTAACTGTAGAAAACTAAACTGAAAACTAGTTATGTTTTCTTAATATGATGAAAAAATGATTTAATGCAATATGATTTGAATAGCGTTTACTGAAATTTAAGATTTTAAACAAATGTGTACCTTCTCGTACATGTTCTTAGTTTCCACTCTTCTGCCTGCAGTTAAAAACATCTTAAAAAGATGTTTAAAAGAAAAATATGTTCTTGATCTTTTTCTTGCTGTTTATTTTATGTAAGAGGAAAACCATTTATACTGATACAAGCATATACATTATAAAAGCTAAAGGATCTTTTCGTTATGTAAGATCTGATGCATAGCTCAAGTGTTTTGCTCTGAAGACTGGCTGAATACTTTGTGTTTTGCTTTCTTAGAAACAACAACAGAAAACCTGCAGTTCTTATTCTGAATCCTTACACTGATCGTTCAGTGATTGTGCTTTCAGGTGAAAGAGGAATGAGCATTGGGTTCAGTATTGAAGTGTGAAAGTTATCTTGTCTTGCACATGGAATGAGACTTATTTGGCTGATTTCCACCTTGTGCTTCCCTGTAACTAAAGTCTGTATGCCTTCTGCAGGGGTGTGCTGCATGCTTTTTAGGTCACCCTATGCCCATGTGCAGGTAAGTCCCTTGGGATGGTGAGGGACTTGGCAAAGAAATTGCGGCATGACCCCATGTAATCATGGGAGCTGGTGGAAAGCAGGTTTAGCTGTTGCCAAGTGCTGTGGCCTCTTGTGTGTCCCTTGTGCAAGTAGCATCATGTGTTGCGTATGTTGTTGCCTCATTCACCAGGAAAGAAGTGTGCTGAGACATCTGAACTTGGTGCGTTCTGCTTAAGTACTGCCAAGCATTTTTACAGGTAGGGATGCATCTTTCAATCTCTGCAAGGTTACAGGGTGCTCATGTGCCATCAGATTAACCTTTAAAATATTTAGACTTGAGTTATTTTTTCTGACTGACTATATAATGTTTTATATAGACGAGATATAAATTAAATTGACAAAGGCACACTGCACCCATACAAAGAGTTTTAATAATCTGAAACAGCCTTCTCTTGTTGCATTAGGAAGAGCAACACCTTCAGGCGTCCAGTCCCTAGAACATTTTGGAGCTTTCAGTCCAGCAGTGCTTTATTTTCTTGGGAATTATTCACCATGTCAGAAACCTGCTTAAATGGGATCTGATAATGGCATGTCCTAACGTATTTTGTTTCATTCTAAATATATCGCTATGAACCTTTCTGGCAGGGTAGCCCGGTAACACAGATGTGTCTCATTCAAGTATGAGTAAATTCCATCTCTAGTGTATTGCTTTTGTTTCTCCAGAATCCTCTGATCCTGTTTTATTCAGTGTCTGCTGTTTGTAAGTTCAGCAGGCCTAATTCTTGTACATATAGTGAATTTTGTGATAAGCTGAGTGATTATGGATTAGTTTCACAGGAACTAATATTGCAGTTGGAAGAAGAGTCTTTGTAAGCAGGTTGCACGGCTTTTTTGGTGTGCAAATAAATTTAGCTAACAAATACTGCTTGATGCTGTTAGTGGTCTCTAGCCCTGAAATGATCATTTCCACCAAAATATAGATCAGTATGTTAACATTTTCTCCCATATGTGACAGCATGTAGGCAGTTTGTGTTCTGTAGAAGACTGTATACCAAACTGGCACTGTGAGGGATGAAGTAGGGACATGTGAACTGGCAAGGCATTTAAAATCTGTGAAATCTAGTGGTTCCTGTTTTTGTTTCTCGATAGCATGGAAGTACAGAATTAACTGAATCTGTGGCTGCAGAAGCAAGTAGTGTAATGCAGTGGGTGTGGATCTGTAGAGCAAACCCCTGGTCTGTGCTGCATGCATAGGATTTTAGTTTGGAGTAATCTAGTCTATTCCTATGGACTGACTGCCCGCAAGCAGTCAGAGCCTATAATGTGCATTCTTGGAGGCCACCTGCGAGCCTCATTTCGTGAAAAAGGAATCCATTTCTTGTGCTCTGAGACTGCTGTAGTGTGACACTGAATCTGTAGTACTGATGGTATTATTTTGTGGCTGTGTTTAAATTATGTAATTATGCCTTTTTTAGTTTTTTTTGTTTGTTTTGTTTTTGTTTTTGTTTTGGAATAGCTTTCCTCTTTACATATTGCTGGCTCTCACTGACATATATTTGGCACAAAACGCCTGTGACCTACCATATCAATCTACCTTCGTTCTTAGGAGTGTAGAAATTAGGTGAGTATGTGTATACTTATACCCACAAATATGCATGCACATACTTTTGGTAGACAGTTTGTGTGTCAGTGGGTGATAAGGTGTGTTTCCTCCCACCCAGTACAGTCCCAGTAGTGATTAAGGCAGAGATTCAGGATGGAGTGATGTCCCAGTATTAGTGATTAACAGTGTACTCTTGTTAATGTCTTTGCTGCACTGAAACCAACTGTGACCCCTATTGGCTTCAGCTCAGTATTGTAATCAGGTGGGTCCTCTTCCTCTGAGTGGAAGAAGGCGCTGCTCCAAACATCTGGACAGGCTTTGGGGAACCTTTTCATGGCTTTCCACTCCCATTAGTCCTTGTCTTAGAATATTACTTCACACAGTGGGACATAGTGACTTCTAAACATGCTATTCTCTCTTACAAGGTCAGTGTTTTTTCATGGCATGTTTATGCAGTTTGTAATGCAGTCCTCATTTTTGATCTTGAGATATTACTGTAATGTAACTTCTTATTTAAAGGAGACAAGGATTTATAATTGTTTGCTGTAATTTGCTTATGAAAGCTTTAAATCTAAAATTTGAATACCCAAAGGTCCTGCTAGATATTCAGGTGAAATTCTTTGCTTCTATTGGTGACATAAAAAATGGTAAGCTTTTAAAACACAGGATCAGGAGAGAAAAATGGTTTCACAGCATGCTCAGTCCTAATCAGTATGTCCAAAAGTAGAGGTTACAATTTACAGTTGACCTTGAACAATCTGTACTAGTGTATTTGATGGAATTTAACTCTCCATACCAAAGTGAAATGTTACTTCTCCAGAGGCTTTCTAATTGTGGAGCTGCCACCGCCTGGTGATATCAGCCAAGTGGGGGTCTTCTGCAGGGTTGGACAGTAAAGGGATTCTGGGCGCTAAGCACTTTGTTTTCAGTCAGGCTGGTTGAACTCGCAAGCTGTGTTTTGCTGGAGGGTTTGTTGGGATTCAAGCCTCTGACCTTTTACTCAGGACTGTTTGTCAGTGGTGGTGATATGAACAAAACTGGGAAAGTTTCTAAAGCCAACACCTCCAGACTACATGGCAATTGCATTACTAAGCATTAGGAGAAGTCTTTAAGAGCTTCTCTAACGGTAAAATCTGCCTCAGCTTTTGCAGTGAGGATAAGGCAAAAGATGTCACTGCTCTATTCTTTCTTGAAGTATAGGCATATCTCTGGAGAGAAGGGAGAAATTAAATCTCTGGCAATGGACAGAAAGACAAAATTTAAAATGTTATTAGCTATCTGTTGCAGTTTATAAAATAGCATAGTTTGAATTTAATAGTTCTACAGATGAAATTTACTGTACAAAAAAGTACATTTTTGGAATCCAGATAGAAGGCAATGAGATTCTAGTATCAGATCTATGTTAGAACTATATTGCGTTTGTCAAGTCTTCATGTCCTTATCTCTCTTGCTGAATTTAACTATCATTTCTACTTTGCAAGGTTGCACTGAGTCTCGTATGCCACCAGGTTATTTGTCACTAAAGAGTCCTTCAAAATTTTCTCCTTTGTCTCAATTGTTTTTAGTCCTTCCTTGTATTTGGTTGCAGTTCAAGGATTTGTAGCATTTTGTTTATGAACTGTTGAAATCTAAAAGTTTTATTCTCTTGGATTTTTTTTTTTTTAGGAATACAGAGTCTTGGAGTGGACTTCTGGGTTTCTGAGCTCAGATCCCTACTATTGCATATAGAAATACTATGATTACTTTTTTTTTTTTCTTCCCTCAGTTCCATCTTAGGACAGGCTTAGACTTCTTGCCTGAATTATTGTTTGGGAAGCCATACCTTTACTTCTCTAATGATTAAAACTGTCTTCTGGTCTACAGCTCAAATATTTTTAGATTCAGTTTAGATCTACCTTTTCCTGTGCAGGCTTTTATGCTAAAGTCTAAATAATGTAAATTTTGTATATATTGTCGATATCTTACAGGCATATCATTTGATTGATGTTATGTGAAGGAGACCTTTATCTTATATGTAGACATTATCATATTACATATCCTCATCCCTGTGGTCCATTTAACATACAGGGCTCGCTTGTGGTTGCTCTGTACTGAAGCTTTGTTTTGTGCTTCTGATCATCTGTGTTGCTTTATTCTGTATCTCTTACAAAGGGTCTGTGTTTGTCAGGCAAGATGCTCAAAGCAGATGTAGTCATCAGAATGCAGGGTGTGTCATGATTATATAGTAGTATTTAGTTTTCTGTTTTGTTCTTGGTTTACTTACCTTTTTGATTGCACTAAATTGGTTAGCTCATGCATGAAAAATTACGCACGGATTTTAAGATCTTTCCGTGGGTGACAAAGCTAATGCAGAATTCATCACTGTATGTAGTGTTGTATAGCTATTTTTCTGTTATTTTGCATTTTCTGTAATTCAATACATCATTTTACTGTCAAGTTACTCAATATCCCTGTGATCCATTGCAGTAAGTTTGTCTACAGATTTTTTCACCTTGTTATTCACACTTGTTTCAACATTTATTAGGAATGTATGGAGCAGTGTAAATCCTAGCTGAAATCCTTTGAAGATCCTGGTACCAACTTTCTTATGTTGTGAAAAATGCCCTTTGAATCTTCACCCTTTTCTGTAACTTAACTCTTTGTCAACAGATGAGGGGGTCTTCCTTTTCATCCTGCAGTATTTCTCCCTTTATGCTCTTTCTTGGCTTTCCAGGCTGCGGCTGCCTCCCTGTTCCTTTTCATCGGAAAATATCATTACCATAGCCTTTGTGCAAAAGGAATTAATTAGAATTCTGAAAATAGTAACGCCAAGACAGATGCTGCTGTTGCCAGAGTGACAAGGGCGGGTAGCAGGCAGCTGAGCGGCAATCCACCAGGAGAAGACAGTCATTGCTCTCTGTGGAGAAGCCTGGGGACAGTGGGAGCGGGGCTGCACGGTGCCTGGCGGCAGGAGCTCGCTGCCGTGTGGGCAGGTAACCCAGGGAGCGGCTGAGGGTCTGGAGGTGCCAGGCAGCTTTGGCTCATTTCAGTGTGCTTGCAGTTCCTTTGCTTTGGTCACCTTTTTCAGGTTTTGCACTTTTTTGTTCTTTGTTGATAGAAACAAGCTGATAGCACTTTTTTATCTCAGCAGTTCATTCCTCCAGCTGTTTCTATTTCTTTATTTTTCTGTGAACGGTTTCTTGGGCTTTTTCCTTTCTGTCTTCTGTGACACTTAGGGAGTCTCAAATCATGCAGTGGCAACTACTCGCGTTATTCTGGGGGGTTCGCTCGTAGGGTGCTCACGCTGCCTGTTGCTCTTGCTGCTGTCAGGCCACCTGGGCTGTGCTAAGGGGCTTGTAAGCTCCTCTGCAGTCCTGCACTTCAGCTCTCAGAAACACCTTAGTGCTGTCTTCACTGTAGCTAGATGACTTGAAGCTTCGTTACGCTGGTGTCTCTTCTTCAGCCTAACTGATAACTTTCCATCAGGCACTCCATCAGAAGTTTTATTGAAGAACAAGATTTTCTGCATTTCTTTTCTTAAAACTATTTCTTTTACACCAGAAGAATGTTGGTTCAGCATGGTATCTTTGCTCAACCCCTTCTGAATCTTGCCTTATTTTGTATTTTTAGGTCTTCTGTTACTGTTTCCGTCAAACATTGTTCCAGATCCTTTGATGCCACTGAGACACCTGGTGATAGCTGCTGTGCTTTCCTTAGGCTCCAATCATTGCTGTGCTATATGGTTCTGAAAGCACATTTGGGTAGTCTTTAATCTGTTGTTCTTACTGCATAACTCCACCAGTATTGTTCTTACTCAGTCTGTATTACAGTACTAGGAATCAGTTTGACTTCAGTCCTATTAATTGACTAGGATGATTTCTCTTGCTCACATGGATCCCTGTTTTTGCTCCTGGTAGGGTTCCCAGTATGTTGTCTTGTAATGGTTGTTTATTCAAGAAACTATAATTCTACAGGTTTATATTTGCTCAGATATATATATTCTGAAGAATTTCATTCTTTTTTGCAAAGCCTTTTTCGTAATGAACCTGATCCTGCTGATCTTGAGTTTCTTGGCTTCTACATCTGCCCTTTTGGGGCTTTAAGTTTTCCTACTCAGAGCATCCAAGGCAGGAGGTGCCAGAGCAGGGGACACTGATGCTCTGCATCGGGAGTGTAGCTCCACAGGTTCCTTGGAAAGAAGGAAATGCCGTCTTCAAGGACCTCAGTCCAAATCTGACTGTACAGGTAGTATGTACAGTTCCCAAAAACCTGCTTTCCTGAAGTGACATTAATGCAAACTGATGGTTTTTAATTCTGCTGATACATCGGTCTTATTTCTTCAGCGTGTATGTAACAGTAATACATGCTGCTTTTATCCTGTCACCTTTATGTAGAGCCTGGGGGAAAGGAGATGAGATTTCTGAATGTCTGTTCCACATCAGACATCATTAACCATTAATGGCCAAGGATAGCAATTAAAAAAAATCCTGAGAAAAGTGTGTTCAGAAGGAAAGTTGTAATCTGTTAGTTCTCTTTAAAAACAAAACAAAACTATATATATATATTTATAAATGTATTTTGCATAGCCACTATATTTCTTACTATACTTCATCTCAAACTCTGTAGGAATTTTGGACTCTTTTATTTATTACATATTTATTAGAAAGTTTATTTGATGTCACATCCTTGATTTCTGTCCTTAAATTTTACTCTACTCTCCTGAAAATATTTGTTTTTAGTAGTTTAATAATGAAAAACTGTATTTTGTTAAAAATTATGCTAAGTAATCCACCCTTTTTTAACCTTAGTATTCCATCTTGTATTCACTTTTTGTATTCCTTCTGATTGACTCTGACAGTTATATCAAAATAGTCCAAATAAGAAGCTTTTCTAAGACTATCCAAATAAAACTAAATGAAAGTGATCATTGTAGTTGCTATAAACAAGCAAACGTTTTCAAGTCATCGGCTGTATACACTGAGATGAGTATCCAAACTTGCAGTTAACTATCATTATTTTTGTTATCAATTAATGCAGAAATATTTAACTTAATTTTCTGTTTATTTCCATGTGCATGTCACCCTATACTCAGTATATTCCGTGTCCCAGCTGATGTGCCTTTAACCTTTTGTGTACTCTCTAAGGAGCTAAATTGTTTCTTTAGCCTAACGTTTATTTTATAACCTACCTGTATATAAAACTAAAAAGTCGGTGTGTCAAAATTGTTTACCTTTTAGCTTTGCACAACTATGTTGCTTTTTTAATTTTGTTTTTATTTTTCTTCTTGCTGTGATTGCTGCCAATGGAAGTTGGTTTGTTCTCTAATGCATTAGTGCTGTGATTCTAACACGGCTTTAATGTCCTGTGTTGCTGCTCTTAACTTTATTCTCTTTCGCATTGGACCTTATTGTTAAACCTTTCTTATATCCTTTTTGTTTTTCATCTCTCCTTTCACTTTCAAATGCATTTCCAGTTTCTCTCTCTCACACACACACACACACACGCACGTGCGCAAAAAGAGATGTCACAGGTGAAAAGAAACAATAGCAGTAGCACTGTAGTATATGTAGAAGCAGTAGACAAGTGAATGCAGTGAGATGATTTGGTAAACTGGTATCTTTAGAAAACTAAAAGGAATTTCAGAGGACTCCCATTTGGATTAATGCTTTTTTTTTTCAGGTGGTTTTTATTCTCAGAGCTTGCTGTTTGTCTTCTGTGTTTTTTATTTAATGCATTATGTAACTTCTGTTTGCTGAAATTGGCATTTCTGCCTTCATGAATACATTATTTTTCAGAAATATTTAGTGTTGATGTAAAGCTTTATTGAAATTTCTGTTTATTTAGGAAATGCAGCTCTAGAGACTCCAGAAGAAACAATATGCTACTGTGTTTAAGCTATAGTATTTCTGCAGTATTGCTTTAAAAAGAATTTACAGATAAGGAGAATAGTAGAATATTAAATTTGCAATCAGAATAAAAATTGCATTATGGGTATAATTTGGAAGAAATCTAAGGTATTAGAGTAAATAGCCCCGCTATCACTACTTCTATTAAATGTTGCACAGGCAAAATCAGTAATGGATTTTTAAACATAAGGCTTGCTTCAGCTAGAGGTTAACATTTGCATTTGAAAAAAGAGACCAGAATAAAGGCTTAACACATGCAGTATCCTTTTTAATTGCGTATTAAAACAACCTGTCAGATATTTTCTGTCAGATTTGTTGCTTGCTTTCATTTTTTCTTAGCCATATATGTCACTTACGTAGAGTGATATTTTAGCGGAGCGCTTTGGTAATGGCTCAGCATTAAGACTGTGTCTGATCTGGGCATAAAGGTTCTGTATTTGATGCTGTGTTTTCTTACACAGTACAGCATCCAGGACACAACTAATGAGGACTTGTAAACTGTAAAGTAGGAGGTTGGGACACAAAGGGGACGATCTGCTTCACAGTGGTGATTACTGAAGAGTTATCTGAATGTAGACCCAGGATGCTCACCCAGTGGCACAGTAAATGAGAATTTCCTTTGCAGGCTTCAGCTACTGACGAATAACATTGAAGAAACTGTGGGCGAGGAGCACTTAATGTAATCACAGTGCTGACAATGGGAAACAGCAGGATAAAAATAAATGCCTTGTATTTCACTGTGACTTTTACGGTAGCAATGGAAATTTTTATATGTCTTATGAGCAATGGGAATCTTCTGCCCGGGAATATCTTGGGCTTAGTCCAGTAGAATTCTATTGCAGCGTTTCAGCTCCAGAATACATCTAAGTTGGTGGTTCCTCAGTTCTGGTCTGTAGACCAACACTAATCCTTGAGGTTTACAGAAGGAGGCAAGCTGGACACTAAGTAGCATTGGAGGAAGCTGAGAGGCAAGGTAATAAAAGTGAGAGTGTATCTATCTTGATTTCTGTAGACTATATTGTAGAAGAGGAACTGCAAATGTAAAAATCTTGTGTTTGAGGGCAGGGTACTTTACAAATATGTTTCCTTTACTAAATAAATCAACAAAATTATAACACATGATTTGTGGATGTTAATAATGTGCATTTTAAACAATCCACATACAATCCTGAGTAAATTCAGTTTACATTTTGTTTAGCAGAGATTAGAAAATTTGTAAGCGGAGTCTGGGACTTCATTGCACTAGGCACTTAACATACTGTATGTATGCTGTGACAGAGTTTACAGTTTAAGGCAAGAAAACAGGTGGACATAAAAGGCAAGCAGGGAAACGCGAAGTAGTGGCAATGATTATGACTACTGTAATAAGCTGTAGTTGCAATGCACCATCTGTCCAGCTACGAAAAGAAATTTTGTAATATTGTTTTTATTGTAGCACACTATTTTCTCATTCTTCCTTAGGGATGTAGTGCTGCAAGTGCATATATAACTATATGCCTGAGCAATGTTGGTTGGTAAAGTCTATTACAGCAGCGGAGAGTTATTCCTGAGCCCTCAGGTCCGTTCAGCACGCACGCATGTGTGCCTGAGGCAGGCTGCCCGGGGTTACATTTGGTGAGGGGATGTCGACGAATGTTATCTGTAATAATAATCGAAGTAATATTAGTTCCTGTCTTGGAACACAGTATTTTCTAGTGCTGCATTACTGTCTTGACTAGATTTGACTGAGGTTTTTAAGATTTTGCTCTGACAGACTCAGCTAACAGTAGTCATCTTCCATGCAGTGCAAAATTGCTAGGGACATAAAGGAGAGTACTTGTGTCTTATATGTGGTGTTCCCAAGTTTTCCTAAATTAGAGAGTTTAGATGAAGTTTTAAAATGATCCACAGTGCTTTGCTTCCCTTTAAGTAGTGGGACAGTTAAATGTCCCTATTTCCTTAAAAAGCACTTTCCATCAGGTCTGGGATGCTGCTGACCAGTTTAATACTAGGCTTAGGGTCAAGCTGACTGTGGTGACTAATAGGATTGCTAGATCGAATGCAACTGGATGCTGAAAATCTGTGTCAGTCAATTGACTGTTAACATGTGATTTGGGAGGGCTGGTGAAGCTTATTTTGCATGGGGAGAATGTGAAGAAAGATTGTGGGTGTTTCAGTGGAAAATATGATTTGATGCAGCTATTATCTTACGTAGATATTTCCTTGACTTTTTTTGGCCCCTATAGTAATAAGGTGCATATCTGAGAGGCCTTAACAAGGTTAAATGAAAAGAAAGTTTGATCATGTCTGGAATGTTTTCAGGTCTTTTGCCATGACCTGTCCAGGATAATCTGGTGATGGTGGGGCAGGGCCCACATCACTTACAGAGTTGTAATACTGGATGTCTAAAGAGATCTGATCAGCGTGTGTCATCTGTAGCCTTTGCTGTAGATGAAGCCGTAATGGCTGTGAGTGTTTCTTGCTAATGGTAAGTCACTGTGCTGATGTGGGGAGCTCCACTGGGCCCAGCAAAGCAGCTCTGTGGCAGCCGTGGCAGTGGCCGAGGCCTCCGGCTGGAGCCCCGTGGAGGTGGTTGGTGGCATGGCCACTCTGATGGCAGCGGTGCCTCAGCGCTCTGGGGACAGCTGCTGATCCCACGGGACAAGGCCTCATGGTCTTCATTGTGAAGTTGATTTTGGTGCTTCTGTATCAAGAAGCAGCTTATACTGCTTATACTTTCTTTGCTGCTTGTTTGATTGTGAACATGGAGGCATATGATGTGTCCTCAATATATTTGTCCTTAAGGTATAGTTGGCGTGTTAAAAATGGTTGAGAACAAGATAATGCATCGGTCATAGAGGGTTGGCAATGAATAAGTACCGGTATTTGTTTCTGGCTGCTTAGTCTAACTTCTGTCTTCTAGGCTTTCATATGTCAGAAAGCCATATGAATGTTTTATATGGGGAACTTCAGCCTGAAACAAAATTTCTCAACAAGAATTGAGCACAAGTGAACAAATGAGGTTGTGTTTTCGTATGTGCAAGCTTAAAGTTAAGTAGTGAGGGTCTGAAGAGAGGTTCTGGAAAGAGGAAAAAATAGCAAGGGTATCAAGATATTTGATTATCAAGATATTTATCTTGATATCAAGGATATCAAGATAATTGTGTGGCAAGACTGATGGTGATAACTTGTGCCATTCGAACTATGACAGCCACTGCAGTCCAGTAGCACACCACCTTTGTGGGGGGAATGGGAGCAGAGGGCACATTTAAAGGATTCTGGGGACAGATAAAGATTTTTAGGCAAGAGAATATTCAGCAAAGAGCCAGAGCATTCTGTGTGGGTCTTGGTGAAAATCACCCAAGCCCATGATGGAGGGTACATAGAGGGTATGGTAGGGATAACCATAAGCTTAAATTCTCCCAAGTAGTCCAGTCCTCCATGGTTGCTCTGGTCATGGAGGGGGGAGGGAATGCTTCTCCAGCATTCTCCAGCAGATTCAAAGCCTGTAATGTCTACCTCCAGCTCAAAATCATCCCTCTTTGTCTGTGGAGGTGACCAAGGGAGATTCGTTTTTCTTTGCTTCCTCATGTGCTTCCAGTTTACTTTGTCCCCACTGTGTTTGAAAGTCTGTCTTATCTTTCACTTCAGGCCGTGAGGTGTTAGGTCCATAACATATGGTCCTGCACTGTGTAGAATGCCTGCTGCTTGCTTGGTAGAGTATTTGGAAGGAAAAAAGAAATCTAGATAATTGTAGAATCATAGAATGGTTTGGGTTGGAAGGGACCTTAAAGATCACCTAGTACCAGCCCCCCTGCCACAGGCAGGGACACCTTCCACTAGACCAGGTTGCTTCAAGCCCCATCCAACCTGGCCTTGAACGTTTCCAGGGATGGGGCATCCACACTTCTGTGGGCACCCTGTTCCAGTGCCTCAATGCCTTCATCATGAAGAATTTCTTCCTTATGTCTAATCTAAACCTACCCTTTTTTAGTTTAAAACCATTACCCCTTGTTCTAATACATTTTCCCTGTATGTAATTGGTAGTTGTACTGCATTACAAATTGTGCCTATAGCTTCTAAGTTAAAATGCCTCCTCTACAACTGAAGAGTAACAAACTGTGTGTGTTAGGGTGAAGGGGCTAACCCGCAAGCAAAGCAATTTGCTGCGTAGTTGTTAAAACTCTGCCAGAGAAAATCTTTAGCCAAAAGGAAGTGACATAATGATTACAGTTTTTTTTTTTTACAGGATCTGATCTGAAGTCTCGTGTTAATGCTTTTGAGTAAGATGACTTTATAATAATGTATTCAGCAGTACTACAACTATTATGTAGATACCTGCTGCTCAATAAATTGCTCAGCACTCCATATTTAAGTCCTGAGTTATGCTGGTAAGAATTTTACTGATGGCTAGAAGCACAGTATGCCCTGAAGCTAGAACGTGGTAGTGATGAAAATTTTGTGTTGGATATTCTAAAACTAGTTCTTTTCAGTTCACCTTTGAAAGAAAAATAGCATTCTTAAATTCATTTTATTGCCCTCTATTTCCTATCTTTCTAGAAGTGTAGTAATTTTCCAGACAGGATTTTCAGAAGGTGTGAGAGGAGTCTGAAGTCTGATTCCCTTTAAAATTAAGTTCATTTCTCAAACCATCTGAGTGATTTAGGAGCAAGCTAACTGCCCAGAGTTTGAGATACTTATGATGATCTTGAAAATCCCATACTAGAAAACAAACCCACAATGGCTCCTTTGAAAATCCAAGTATTATAATTCTGCAAGTGAAGGATTTACTAGTCTCCAATCTCCAGAATGAAAAATTTCAGTCTGTATGAACCACAGCCCTTGCAAGTGAGCAATCTGTGAAACTATGAACAAGTAGAAACTGATTGAGTGAGTGAATATTCATGGGAGAGGAATATATTTCTGCCACGGGAAGTGTGGCTGTATTTTTGATTTGAATATTCAAAGTCAGAATTTTTTTATGGCAAAGACCTGCTGGCACTTTCACCATTTAATTTTTTTCCCTTCAAGGAGGATAAGTGGTTCCTTGCCTAGTTTTTACAATTTGGTTTACTGGATGAATTATTTTTTCAAGTGAAAGTATGGCTTTTTCTTCACATACATTTTATTTTAAGTATCGAGGGTGGGACTTATCAAAAGATAAATTTTATTGAGGCAGTGTAAATAAGTGAACAGATGGATTCTAAAGTTAATCGTCTGTTTTGCATAAGGATGTATTAAAGGTAGGTATAAAATATATTAAGAGGAGATACTTACAGACTGGCTCTGTGTATGTCATAGTTTTGATTACTGAACAATCAAGTCTTATCCTAGCTGAAATATTGATCTCTTTGCACTAATGGCCTGTAGCTGCCTCATTATTTTTCCCATAGCTATACTAAAAACTGAAACCTACTGATGTTCTAAACAGCAAAGTAGATAAATAAGATAATAAATTATGCCAGTTATCTTCTGGGAACTGCTAAACAGATAGAAAATGTATTATGGTTATGTCCTTGAAAGAAGGTTGCTTGTGCAGTGTAGTGTGAACTTTTTATCACGCTTCTTGTCGTGTCCTGATTATTGACTACTGAATATGCTGAGCTGCTTTTTCAATTTAAAAACAAATCAGTCAAATTTCCTCACTGTATAAGGAAAGTTTCATGTTAGACAAAGCATAAGAGACCATTGCACACTAGACTGAAATGAAAGATTACTTTTTATCCGTAATGATCTCTCAAACTCTTCTTGTCTACATTAGCCTATACTTGGATATGCTTTTTACAGTTTTCCTCAGAGCAGTTGAAAATGATAGATAAAAAGAATCTTACTCACATTTCTGTAAATGGCTGCAGGAATAAAATCTATTGAACACATGATAAAAAGTTACTGCGCCATAAAAAGATCTACTGTTCAAGCATGGAAGCACTGTAAAAAGTGCTTATAAAAGCATTTCAGAATTTTTTCCCCTACCAGAGCAGGAGTAAGTCATAATATCTGTTCCCTTTTCAGACAAATCAAAACAATATCTATGTAGCAGTACAGAGGGATAACCTCAGTTCCTGCAGATGGAGTAGGAAAAAAAAAAAACTTCCTTGAGTTTGCCTCCTGTTATGTATGGTCTTTCATGATTTTGGAAAGAATAAGTATGAAATGCTGGAAGCGTTATCTCAAAGTAATATACTTTGTGGTTTTAATTCAGTGGCTTGTGCAGAAGGTCACATTGGCTGTTCTTACAAACTGTTCTGTTTGCAACATCCGTATCTGAGTGTATTATCACAGTTACATAACTTGAGAAAATACTTTGGAGAAGAGGAATTTAAATTACTCTTTATCTCAAGTGGTTCCATCTTGGATTACTGCTTTTAATAGAAAAAGATCACAAGCAATCTGGAGAACACGGATGTCTTCCCACTCATCACTGTTTCTTTTTGAGGATCACAAATTAGAGAAAGAATTTTTGTGCCAATAAGTTTTGAGAGGATGTTTTTGTTTAATCTTCTAGAATAAGATGTGTCAATGTGAATGCATGTTTAAAATCCATTTTCCGCATTGGCAGTTGATTTGCCATTGTTCCTGATTTTCATGCTTTTCTTAACTTTGACTCTCTCCATCTGCCTTTACATTCTGGAGTTGTGCACTTTCTGAGTAAGCAGTATTTGGGGTTCTTCCAGCTGTGATCGATGAGTGGCTCTTGACATGATGTGAAAACATTTGCAGCTGAAATGGGAAACATTTCTTACCACCCTAGAAGTCTTGACTTTCAAACAGATTATTCTTAACGGAATAAATTATGTCTACTATACTTAACCCATGCATTCTCTGAAACGACTTCAGAAAGTATTGTTTTTTTTTGTAACAGATGAGTATTTCCCTTGTCTCTTACACAACCTATCTGGAAACTTTTATAGAGACCTCTTGTGAGATGGCAGTAGGACCACTGTGCTAGCCCATTGAGCCTGCCTGTAAGGAATGGATTTGTCAGCAAAAACTTCTTTTTTTAAATAGTGATGACAGACTACTAAGCATAAACCTATATTTTCTCATTTTTCTCCTCATCTGTTTCAATTATTTTTTCAAAGTCCTGATTTTTCACTGCAGCAGTTCACTTGACTTGGAGCCTGTAAAGCTGCTCCAGCCGAGCTAGGAGGACTTTTCCATCTCACTTGAGTGAGGATGACCTTGAGGCAGACATCGTCATGATTGTTGTGCTGACACAAGCTGATGCATCCCCACTGTATTACCAGCTCCAGGCTGTTCTTTGGTGTGCCTGATGGCTCAAGCTTACTTCATCACTTCAGGCAGTGTAGGAGTTTGTGTGTGTGCCCAGGAGGTTAGCTAAGGCTCAAATGGGATAATTCTTTGGTGGTAGAGAAGTGCAATAAAGTCCAGCCAGGAGACATCTGTCAAGAGAGGATTTCTCAGCTTAGGGAAATTTCTCAGAAGATTGGTACATTTTTTGAATTACAAAATGGAAGTAAGCCTGAAAGTGGACAACTTGCAGCTTTTTTGGCAGTACTCAGAAAAATGTTTCAGGAGTGGGAATGTGTTATTTAATCTATATTGCTTAAAGTGGTATGATCCAGCTATTGACCTACGTACCAGAGGTATCTTGCAACAGACTTCTCAACAATTCACTGTGCTTCCAGTGGGAAGATTGGGAACATCTCTTTGGACAGCAAATGGTCTGGCACTTACAGCCGAAATGCTAATGCCACTCCTGTCTCCTGCCTTGTGCCTTCACGTGACCTGGCTGTAATGTGACCTTGTGCCTTCATGTGGCCTGGCCTGTGGCACTGGCCTTGAGGTGCTGATGCGAGGAGAGATGAGGATGACTAATCAGTGCCACGTGTCTTCCCTTTGCTGGCTTTAGAGCATTCTTTGCTAGGTCAGTGAGGCATTTGCATCATCTGGTTTGTAAAACTTTGTTCTTAGATTTTAGTGGTTTTCAGTTAGCACGAGAGAGGTCTGAGCTATATGTTTTGGTGAATAGCTAACAAGGAACACATTTATCATGTGATATTCCTGTAAAATTTATTTTTCTGCCTACACAAAATGTGAAATCCACACATACTCGAAAACAGTACAATTAAGTTGAAAGAAGAGGAGAAAAGTGTGTAATGTTATATAAAAACCAAGTTAAATTTATGGTGATGAAATAACTAACAAGTAGATTATGTTCATTCCTTAATGTCTTGCAAAGTCCAGTATTTTCTTCTAGAAATAATTTCTAGAACTTGACTTTCTTCCAAGGATCTTTAAAATGAGTATTACTGTTCAGATAGGGTAACCAGGTCTTAAGAGGTTTCCCAGACAGTGACAGCAGCAGAGCTGTGAATGCAGCTCTGGAGAAGACATTCTTTTGAGTGTTAGAATGCAATTGATTACCATCCATAAATTTTAAGATAATTAGTATCGTGAATGACAGGTGCTTGTTCCTCTTCCAAAACAACTGTTGTAGATTAATATCAAAATTCTTAAAAGAATTCTTGAAAGAATGCTCATCCCAGATGTACTCATCATCTTAATTCAGTCTGAGAAACTAGAGGTACACATGGTGTACCACGTGAGTTCATACTGCTGCCGTCTTCTGCAGTACCATTAATACTTGTCAGCTTTTACTGGAAATAGCTTGCCCGATAGGTCTTCGGGCATATATTTGTCTTTTTCATGGCTGCTGGAACAGTGGGGGCTTACAGTCATCCTGTAACTGAAGGCGCCTGGTTCTTTCTTCTCTCCTGCTTCAGTTTGAGCTCTCATTTTAAATTTTAAATTCTGAATGGCCCTTCATCTCATTTTAATGGGTCTAGTTTTCAGAGTTACCTTTTTCTTTTTGAGTAGCCTGTTGTGCATTCTCTTGAGCTTGCAACAGCTCCCATCTTTGTGTCATCAGGATGTTCCATCAGTGTGCTCTGGGTAGCACGGGGACCACAGGAGTGACCAGGGAAAGTCACTAGCTCCACGGTCATTTCTCTTTCAGCACAGCTCATTGTAGTCTCAGTGTGTAACTAATCCTTGACTACTTTTTTTTTTTAAACTTCAGCTAGTATTTTTCAGTGTAGTGCTATGTTAAACATTGCTCTGAAACTTAAATGAATTAGTGCTGTTATATCTCCTTTGTTAATTAAAAAAAAAAAAAAAGCCAAGATACCTTTTTTATTGCAAATGTGTCTTTGGCATTCCTGTGTTACAATATGTTCCTTATTCCAATTTCCATTCCATTTTTGTAATCCATCATTCCTCCAAAACTTGCTTTTCTGCCTCACATTTGGTTGAGGTCAGTAGTAGCTGAGAATAGCCTGGGTCATGTTTTCTTTCCCTTCACTGTGGTGTTTGTTTTTTTTTTTTTGAGTATTAGCATTTCTGATTCTACATCACCTGTCAGTAAGAAAGATTTATTTAAAAAAAAAAAAAAAATCTTCTACCAGATTTGTGATTTTATGTGCTAATACTTTTAGAATTCCAGGGTGGAGATTATTTGGTCTTTTAATGCCTGAATTAAAAAAAAATAAAAATAATTTTTCATTTTGTTTCCAAGAGAGTATAGAGTTTTCGTGTCCCAGTTCACAGAAACTGAGTTGCCTTTGCCTGTCTAGTACCACGGTAATCTTGCTGAAAACTGAGGTGAAAGTCTTCATTTAACTTCGAGGTCATAGCAAATGTGTATTCAGTATCTACCTTGCTCATACTGCTTAGCAGTTTCAATTTTTTGTTTGTTTTAATATTCATAGTGTTGCTGGCAAATTATTTACTGCTTCCATTGCAAAGTCTTGGCTTGTTGACCCTCTCTGTATACCTTCAACTTTGTGTAGTTAGTGTGTATTCTTTGTTGGTGATAGGAATTCCCCCTTTTCTTCTGTCTACTGTTCTCCAGACTGGAGTTGAATATTCTTCTGTTTTGGTGTGGACCAAAATTTCTGGTCCTTTTCTCTATGTTAAAGATCTAAATCCTTCTGAATGCCATGAGAACCTTTGTGCTGAATTAATGCAATTTTTTACACCTGATTTCCTTGTTTTTAAAGGGAAAGAAAGTAGATGTCAGTAAAATGAGCATGCTTCTTGAAACCTGCATTTTTTTCCAATTCTAAGATGTGAAGATATTTCCACCTATTCTGCTGCTTCAGAAACAACATTAAAAATCTTAGTGTACCTCAGTGTATCAGCCTACTAAACTTTGGTTGTTGTATCCCGGCAACTGAAGGTATTTTTAGTTCAGTGTTTCAGTTTTTCCATCAGTCTGTCATTTTCATAAGTTAAAAAACTGTAAAATTGAAAATTTTTGGTGACAAACAAGCCACCATAGAATTCTAGAGGAACGAGAAGAACTGAGAAAACAAAAATATTTAAATGAAATACCACACCTTCTTGCTTGTTTTCTCCTAGCAACATTTCTTCACATGCAAGGCATGCAAGAGTGAGTAATATGAAAACTATCAAAGGTACAAGCTCCCAGTATATGTGTCTGGGACCAGCTGGCCATGGCTGTACGATTTACTGAAGTCCTTGTGCCTTGTTCATTTTTAAGTTAGCTCTGAGCCCTCTGACTTGTTCTTAATGGATTCTTAACTCTCTTGTAACTGAATACTGAGAGGTAGGCAGAGTTAGGCTATCTGCATATATATTGCTGAAACAATTGAAAACTTTTAATTGCTTCTGCTGGAGATGGAGGAGATGTATAATGATTTTTAAATTATTTTTTCAAGCAGGTTGAAAATACTCATTATGTAAACTTCCATATAAATTTGACCTCATGTATTAAAAGTTGACTTCTGCAAAGACAGAAGGTGTGGAGGCTTTCAGATCAAAGACAAAATGTTTCAAAAGATATGAGAAGACAGGTTTAAACTGTAGACAATTTTGGAACCCTAAGATAAGTTGTTTCTAGTGCCCTGAAATTTAATGTCTGGTTATATAGATTGATACGCTTATGGTTATCAAACTCTCTCATACAACTTCTGAGTGGGCATCCTTTTTGGCAGGGATTTTGGCCAGGGCATTTCTGTAGTGGGACAAAAGCAAAACCCTAGCAGACTTATTCAGTCATCTTGGCTGTGCCAGTTCAAATGGACATTGGCCCCTATAGTGTTTTTTTCGTCGTAATTTACTGGGTTTGGAGAGCAATGGTGGTTTGTGTACTTGTGATGGCAGTGGAACGAGGCATACGTGTTTTTTTTTTTACTGTACTGGAATCCAGAGAGCTGATGTACTTTTTCCAATGTTTATCAATGCTTGAGATTCTCACTTTGATTCTCAAAACAATTTTTGCTACTTTTCTTACCTGGATTCTCAAATTTATCGCAGGAGCAGTTCCATTTTGCAATGTGGCTGAGGTGTACTGCTTGCCGTTAGTGGAAGAGCTGTGTGTCTCTGCCTGTCCGGCTCCTGCTCCTTCCACATGTCTGCAGGAGTGCTTGTCTGACCCCTGGGAGCTAAAATGGCAGAATACCATTTGCAGTCATCTTATGGTTAGCTTTCTGCCAATTTTATATCCTTGGAGCACCTTTTCTCAGGGTTAGGAAAGGACCTATGTTAGCGAAGGGCAGTGGTTGAGAGTATTTGGAGGAGCTAAGGGACCACTTTACAAGACCACTTCTGCTCGTGGCATCTTTAGTCTGCATCCAATACATTGAGAAAGGAGTCAACATATTCAACCCTTTTTAAAGAAGGAAAATAACAGTCATGAAATAATATTTTATGTTTGTTAGTGTGGCATCTCAGCCTTCAGTTGTGAAGAAATTCTGTCTTTTCAGATTATCCTTGACCGACATGGTTGGAAGAAACTAGTTACGTTACTCTCAGGTCTCTGGCCAACAGTGGGCAACTCACTCAGCCCCTCTTTTTTTTCCCTCCTCTTCTGTGGTGTGGGTATGTCGTGTTTGCTCTGCTACAGGCTTCACCCCAGCTGGATCTCCCATGCCGAGCTGTTGGTTTCTTTGGTGCTTTGGACTGCGGAGGAGGCCCTGATGTGCTGTATTGGGTTTACGTGGTAAAGGTTTGGTAGCAGAGGGGGCCACAGGGGTGGCTTCTGTGAGAAGATTCCAGAAGCTGCCCCATGTCAGATAAGAGCCAGCTCCAGCCGGCTCCAAAAGGGATGCACTGCTGGCCAGACCTGAACCAATGAGCGATGTTGTTTGCGCCTCTGTGAGAGCAGATTTAAGAA
>VXAL01011705.1:123155-158720 GCA_013399475.1 Chauna torquata
TGCTTGTCCTTATCTCAACCCTTAAGCCCTGGTCCATCATATTTTCTCCCGTTTCTTTGAGGAGGGGGAGTGAGCGAGCGGTTGTGGTGGAGTTCTGCTGTTTAGCTGGGTAAAACCACCACATGTGCTTTTGAGATAGGTTGTGCACTCCGTGCTTGGGAGCTAAACTCAAATAAGCCTTGTCTCAAAGATAAACCCTCACAGACTAGCCATCTAGTATTACCCCTTCTTTCTCATGAGTGGCCTCAATAGTGCCATGCCCAAGTGCAGGCCAGATGAATGCTTTTATTTGTGTAAGCTCTTGAGTGCTGAGAGAAATGAGTTTAGAGGCCTCTAAAGGGAAAGGAGTATGTACCATTTATTTCAATCTAAAGGTGAAATAAAAGCTGTAAGAAGTAATGATAATTGTCACACCACTCTACTGCTGAAAAACTTGCAGTGCTCAAATAAGCAAAAATCAATGTTGGGTATTTTTCAAAGGGTATGAAGACTTTGCTATTTACAGCCATAGCCCGTTAATAACATCATTATATTCTGATAATTAAATTGGCATAGCTTTCGGTTTTAGCATGTGCAAAAGGAGGCAGAAGAGGGAGCTGAGGTAAATATATTTATCTTTGCAAAGTTGAGTTTTTGTTACTTTCTGGTCACAGATGAGGAGAATTTAGTGAATTGAATGTTTTTAACAAGCTTCAGCCTTGGCTGCTGCTGTGTTCCTGCTGCCACACATAATGGCTTTGGAGGAAGACAGGGTTTGTTCTGCTAGTCACAGGTGATAAAATGTATTCAGCCTTAAAGAAAAAAAGCATGAAAGAGTAATCTTCTCATCTCACCTTTTGACCTAAGATTCCTCTGCAGAGTATTTTTAAGCCATAATTTTAATGATGTTATGGCATTTATTTAAACCTTACCTGCCATAATGCAAGTGTCATTTTTTTTAGAAAACCTTTTTCTTACTATTAGAAAATACAAATAGCATAAAAAACTGGATCTTTATTCTTTAAAAAAAGCCTCAAATTTTCTCTGTTTAGTTCATTAAATGTCAGCTCAGCATTGCCTTCTTGCTGTAGCATTCAGTGTTTCCGTTTCTGTGAATATTTCAATTTACTCTCTTGCACTAAGATACTAAATGCAGCTTGGAAGAGAGGGAGCCATTTTGGTTCTTTCGCAGACTGAAAAGTACAAATGGAAGGAAGTTGCACATTTTCAGTATACCTGAAGGGCTTAACGGTTCTTTTAGTCCTAAAACAAGGCAGCTCTCCCCTCCCCTTCCTATTTGTCTTGCCTCACCCTAATTTTGAATGTGGATTTTGTTCCATGTCAGGTAATGGGGGGGATGAATAGGCAGGATTTTCCAGGTGCTGGAAAGCGAGAAATGATCTCAACATTGTCATTGCTGGAGATCTGAAATGGAACAAAAGGTGCAAAGCAGATGCAGGTTTTCCTACCTCCTCAGCTTCACATTACTGTTTTGTGGGTTTGGGAATTTTTTTTGGAAAGTGACAGATGAAGACAACTAAGTTAAAGTGGTTTGTAATTTAGTTCAATATAAAAGACATGTTTATGCTCTTATTTCTGGTTTGCCATGTTTTGTTGGAAGTGGCATCCTCATGATGGTCTCTTCTTGCTTACCTAAAATGGAAGGTCTGGAATAGGGAGCATGAGTAGCAGTCAGCTAAATCATATTTTTTGCTTGTTAATTAATGTTGTATGAAGAACTTCTTTTCATTTACTAAGCTGCAGTCCCTAGCATAGGGTAACTGCTAGGGATTAGAATACTCAACATTTTTCTTGGCTGTAGGAGGAGGAGAATTTGATGGCTACTGTGTTGTTAGATTTTGTCAGAAAAAGGTCATGTTCTGGTGAAGCAGCACCTTGTAACGACATGGGGAAGAGTGGAATGAAAACATTTTATGTCTTGATCTGGCATTGGAATTAGTAATGGTGTTAATCGTTACTGTATACCTCTTGTATATTATCAGCCTGAGGTAGTCTTTGGGTTATTAGAATATCTTAGCACGTATGAGTTTCTTTCAAGTGTTTCTACCAACTCTAACCACAAGAGTAAATATGTGTTAATATGTTTGGTTTTGAATTACAGGCTTTTGAAATGTCTTACTCTTCATTTAGTCAGACATAATTATATCAGCTTACTTTTTGCCAAGAAATATGTAAAGCAGTTCACTATTCTATTATACCTTTCTTTTAAAGTCATTGTCTTGTGTTGCTAAGGGCTTAACACTTCAGAAAGGGGGGTCATTGCTGGTTATGCTTGTAGGTACTAGACATTTTCAGGCTAACACAACAGCAGTACCGCAAAGTTCTGTGGTCCAGTGCGTTAAATAGAGACATCTTTCAGTGTGAGATCTAATTACTACAAACCAACAAATTTCTTAGATGTGTTGTCCATGCTAACTCTTGTATTGACAAACTCGGTTTATTTTTAAAACTAGTTTTTTTTATTGGTGTATGATATAGTTAGATTTTGTAAAACGAAGTGCAGTGATTTTGCAGATCTGTCAAAAACTGTTTGTTGGTATATAAGTAGAGCTATGAGTACAGTTATATAATTCATAGTAATCAAATGAAATGATTGTTTTGAGAAGTGGTGGGTCTGTTTAGCTTTTACTAAAACTCCCAGTTTTAAGTTTTGAAAGCAATTGCTGAAATGAACAGTTGAGTACCATGTGGAATATGCATTCATCTATATAAAAAAATGTAATAATTCAGTAGAAAACAATTTTAATTGTTTTGAGTGTTTTGGAAGTATTCTAGAGAAATAATGCTACGTGCTCTTAATCAGAAAGAGGAGTAGAATTTATCTTTGAAGAACCATTTAATAAACATTTCTGTTATGCTGAGTTTTTATCTGTGGCTGGAGAGAAATACTGAGCATGGATCCATTTAGCAGTGCCTCTTTCTCCTTTCTGCTGTCATTGTCTATATACAAGTAAAAATGATCTTCCGATTAAGCTCACCCCTGTTTTTTGAAATACAAGGAATAGTAAATATGTGTCTAAACATAAAACCAAGCTCATCACATAAACGTATTGCAGAAAATTTCAGTTGTTTTAGCAAGTTGTAAGTTGGCAAGTCTTCTGTTCCTCACTTCTACATTCAGTGCATTAGACACTGAGATTTTAATCTCTTAGTTTAGCTCTCTTCAACTTCCATGGCTTAATTTAATTTCTTTTATAGGAAATAATAGTATGTTGTTAATTAAGATATACACTTTAACCTAAGTCTTAAACCCAATCACATACAAACTCTAATGAAACTCAGATTCAGATGTAATCTTCTGTCCTAACGGTAATCAAAAAACCCAAAGACAACATCATCCAAGGGTGTGGCTGCCATGGTACAGTTCTGTCTTAGCTGTGGGTACTGGTATCTGTTGCTGTTCTTTGATCTGAAGGGTAATTGAAATTGGAGTGATACTGTGATGAGCTGCTAGTCTTGTGCTCTTTGTCCATAGTATGGTTAACAATATCAAATAGTGGTTATTCTTTTCCTTATTTCCTCTTCATTTTTTTTTCTGATGTGATGTTGGGAGGGATAGTATGTATGCTATTGTGTACGTTAAGAGAGCTGTTGTTCTTTTGAGTACTGACCAGGACTCACCCTTATCTTCACAACTATTTCAGTAACAGCCACGTTCAATTCTTTGCCGATGTTGTTCTACCCCAGAAAGCGGTCTCTTTCAAAAGTGGCATTCTTTTAACAGGTTTAAAAAGTAAATACATCCATGTGGCAACTAATGTAGATGTCCACAGTTTCACTTCTCAAACTGTACTATTGCTTAAGGAATTACCAAAAATTACTTTTGACTTTGTGCTTTTTCAAGTATCTTGGTTGGAGGCTTGCATGATACTAGTTAAAAACAAAATAGCACCCTATCTCCTGAAAGGAAAAACACCCCAAAGCAACAAAAAACATCAATCCACCCTAATAATTTAAGCCGTCACTTGGAAAGTTCAAGATCATGTTGATACTTAACTGATGCACTTTGAAAATTCACGGAGAAGCAAATAGAACAACATGTAAGGAGTGCTGGTTTTATCTTTTCAGTACCCGCCTGGCTATGTCCTTGCATTCACAACCATCACGGTAAAAGCTGTGTTCAGTACGGTGTATGGATGCTATGCAAGCTTTTTGGATAACGTCTGTAAATTTGAGCTTTCTAATTCTTAAGATTTGGTTAAAAAAGAAAGAAAGGAAAGAGTTCTTCATCAAAACAAAATTAGCTTTGCTTGTATTACATTTAAAAAAAAGAAAAGAAAAGAGGCATGAGAAGCATGGTTTCCTAGGAGTGGCTGGGGGAGCTGTGTGGTGAAAGTGGAAGGGTGGTTTGAAGAACACTGCAGCTGCTGCTCAATAGCTTCAGCTCATTCGTGCTCAAGACAGCGCAAAGAGGCCTGTGGCTCGTCAGCAGTCAGCAGAAATTGGGAACATCTGAAATAGCTGTCATTGCACAGCAGTGGGCCTCAAATTAAAGTAGTGACCTAGCTGCCACAGACCATGAGGGAAAGCAGCATCCATACATCTCATTGTGGTCAAGCTGCATCCTAAGTCCCCAGGTTTCTGTTTCTGTGATCCTTTCTACTCAGTGGGAAAGTAGATGGCTGGTTGGGTCAAACTGTATTTCTAAGAGGAAACTTTTTTTTTTTTTCCAATTTTGCAGGTGCTTAAAGTAATACGGACTGGACTTAGAAGTCTGGTTATTTTGCTCCTGTTGATATTTTCCTTCTCTTGTTTTATAATTATCACAGGAACATAGAATGGCTTGAGTTAGAAGGGACCTTAAAGATCATCTAGTTCCAACCCCCCTGCCGTGGGCAGGGATGCCACCCTCTAGACCAGATTGCCCAGGGCCCCAGCTAACCTGGCCTTGAACACCTCCAGGGATGGGGCATCCACAGCTTCCCTGGGCAACCTGTTCCAGTGCCTCACCACCCTCTGAGTAAAGAATTCCTCCTAACATCCTATCTAAATCTCCCCTCTTTTAGTTTAAAACCGTTCCCCCTTGTCCTATCAGTACCTGTCCGTGTAGAGTCCCTCTCCATCTTTTTTATAAGCCCCCTTTCAAGTACTGAAAGGCCGCAATGAGGTCTCCCCAGAGCCTTCTCCAGGCTGAACAGCCCCAGCTTTCTCAGCCTGTCTTCATAGGAGAGGTGCTCCAGCCCTCTGATCATCTTCGTGGCCGTCCTCTGGACCCGCTCCAACAGATCCACGTCTTTGTTGTGCTGGGGGCCCCAGACCTGGATGCAGCACTCCAAGTGGGGCCGCATGAGGGCAGAGCAGAGGGGGACAATCACCTCCCTCCACCTGCTGGCCATGGCTGTGTTGATGCAGCCCAGGATACAGTTGGCCTTCTGGGCTGCAAGTGCACACTGCTGTCTCATGTTGAGCTTTTCATCCACCAGAACCCCCAAGTCCTTCTCCACAGGGCTGCTCTCAATGTGTTCTTCTCCCAGTTTGTACTCATGCCTGGGATTGCCCCAACCCAGGTGCAGCACCTTGCACTTGGACTTGTTGAGCCTGATTAGGTTCACCTGGGCCCACCTCTCAAGCTTGTCCAGGTCCCTTTGGATGGCATCCCTCCCTTCTGGTGTATCAGCTGCACCACTCATCTTGGTGTTGTCTGCAAACTTGCTGAGCGTGCACTCAGATCCCACTGTCTGTGTCACTGATAAAGATATTAAACAGCACCAGTCCCAAGATGGACTCCTGAGGGACACCGCTCGTCACTGGTTTCCACCCGGACGTAGAGCCATTGGCCAGAACTCTCTGGCTGCAGTGGTCCAGCCTTATCCACTGTATAGTCCACCCTTCAAACCCACATCTCTCCAACTTAGAGATCAGGATGTTGTGTGGGACCGTGTCAAAGGCCTTACAGAAGTCCAGGTAGATGATATTGGTCGGTCTTCCCTTGTTGACCGATGCAGTCACTTCATCACAGAAGGCCACCAGATTGGTCAGGCACAATTTGCCCTTGGCGAAGCCGTGCTGGCTGTCCTGGATCACCTCCTTGTCCTGCAAGTGCCTTAACATTGCTTCCAGGAGGAGTAGTGTTGAAGGGTAGAGTTTGTGTCTCACTGCTGCTGCTATGGTTCAATATCTGTCAGTAGGAGTGAAAATTTCTCTCTCCTCTAATCTTGTCTCCATTGTAAGTAATCAAAGTCTCATAGTCTGAGTTTGGTAGGTTTATGGAGTTGAGAGGTAATGGTTCTGGTTGGTGGATACTGAATCTTCTGGAAGTTTATTAGTGCCCGTCAGGTGAAAGCACAGAATGTGTGCTCTCCACTGCGCAAAGATAGAGACAGCCTTTCTCTTTGTCTAAGACATGGTAACTTTAATTTGGCAAGACTGTGTCTTATTCCATGAAGAGTGACTTCTGAGTCTGAGCTCTGCAGCCTGACAGGAGGATTGAGGTGCTGTGCAGTAATACAGATATGATAATCCTTGCTCCTGTTCTGGGTAGTTTCATGAAGGAATACAAAACAAGCGTGTGAAATTGAGTACCGAATCGATTCGTGTTTCTCAGAGGCTGGTGCTGCTAAATTCTGGGTAAAAGTAATGTAATAATGTTGCGAGAGACTGAAAAAAATGTCCAGGTACACCACTATTCTTCCTAGTGATTGCAAGGTATAAGCAGGGTAGGGGGGGGAGGCCCACAAAAAAAAAAAAAAAAAAAAAAGAAAGCAGTAATGCTTTTTATAGCTAACATGTCTGAAGAATTGATTATAACATTTTTTCTACTGATATTTTACCCTGCCACAATAATGTAGTCATGTCTTGGGCAGCTTTTGTAGCAAATACACTGTGCTTGCTTTCACAGGCTGAAGGGGTTGGAGTTAAACAAGAAAATTATAGTTAGAGAGAAACAAATGTTATGCTTGATGGTCTGTAGCACACTAAGCCCCAAGGCCAAAGCAAATGTGTTTGTCTTCGTTAGGGTGATAGACTGGAAGTGCTTTGACCCTGAGTTATTATTACATACTCCAAGGCTAAACTATTGACTTTATCAATTGTATTAATTGTATCAAATGTATCAATAAGGAAAACTATTCCATGTTAGAATAGCAAAGTTTACTGACATTCCAGTTTCTGATGCATTGTCATTTCAGCAGAAAGTTGTAATTGAAAGACAGTAAATTCTTATATCTGAAACTTGTCAATATCTTCATATAGAAAACCTTTTATGTAGAGATTCAGCTAAGAATGTCAGATCTATTAAACCAGAAGACAAAAATCTGCTGCTTCTTGGAAAAAATAAAAAAAAAAAGTGCTGCATACTAGCTGTATTGTTTCTGACTGTGTATCAAAGTGTTTGAATTGTCTGTACTTCTAAGAAACAGTTCTTATTCTAAGTGATTATATAATCCAACAAGCCATCTGGCGTGTGCATATGTGAAAGGAAAGGGAAATTTAGGTTTTTGACTAATAATAATGGAAAACCCCCAATGCTGGAGCTGAGCTGATGTTTTTTAAAATTTTGGTAAACTTGTGTGACTATCTTCTAATGCTTGTTACATAGCATTTTAGAGGTTATTTATCACTCTGATCTTGTTTTATCTGTTTAACAATCACCACAGGTTTATAGAAGAAAACCTGAGACTTAAGGGCCTTATTTACTGGGCATGGGGCAATGTGTACTTGTTAGTTTACAGGAGGTAGCAGCTTCTAATTGAAAAAGAAGCGGGCGCTGACTGTTGTTTCAACTGGTGTTACCAACTGGAGTTCACCTGCGGAATCTGTTTAATATCTATTAGTAACATAAAAACCTGAGCCCAGGTCATGTATGCCCATTCTGGCCACATTTGGTTTACTTGATGGTATAATTCAGCTCTAGAAATAGATTTACTGAGGTGGATGTTGAGCAGGTTTTGATGCACAGTGTTTTCTGGGTGAGCAGGTCAGTGTGGGGACCTGCTATGCACTCTCAGCTCGCCTTAAAATGCTCAGCCCCGTGCCTTGCTTTGGTGTTAGGAGCAGTCTGAGTGTCAGCAGAAACCTTCTATCCACCCATGTCCGCTGGTATGACAAGTGCTTCTGCTGGTGCAGCCTGTAACCTCAGGTTTCAGCTTTCTATTTACTGAGCAGTTAGAGAGGGGTCATTGCTCCTGCCAGAACTGTATTCTCTGCAGCACTTGAGGTTAACAGATGGAGGAGATCTTTTGGCAGTCTTCAGCAGCTGGTGGTGCCTGCTGGTGGAGTGAACTCATTGTGAAGAAAATAGATGAAGCCATGGAGAATGAGGGTTAAATGCCAACCTGCTGCTCGTAAATTGTCAGGTATCTTCTAGTGCAAAAGATGAAAATGGGAACTGAGCAAGCAGAATGGCTTGAAAAATGCAGGAAGCCAATTGGCATTGAAGATTAGGAAAATCTGAGGTCTGCCATCTATTGCTTATGTGTTTCTTACAATGGGTGGATTAGAGCTCTCCCTGATGGGGAACTGATGTTTTAATATACCTGTTCAAATGCAGGGTCAAAGCAGAGGCAGGCAGTGGCATTAGGAATTTGGGTGAGAGCAATGTGTTGGACATAAATGGCAGGGCTGAAGTAGCAGGGGGCTGCAGGAATGGCATGGGTAGGAGACTGTGAGCTGAGATGGATGGAAACAACCCGTCCTGTGTCCAAGTGGCAGCTGGTTGGAGAAACCCCTGGCTCAGTACATTCAAGGTAGAGTGGCAGCCACCGGGGCAGGGGACATGGGGAGAGGAGATGTGGGAATCAGATGCTCTGAAAGATTCTGGAGGCACATGGAGGGAGAGTCTTAGGTGTCAGAGAGACTTTAGGGCTATATAGGGACTTCAGAGCAATGTGAGAGATGCCTCCAGGAGAGGACTGAAGCAACAGTCATGGGATCCCACGGTAGCCCCAGGACTGCATACACACCACAGCTGACCTGTCTGACTCTTCTGGACCACACAGGGCACAGGAATGGAGACCATGTGGGACAGGGAAGCTGTGAGGGGAACCACTGCACTAACCCATCTAACCTCCCTCCTGGGCTGTGCCACTTCTACTGAACAGCAAGTCATGTAATTTGTGAAATTGTGCCTACATCTGTGATCAAATGTTTTGGTATCTGAGTCCATTTGGTCTCCACACTGTTAGTTTGGTCTTAAACTGTGATTGTCAAGAGATGGAGTCTAAGGAAGCCTTGATACCCATCTTTTTTGAAGTGTGTTCAGTTCAGTAAAGCAATGAAAGTGTCCTACTAGAAAATACAGTTTAATTATCTATGAGGTGTGCAGAGTTTCATACTGATGCATTGCTGTATTTTTTTATCATAGTCTTTCATTCGTGCTGCATTTTGTACATCTGCCAAATTCATGCACTGATTTTATACTATTCTTTTTAAGTATATAGTGAGGGAATTTAGTTTACCATTTGTTTCCTCCTCATCTTGTTCCTCCTCTTTGTTTGGAAATTTTATCCTGTCCCATTTGTTTCCATGCTACTTTGCAGCATGAAAATACTTCTGCTTCTCAAAATCACACAAAGCAGGGTGGGGGGTAGAGGTACAACTGAAAATATTAGCATTGTATGCATGCTAGACAGCCTATTGAATATTTGTGCTCTTTAGCTAGAAAATCTTTTTACATCAACATACTATGCTGGTACCAGTAATACTAGCAATGAAGAAATGAAAGAAGATTTAAACAAACAAACACACAAAAAACAAACCAAACCAAAAAATCCCGAACACAAATGGTAAAAGAAAATGTTGTAATAGTAAGAAATGTTATTGTACCAGTTTGAAGTACATCCCTCTTTAAATTCTTCCCCTGGACAATTCCTGTTCTGCTAATGAGTTGACACGCTGAGGTAAGGGTTTTATGCTTTTGTAGACTCTCAAACAATTTGTGTTTATGGGATAAGCAACAGGAATGAAGGAATAGCACAGCTTTCTGGGCTATTAAAGGTGTGTAAGACTCATTAGTAGTACCTGCACAGTGCAACAAGAGTCGTGTGACAATACTGAGAACATAAGTGCTGCCACAATTACTATTTTCTATAACAGATATGGTCATTACTTGATAACACAGCTCAATAGCTGTCACAAGCCATTTTTCCTGTTAGGAAGACTGTAATTTTTGTCTTCTGTAGTTCATATTTCAGTGCATTAGTGTGCTGACCATAATGAGTGACTTCCTGCGTTAATTTTTTGCTTCCTTTTGTAGTGGATTTGATATAGAACATACAACTGATTAAGATGACCAAAATACTACTACTACTAATTAAAAATAAAGTGAGAAAAAGAAGCTTGGATTTTCCTTTTTTCTCTCTGGTTACTTTGACCACTTTCTGTTATTTATCAGAAGCTTAGACTGGTTTTCAGGCAATTACTTCTTCCAACATAGTGGAGCTTTACGGTCATTACGGGATGATGATGAGTTGTATGTCTTCTCCTAAGGAGTCTGCACATATTCCAGTGGAATATCTTTTGCTATAAAATGCTGCAACGGCAGCTGTTGCTTCAAATGTCTGCTGTGTGCATTGTATCCCCTTAGGTGCCTGAATAGGTACGGCTTTTGTTCTTGAAAGGAGAGTTCTCAGGAAAAGAGCCGGAGGTCAGGAATCTCCACGTTCTTTGGCTCCATGGTGTTCTACTGTTGCCATCACATGGGTGGCTCTCTGAAACCTTTGTGGATCATCTGTGGACCTGAAGTTACTTTGGTAAAATGCAATGAAAAATATATTAGTTAAAATGGTCCTCCCACAGTCGCAAACTACTTCTAAAATCCAAAAATACTGTTGGTAAATCCTCAGTCTCTGTCAGAAATAGAAATGAGCTCTTTCCCCTCTCTCCTTTCCAACTGCAAGATGGCCTGCACAAAAAATTATCCTAACTTCAGGGTCAGTGTGTTTTACACAGGGGTACTGTTTTGCTGATGCTGTTTGCTTTTTCCGGTCAGTTTTGCTTTCTCAGTGGTAGCCAGGAGGGAATAACTTCAACCTGTTGGAAACAATATTAATGTCTGTGAATTTCACAGACTTTACTGCCCATTTTATTGGCTTCCCCGGTGTCTTCAGCACTTAAAACTTTCTCCAGTGATGCTAATAACTTTTATAGTTCTAAATTTTGTTAAATGCTAGGTTTGTTAAACATCTCCTAGCACTTTTGTGCCTTTCAATCCCACCACAGTGCAGAACATGAGTTACAAAATAGGAAGGTTCCTGCATGACCTCTTCTGCCTTTCATTGACACAGAAATAACTCAAGCTGCTGGGAGTTACTTCCATCACTTGATGACAAGTGAGATGAAAGTGATCTGATCAGTTGTGGCTAATGGCCTCAGTCAGTTATATTGGATTTCTTGAATGATGAGGCTTGCTAGCTGACAGCGTTAAGCAGGTGAATCTAGTGTCATTGTCCCAAAAAGGTTCATGAAATTTGGATGAGTCTGGTATCCTGCTGCTGGTAGGATTTAAGGTATGCTGAATTTTTAACAGAATAAATGAGTTCCTTGTGGAAAAACAGGCTTATGAAAAAGGTCTGTTAGCTGGTATTTACTGGATATCATTCTTACATTCATGAATTGTAGCAATTGCATTTTAATGTCTAATTGCTTTTAAGAAAATTCAAAGCATATATATATACATGCAAAAAAACCCTCCAACCTAAGAACTCTCATTTCTTCTTTTTCACAGAATGCGTCAAACTCAAAGATGAAGAAAAAAGCAACTAAAACGCAAGAAGCCAAAAAAATCTTGAAGAAGAAATTTAAAGTCAACACAAGAATAGTTTTTACTGAAGATGGAGAGGTAAGATAATTCAGAATAACTGTGTTTTGGTGAGAACTAAATTTGTGGTTTTTGTAAAGACAAAAGTACTTATCTATATATGTATAAAAAAAACTTTTCAGAACTGTGTGGTTGTCATAACTGGTTTAAGTTTTGCAAAACTGTTCAGCTTCCGTTTACATTCAGTTCCACTGAGGAAAAGAGGAATGCTAAATACTGACCACATTTCACATTTGTATGTGTGGATGAGAGCTGTTAGCGTATGTACCCATCTATACTTCTTTTCTGCCTATTATCTTCAGTTTCAGGTAGAATAGAGAACCTATTTTTTACTTGGAGAAATGTAATACTAGTTTCCTATAGGTAATTGCCAAAGCTCCCCCAAGTCTTGAGTTACTGTACTGGAATTAGAGGAAGTCCCTGGTTTTCTTTCCAACATTCACTGTTTCTAGATTGAAAATGTTGTTAGAAAACCCAAGGGAGTACCAAATTTCTGCCTGCTGGTGCTGATGTAGCTGTGCATTGAAATTTGCCAGTAATTTAATTGGATCTTTTAGTAGCCCCTGGAAAAATGTATTGATTTTATACAGAAAGGAACTATTGTGGATCGCTAGTCACTGTAGGGTTTCATTGTGGTGATAACCTCAGGAGCAAGTCTCCATGCTCCATAAACTTCTCTAACATTTGATTTCACAGCTTCAGATGTGTACGTTGTTTTTCCATTTCCAGCACTAAGAAAAATGTAGCCTTTTTTTTTTTTTTTAATTCTAGATTAATTTCAGTAAGGCATAAACTGAAAGAGAGGTCACCTTTACAAGTAGTTCATTTGCTTTTGTGACCAAATAAAATAAAAGAACTTTATATTACAGGTAAAGGGATTATAGCCTTCTAACTACTGACTTTAAACAAAATTTAGAAGGTTTTGAGGTTGCCCCATTGACTGGAAATGATACATTCAGATATTTTTAGATATTCAGAAATAGTTATTTCATCTTAAATTGTATGTGCAAATGCTTCATGTGTCCATACAATGAAGCAAAAAGGATGTAGAGTAAAAATTAGCACAAGGATTATATTTAGAAAAGTAGCACAATAGAGAAGGCACTTGACTTGTTTAAGGTAAGAAACTTTGAATCTATGGATGTTGTTCCTGCTTTTTTGCTGGGATATGTACTTTAAAGACTGTACTTTAAAGTTTTACTGTTCTTTTCCACATGCTTCTCTTTAAAAAAATAAATCTCCTTTAAAAAATGTAACTTCCTAGCAAATATAAGTACACAAACTCCATTTTATGAAAGGAAGTGGAAACACTAGGCTGGGATTACCAGGATCAGGTGAGTAACACCCTACGTGCATTAGGGAGTCCTAAACATGCTTTTGCATTTGTTTTTGTTTTTACAAACTATCTGGAAGGCATTCTATATCTTCTGTCATACAGTTTCTTTTAAGAGTTACTACTCTGTCAATCCATAGGCAAGAATGATTTTGCAAAGATGTCTGCTCATACCATTAGGTATAAGCTCTTATGTCATAAGATAGGGGGAGGATGTTTTTTGGTGAATATGTAGTCTTTCTCTTTAGTTTAGAGCTTCAGATATTTGAGTTACATTGGATGTGTTCAGCATGTCACTCACAAGTCAAACTTGAATCTTAAAATATTTCCAATCCAGTTTTCATATGATAACAAATATAAACCTCCACATCTGTCCTCCTTGCTTCCCCCAAAACATGGGCCTGCAGTCATGGTTTTTCATGTACTCTGTGATGAAGTCTTATCTCGTTTTTCTCTTCATTAATACGTTGGAATATTGATTATTTACTTGAAATCATACTGTTTAAATTTGCTGGCGTTCTGTTCCGCTGCATGTATTTTGGAGAGTCATTTCTTGAAAGCAAATATTATTTTTCTCCCAAAATGACTAACCGGTTTATAAATTATTTGTGCCATTAGGCAAAGTGCGAAAAACAGGAGAAAAAGTTCAAGTGACTCTGTTAAGTAGTAACATGGTGTAATGAAGACTTTATTTTTAAGTACTTATTTTTGACTGAATGTGATGTTGAGTAAGGTATCTGAGTTGGAATTGTACAAAAGGTTTTTTTTTTTTTTTTCCTTTGCAAATGGCCTTTTTATTTAGTCCACAAAAATAATGTATCAGACTACTCAGGACATAAAAACTTTGATGTTAAAAAAACCCGTCTCTAACCATTGTTTTTCTTATGTATAATTCAGTTAGTGCAGCAGTGGCCACCTGTGCAAAAATCCAGTTTGGCTAAAGCAGATGAGGAAGATGATGCCAGTGGTATCAACTTAGATAAAGTGAAAGAGATACTGCGGGAAGAAGACAAATTCGACAAAGAAGAATACAGAAAGAAAATTAAGGAAAAACACAGGGTAAGTTGATTTCTTCCTCAGTTGCTGAAGTGCAGAAATAGATACTGTGATATGAATTGCTCAGTGAGGAGAAATACTTAAATATATTGCACAGTAAGTGCGGTACAAGTTCATTTAAATTCATCAGTATTTTCAAGGCTACATAGGACACAGGAAGACTGTTCTGACATTGTAAGTAGCTGGATAACACAAAGCCTGGAAACACAACACCAGTTGTTGATAACAGTGTGTCTTTATTTACAATTTTAAAATCTGGTAAGAGTGTAGTGGGAGCATTTTTCATTTTTTCTTCTTTCTTTTTTTTAACCAATGTTCAGTGGAAGGGTTTGCTTCAAGAAAAAAAAAGTGTTTTTTCCCCAGAAGTGTTTACAGGAAAGGGGAATTGAAAAAGTCTCTGAAATGTCTCTAGACTTACCATGAGCTCAACATTCGGTAATAAATTTCAGATAGGCAAAAGTGCTGACTTTTTGCATGAGTGTTATTAAGGCTATTGGATTTTTTTTCATGATTTATTCAAACAGTGTTGTATAATTTTGGCTTTAATTTGCAAACTTTGCTAACTGCAATCAGGCATTTAAAAAAACCTCTGGCATTTAAAAACCTTTAAATTGCATACAATATATTTGCAAACTGCTTCTGGATTATTTGTCATTGACCAAAGCAGAGTTTTCTGACCTTTTCACATAGTGGTATGGAATACAACTGGATATCTTTGTTCAGTGACCATTCTGTTAGACATTGTGAGAAAGGTTTGGATTTCTCCAGATAATGGATAAATGCAAGATCTTGGAACCACATGCGATTAAAGGCCTACTTTATACTCAATGCTTCTAATTTACAAAGCATTAAAAAGTGTTGGTTTTTTGCCCTGCTCTGCAAACGCTGACTTTATCCAGTTTGACTATATCCACTAATCGCTAGTGATTGATGCTGGATGTTTTAGTGTCCGTTAAGGTTGTATTTGAACAAAATAATTCAGAGAGGATTTATGAAATCTTCAAGTTACATTTGGGCACTGCTATAGTCAAAGCATGCTTCACACACTTAATTTGAAATTCTACCCCTATAATCCTGTCGTAATCATTTGAGGTCTATGAAAATCTCACCTTGTTCTTCATTAGTGAAGTATTGCATTTGAGGGTAGCTGCAAAGAAATCATCTATTCTCTATAGTATAGGTGAAATTGCAGTCAATTTTACAGGAAATAATGGTATTAGATTTCAAGGATGAAGCTTAATAAACAAGGAAGGAGAGACTGATTTATGACTTTACAATCAATCTGCTGTTACTATCAAATTCATATACTTTTAGTGATGTTGTTGCATGTTTCATGCTGGACTCTAATGATAATGCATACTTCATCTGGTCCATTAACACATCTTTGTCTTTATAATGCCAAGGAGAACAAATGACATTGATCAGACATTTATTTGCATTTAAAAAACCAGTATTTCGCCTGTGGAGATGCAGTGAAGAGAGAATGCCTCTTTTTGAAAGCCAGACAAACAAAATGAACAGAATATGCCATGTCATAAATATAAATATTTATAATAATTTTTTTTTTGTATTTGTAGAAAACATCATGTTTCTTGTAGCCTGCCTTACTACATGAGTGTTTTTCACATTACACCTAATTTTTTTCCTTTAGGAAAAGAAATAGAAAATAAAGAATGGTAGTGTGGCAGAAAGAAAAATATATTGGGGGAAAAAAAAAAGGCTTCTGATTGAGGGACTGATTTTTTATTTGTGGCTTAACAATCGGAGGTGAAAATGTTCCTCTGTGGTAAATTTTTTGTATGTGATGTATTCAGTTTCCTGATTGTCATTTAATTTTTTGAAGTGGTCTTACAAAATGTTTAGTATCCTGATTTTTCACTTTCCCATACTTAAAGGAGATGAGATTGAAAGGACAGAAAGGGCAGGAAAGCTGACAGATAGGAGCTCAGGGTTCATTCTGGTAGACCCTTTGCTTCCCCACTGTCTCACAAACCTTGTGGTTGACGGTGATCGTCCACCCTCACTTTAGAAGGTGTTGTGGTTTAACCCGGCAGGCAGCTACACACCACACAGCCGTTCGCTCACTCTCCNAGAATATGCAAACCAAGTGTACACAATGCAATGCACGATGCAGTTGCTCACCACCTGCTGACCGATGCCCAGCCTGTTCCCGAGCAGCGGCCCCCCCCTTTTCCCCGGCCAGCACCCCCAGTCTTATTGTTCAGCATGACGTTGTATGGTATGGGACATCCCTTTGGTCAGTTTGGGTCAGCTGTCCTGGTCCTGTCCCCTCCCAGCTCCTTGTGCACCCCCAGCCTCCTCGCTGGCAGGGCAACACGAGGAGCTGGAAAGGCCTTGGCTCTGTATAAACACTGCTCTGCAGCAACTGAAAACATCACCGTTATCTTCATCAAAAAATCCAAAACACAGCATTGTGTGAACCTCTACGAAGAGAATTTAACTCTATCCCAGCCAAAACCATGACAGAAGGCATCCAAGTTTGAGATGCCAATTCATTTTAGATAGAATTTAATAGAGGTTATATAAGGTAAAGTAGCACGGAATTAAAGTGTTTTTGTTACTATACCTTTTTACTAAGACATGCTTTATGTCTGGGTCTCCTGACAGCAAGCTGTTCCTGCTTAGGTAGTAGTTGTAGTAATAATAGTTGGGAGAGTATGTCAAGTCCTGATATTTAGTCTGATACAAGCAGAAGCAAGCAATATCTCCTTTCTCTTAGGTCGTTTTAAGCTGGCCTAGTGATCAGAAGAAGTGGTCCAGTGACCCATGAAGAGGCTACACTGTTACTATGTGGGGCAGATATTATTTAAAATTTTCTGGACAGAAAATGTGTAATTAGTTAATTCACACAATAGGGAGAAGGTCTATGGCATAATTTAGAGATTGTAGATAAATGGATATCGTAGATAACGGCATTTTAGGGTGTCCAGTTTCAGCCACTGGTTTGTCGCTGGTACTTTTTTGAAACTTACTGCACTGCCAGTGGGGCAAGTTGTCAGTCCTGCGATACCAAAAAAATGCTGGGGAACAGACAGGATTTGTGAAGGCTGTTTGAGACTGAGTCAAGCGAAACCTCATTATTTAAAATTTGAACTGCCTGACAATAAAAAGGAATTGTGTGGCCACTTTCACGTTGACTACCCAGTGGTATTTAAAAATCCCCCCATCTTGTAAGATTTCCCTTCACAAAAGATAACAGAATCAGTAAAGAGCAGAGACTTGGCTGAGTCTGGATCTTTGACTGTGATCTCAGTGATGCTAGGGAAGAAGAATTGCCAAATACATGTATCTTGACTGTATTGGACAAGCCTGATCAGGTGCCTGGTCATTGTCTGAATTTGCTATTAGAAGTTTGGTTGTGTGTGTAAGCCTGGTGGGCTAGCTGTACGTGTTATTTTGTAGCCTCACTTGGAGGGAGAGGACGAAACCTAACAGAGATTCAAGTGTGTTACTAACAAAGGATGTGAAAGCAGCAAAAAGAGTAGGAGACTTTATCTTTTTTTTTTTTTTCTTCATTATTTCAGATTTTGAGAATGTAGGGAAGGTAGGAAGGGGCCTTAGAGCCCCTTCATGTGTCATTGAAAAAAGAGCCTCTGTGCTATAATCTAGAGGAGATAGTGAAGAGCAGATTTATTTTCATATTTGAATTCATACAGTGAGGCATCCATGTATGTTTTTGGTCTCAAACCTGGTGGTAAATGTGATTATTAGGGAGTGCATCGTTAGCAGTTAAATTTGGATTTGTTTCAGTTTCATGTTACCAAAGTTTTATATGCAGCTCTGTCTGTACGATAAGAAACAGAAACAGCACAATCTAATAGGTTAAAAACTGTACCAAAAGACAGGAATTTTGGGATGTGGTTGTGGTACTAGCTGCTGGTAAGCCCTTAAGCAGGTCATTTATCTCTCTGCCTACATCTTCTTGCCTGGAAGGCTTGATTAAGGGTAGTTGCACCCTCCTGAGGCACAGTGCAAGTTGATGAATGCTCCTGGAGAACTAACTGCAAAAAGCACTTGTTACTGACAAATAATGCGGGAGTCAAGTAGATGGTGAGCAGATATTAGTTGAAGAGAGTGCTGAATCGAAATGGACATAGGCGTGTATCTTTAAGCATTGGCTTAGATGGGACTAAATTGGACACATCCTTAATACATCCTGGGTTGCTTTTTAATGGATTTAGTCTTGTAACCATTGAATTCAGTTGAGAGAGCTCCCATGGCAATCTGTGATGCAGGGCAATACAGAAGGCATAATCAGTGCTCTACCAAATCTCTGAGTTTGTAAGTCTGAAATTCCTACTGTTGGGTAGTGTGACAACAAAAATGTGACAACATTTCTGCTATGTAATGAGAACACAACAAAATGTTTTGGGACTTAGGTGTGTGTGCTGTAGAAGTGAGTGCAATTTTTTAGGTACACCATGTGTGACCTCAGCCCAAGCCTATTTCATAACTTTGACTACTGAAAGTCAGAGAATTTAATGAAATACCTCAAGTAAGTTACCAGAGTGAAGATACTTTTTAAAATTGCTGTTAGTTTGTATATATTACACAGCTGTAGTTGACAAGAGAAAAAAATGTGTATTTTTTTAAAATAGAATATTCTTAATATAAGTATTCTGCCTGTAAAGATCAGTTTCTGTACTGTGGTGTAATGACCTGTAAGTGTTTATTATATGTGGAAAACTTGAGTGTGCGCCTTGAGTCTCTATTTCAGATGTATTAGGAGATGATGTGTTAGAAGATACCTTGGTAGAATAATAACTTTGTTTCTAGAAATTTTATTTACGAAACTTGAAGATGTAGGATACATATATACGCCTGTGAGTATTGCTGCCGGAAAGGAACCCCTTTAGTGCTAGGTCTTTTTGTATAAGCAATACAGTGCCGTTCTACCTAACCTACTAGATGCACTCTCAAGACTGTATCTTGTTCATGCTTATCTAGTACAGTAAATAGTGTGTGTTTCTCTGTGCTATCTAACATTTATCAAAAAATGTCTAACAAGCAAAATCTAAATCTTTCATTTATTGACATATTGAAGATACCAGGTCTGAGAATGAGAGGTGCAAGTGCCCAGTGATGCCATTAGGTAATATAAAAAATTATCACAAGAGAAATGTGACAAAGCTGATTGAGGGAATTGTGATTTAGGAGAGATTTGTTTCACATATTGTACTTAGCAATGCTCAGTGTCTTTCTTGTGGTTGAGAAGCAGAACCATTAAACGAAAAAAATAAAAATGAGTTCCCCAGTAATATACCAGGTTGTGGAATGGGGAGAAGTGTGTTGATACGTTTTAGCAATATTTTGGAAGTACTAGGTTGTTGCTGAGCCTTTAGCCTTGGCACCATTTTACTGGAATAAGACCTCATCGTCAGCCCACTGCTGCAGGATTACTCTGAATTATACGTATGACAGCTTGCTAAATAAAACTTGGAAAGAGTATTTGGAGAATGTAGCTGATGGCTTGCTAATAAGTCTGTGGAACAACAGAAAAGTCAGCTGAGAAAATCAATGAGAAAGCTGAGTAACCTTTTCTCTCCCCTTCCACCTCTCCACTTTTTCCTGAAAGATGTTTCATTTTGCTCGTGGCATATATTTAAGGTGGAATATGTAACAAAGAATCAAAGCTCTGTAAAAAATACATATAACAAAGTAATTTAGGTGCAGGTAAAGGATTAAATTGTTATGACAGTAGTTTACTATCTAGGCAACATGAAGAAAAGTGCAGCAATGAGCAGACAAAAATGAGAAATGCTGCCTCCTCATAGTTCATTGGTGAGATCAGTGTGCATTTGTTATTGCTGTTCTCTTTTGCCGTGTTTCTTGTATTCTCTTTTTAACCTGATACTTGGCAAAACAAAAAGCACTTCTTTGGCATTAGAAGATTGCCATTGTTACCATTACTTCGTCCTGCATTTTCACTTAAATAAATAAATAAATAATTGTTTCTCGCTACTGATGTTTTTTGCTTTCCAGTGGATTTCCTGTGTCTTTCATGCTATGTTCTTCCTACTCTTTCCACTTTGCTCAAGATTTTGCTGTCTTTTCCTGGAAAAAACACAGTTATAAGTCACACAGTTTCATCCCTTTCTGTGCATTCCCTCACTGGCATTCAGCAGTCCCTTGTATACAGAGTCTTAAATCCATCACTTGTGACTGTCATCCCCTCTCTTAAAATCCTCGGTACGTCACTCCACTGTCAGCCAAAATACATCACGGCATAGCATGAACTCTGTCACCTGACCTTTCCTTTCTGCAATAACAATCATTATTTCATTCCTGTCTTTGTTTTCATTTCCATCCTGCAAGCAGACTGCTACAGATCTTTTCATTGTCCAGTTGACATCTTTTCTAGCAGCAAGTATGGCAACTCTTGTTTCTTGGTCTTCTACTTTGGTTACTGACTTCTCCTACAACCTTCCTTTTCCTTCCCAGCTTTTTTTGAAAAAAACTGTAGTTAAAATTTTCCTCTCTGCATTTGCTTCAGATCTGTTCAAGATATTCACTTAACTTCTGTTCCTTCACTTCAGTGAGTTTCATATGTCTGTGTCTTGATTAATATTTCCTCCTCTTAATTTCTTTTCTTCCTGCTACATCTAAATGCTTGATGTAGTTTCCTGTTTTGTATGTTTGGCAGTCTTCATTTCTTCCTTCAAATCAATTTCTGAAACATGTTATATCTATTAAAAATATTATTTAGGTAGGTGAGAAGATCACCAGAGCACAAATATGTTTTGATTTTGTGTAAACCAAGTGCAGCAGTCTGCTCCATGGCTAGGTACCTCCGTAATCAAGAAGGAACATGTGCTAATCCCTGAGGTCTCTACATTGGCTTTAAAAGGGTAGCTGAGAATAATAAAACAGTTTAGGGAATGCCGTGCAAGTATTGGTTGTTTCAACAAGCTTTTTATGTCCTGCATGTGCGTTCATGTTTTGATTTAGATTGTGAGTGGATTTATAAAAACACTGCTTTTTTATTAAAAAAAAACAAAACAAAAAGTTGTCATTTTATAGGTCTTCTTCCCTTGAAAATCCCTCGTCCCTCTTCTTATCATTTCTTCAGTATAATCTTGACGATGAAATATCTTGGGGAAAAAATTAGAACTTCTTAAAATCAAAACTTCCATGAGCTACCTTTATTTTTTTTGGACGTGAATATGGCCTGTCAGCTTAATATGAACTTTCCTCACAAAATCATTTCTGATGAATAGCAGACCTATTTAGAAAGTGTCCACAGGCTATTGCTTTTAAATCCATTTGTGAATGTCATTTAAATGAGTACAGTTTTCAGTGTGATCAGAAATATGTTTTGCTGCATTCATGAGGTGCTTGGATTAGATGAGATGTGTATTGCAGTGCCTTAAGGCATATGGAAACTTGCAAAGCATCCACGCTATAATTAGGTTTTCTTCATGAGTCTCACATTCTGTTATCCTATCCTTCCTTTGCAAATGAGGAAAAATTGAAAATGTGATGGATAAAAATAAATAAAAATCTGAGGCATAATTGTAAAGTAATTAATGCTTATTGAAGATTTGGAAGCAAAGTAGATTTTATCAGTTGACCACAAGGGAAGGGGCAGTAACACTGATCAAGATGATGTGAAAAGAAATCTGCATTAATGGATATTTAATGACAATGCAGTGAGAGGTATGAATTTGAGCTCTTTTGAAATGTGTAAAATGTTATAAACAACAATAAAGGAAGAAGTGAGTAAAGTATTCAGAACATGTTTTCGCACTACATTTTTCAAGTTTTCAACTGAAAATGCACTGATGTAGGAAGAAACTGGTGGCAGAGAGGGATTCATCTTGATTTTTAATAACCTCTCTTTCTATCTACTAACCCAAGCTCAGAAAAATGCCCATTGGGTGCTGAAGAAAAAATGAATAGGAGCCTTATTTTTTACCTCACTTTCCAGCAAGTAAAATATGCTGTGGACTTGGGATCATCAACATGAGAAGGGGGCTAACAGTAATGTTTTCCCTGATTTGGGTGGTATTAGTAGCAAACAAAGTGAGGCCGTCCTCAGGGGCCTGGTACTACAAAGTACAGGGCATACCTTATGGAAGGACTTTTATATAATAAAAAACTTGCAGTTTCAGGAAGAGTGTACTTACCCCTGTGAATTTATTCAATAACTTTCTGTTTAAAATTCATTCTTGAAAATGGGAGATTGCAGACTGGTAAGGAAATCCAAATGCCATGGACTCCAGCACCCAAGAGATTTCTTTTGCTGGCCCTGTTAGATGAAGACTGCTGCGGTTCCAGGTTACGGACCTAGCCCTATCAAGGCTGGGCACATATTCGAGAGACGTGCATATACAATGCATACATGCGTGGTTGGCCACAGAGACAAGAGAGGCAGAAAATACAAATGCAGGCAGCATGGAGGTAAACATGGGCAGCACAGTTTTATTCCTTCTTCCTGTCTGATCAGGGTTGAAGTTTACTAGCAGAACATACAAACACCCTCACTCCATTGATTCACAAGAACATTTGGGTTCATTGATCCCTTAAATAACAGCGTGGGGTCTAAGTATGTTGAATATCCATACCCGCACCACAGGGTCCTTACATAGTCACTGGCTTTCACCTTGGGTCTTTCAAGATGTTGGTCTTTCCATACAGTCTCACAATGCCTTTTAAATACTCCGTAATGTCTGCTCTTTCCCATGAGACCAACAAACAAGATAATCTTGTTTCTCTCATTATCAGTTACGAAGTTCTGTGTGAACCTTTTCAAGGTTGTGCTTGTTTGGTTCCTGTAGTGGCCCATCTACGAGGAACTTAGGAGTTCTGGTCTCTCTCACTGCCTGTGTTATTCACTGCTTGTTTAGTGTTAGTGTATTTGGTGTGAAATTTATTACTACTTTTGTTTCTTGTGTTTGTCTCTCTGTTAACCAGATATCGTTACAAACTATGTCATTACATTCCAGGTATCCCTAGAGAGACCATCCAGGTAGATTTAAAGATGAATGTCAAAAGGAATGTGTTCTAATTTTTGCATCAGTATAGAGACCTCTTGTGAGACCACACCTGGAGTACTGTGTTGAGCTCTGGGGCCCCTAGTGTGATAAGGACATGGACCTGTTGGAATGGGTCCAGAGGAGGGCTGTGAAGATGATCAGAGGGCTGGAACAGCTGTCCTGTGAAGAAAGGCTGATACAGTTGGGGTTGTTTAGCGTGGAGAAGAGAAGGCTCTGGGGAGACCTCATTCTGGTTTTTCAATATAGAAAGGGGGCATATAAGAAAGATGGAGAGTTTTTACCAGAGCCTGCAGGGACAGGACGAGAGACAATGGTTTTAAACTGAAAGAGCATAGATTTAGATTGCCTATAAGGAAGACGTTTTTCACAGTGTGGGTGGTGAAGCACTGGAACAGGTTACCCAGAGAAGCTGTGGATGCCCCATCCCTGGAAGTGTTCAAGGCCAGGTTGGATGGGGCTTTGAGCAACCTGGTCTAGTGGAAGGTGTCCCTGCAGGGGGGCTGGAACTAGGTGAACTTTAAGGTCCCTTCCAACCCAAACCATTGTATGGTTCTGTATATAGGAAGGAGAGTAGGAGTGAGACTAATTTTATGAATTTTGCATTAATTCATATACAGTTCTTTAGAATTAGGAAAGGATGTTTCCTTTAAGGAAGAAAAATAGGAGTCATAATAATAGGCATGATATAACAGCCACAGTACTGAGTTTAGAGCTGATACTTAAAAAGCATGAAGATGTCTGGATGCATTAAGGGGCAGAAAAGGTAGTATACAGTTAAACAGGATATTGAGCGTGCTCAGAGATAGTTCTTGGAGAACTATGGTCACCTAATGATGACTCTAAATCTGTATGAATTGAATTGACCCAGTGAAAGACATGCCATGTGTGTGATCATGTTGCCTAGAATTTTTTAAACTTGAAAAGAAGATGCAAGTTTACTTAGGGAGGAAGACTTCTTTGTCTTTATAACCTGAATTAGCCAAAGGTTAGAATTAAACTGTGAATTTAATTTTAAAAGTAGTAATGCTGGTGATTTTAACTAGCAGGAGAAGAATGATCAGATCAAATCAATTAAGATGTCAGCTGGTATTTATGGTGGTTATTTTTCTGTTATGTATCTGATGCCACACTGCACTCCTTGGGGTTTACTTCCAGTGTAATGCTGTAGCCTTTGTCTCCTAACTCCAGCCCCTGCCCCAGCCCCACGCGCTGGTTGAGCTGTGGCCCAGGTAAAAAAGTACTCAGGGTAGAACTCTTTGCACCTTGCCCCTTCCTTTGGCCCCCTTCCAACTGGAGCTCTAGGCTTTGTCTCCCTCCTGATCATACACTGCTTTTGCAACTGATTTCTGTTGATGACAGAGAATTTATGCTTTAGACATGTTTGCTTTATAATTTTATAAAATAATACTAAAAGTACTCAAAGTATATTGTAATAGATCACCGAGTACTGTGTATAACGGTTCAAGAAGCAGAACAGACCCTCCAGGGATTTTTTTCTCAAATTTTTACTAATGATGAACAGAAAACTTATGTCTAATTAATAAAGGGAAAAACAGATGTTAGGCAACACAAACCATTCAGTATGCTGGAAGATAAAAGAACCCATGAAAAAGTGTTTTGTAGTTGGAAATTAATTGATACATTAGTTCTGAAGAGAGATTGCATCATGTTTCAAAGGAAATAATCTGAAGGGGAAAAAATCTCAGTGCAGTATTGTGCTCTTTCTTAAGTAAAGCACTTGAACAGTCCTTCACTATGAGGTGAAATTTGTCAGATTTCAGTGTAATTGTTCAGTTGGTTTAGTGTGGTGCTGGGTGGGGATGATACCGTTCTCTCATGTAAGGAGCGTGCCAGCATGGGAGCAGAATAGAAAGGGAAGAAGGTAGCAGCTGAGAGGAACGCTTAGCTGAACTGCAAAGAGAAGTATTAGAGATGGAGAGATGTGTAAAATAAATCAAGAGAGTATTACTTCATTAGAAAGCCTATCTGAGCACTTTCATAGCTATTGTGTGCAGGCAACGCCGCTGTTATATCCCAAGTGCAGAGCTATTAAGATAAGGGGAATGGGCACTGACGAGTGGGTTGACAGACATCCTTTTCAGTCTTAGCACCAGAATCCATCCAGCCTCGCTGTGCTGCTGGCAGAGGCAGCAGCTTGCTCATTGCTTGCTTTTCTTTTTTTTTTCTCTTCACTTCAAAAGCTGGATGGGCTGCACTTAAAAGTTGAAGTGCCCTTGAATGTTTTCTAAGAGTTTTCCAGCAAAATCAGAGTCCTTGGCCTCATCTCATTGATGTGAAAAAGAAGATAATGAAGTAACAGAGTAGGTGGTTTGTGTACACTCTGATCAGCTGAAAGCCAGTGCCACTCATAAGGGGGAGAGCAGGAATATGCAACTGGAAGGTGGGGGGAGGCTGAAGAAGTGCAGGCTTAAATTAACTTCAGCAGAGGTGGGGTTGCAGCCATAGCATTGTCAGGGAAGGACGTAATGGCACAACTGCATAGAATGCCAGCCTCTGCCTTTCCTGGGTCTTTGAGGCAAGCTAGAGGCTTCTGATGGCAGCTGCACCGTTCGGTTGCTCAGCACTCAGGTACTGCTGCTGCCTGTATCGGCATGAGCAGGCGCAGGGAGCTCTGGGGGCTTTCTGCCTCCTTTCAGATGTGGGGTAGGTGAACCTGGCGCTTCCTTAGAAGGAGCGGCTGTGTTTAGACAGCTCAGAATCTGTGACCTGTCTAGATTATGAATTTCCAGTCTGAAACGGTATAATTCCTGCAACGCAGAAAGCAGCTGTAGAATTAGACGATGCGCATCTTGATCAGACTTTTTCCTCTACTTCTCTATAAAGTCCTGTCATTTTTTGCAGTGCAACTCCCATTGAATTTGTCCTTAAGATTTCTGTTTACAGTTTTAAATGTTATTTTTAAACACCATTAACTAGCTTAATCCGTGATGTAATTCTATTAAAAGCATATTTTACGTTGAATTAGGGTTGCCTTTACCTCTACATGTCTGTGTTTGCGTATGTATATACATAGGGTTTGATGGAAATGTCTGTGTATTCATTTGAAAGAATCCCATTCATTTCTGTAGGTTCAAAATCTGGCTTAGGTTGCAGTTTGCACACAAAAAAGAATATAACTGGACTGCCTCTGTATTTTAATTACCATAATTTCACATCTTTTTCTTACTGGAAAGCTACTTGATAGAAACAAACTGTATGTATATATTTGTGTACATATGTTAAGCATACATATGTTCAAACCAGATGGCCTATTGAATTTACTTAGCAACTTGTTAAAAAAATTTTCTGCCCTTAAAGCATGTTCAGTATGTTCAGATGTTAGATGAGAAAGGAATCATCTTCATTTTTTTCAACTGGTTTCCTGTGTTGGTTTTGTTCTAACAATGGCCTTTAAGGGTCAATTTCTGCTGGTTTGTTTTTTTCTTCTTTTAAATGACGATGCCTTTTTCAATTATCTCTAAGACCTTTTCCAGTATTTGCTTAATGTGCTTCCAGTGCTTGCTTAATTGTGCTGTCTTCCACATGCTTTTGATACCACACTTTCACACTTGCCCTGTGTTGTCTTAAACAGGTCGTACTGTACCTGTGTTGAATTTTCCCTACCTATTAAAAAGCATCAGCTCCATAGATGAGGTTTACGTTGTTGTCTTTATATAGTTTGTTGTTTAAAGGGATTATTTAATAGATATTGAAAACCAAATGTTAACAGATTAAAAGAAAAATCAATCACCAAAGTCATCAAAAAGCTTTTCCTTTTTTCTCTGAAGGTATTAAAATTTGTTTGTTGATTAGTGACCAATTTTGTATTTCATTTCTATTTTTTTCCCTTGGTTGAAAATAATATTCAACATCTATTCAATTTTACCTTTCATTTGGGAATGTTCTTTTATTTTGGTGATTGGACCACTGCTTGCATGTAGATGATTAACTAATCTCTATTACAAAACAAATATTAAAATACATGTTTAGATACACATAAAGTACACAATTGAAATACAAAAATAAAATAAAATGTAGCAATGGCCAAAAAAGCGACTGCTGAAATGGAATTTTCTTACTCTAGGTGTATTCAGCCCTCCCCCTTCTGTTTATTTTTAAGTTATTAAAAATAATAAATAGTTCTCACTAATTTCTAGTTTTTGTTCTATCTACCTGTGCAGAGCAAAACCACTGTGGAAGAGGGCATAATTTGTTTCTATGTTGGCTTGTGTGCATGCTGATTGTGTAGCTAGAAGATTAATCTTGCTTTATGGGCAGGTGGCGTGTTTATTAGAGCCAGATTTTCAGATCCCAAGTTGCTTGCAAGCTGAGCAGTTGAAAAAAAAGTTTTGCATGTAAGCAGCACAGACCTGGTGTGAAATTTTCTGAGAGAAGACAAATATGCGATATCACAGTGCTATTTATTAAGTCACTTTTCAGATCACATCTGTATTTTAAAATCTGGGTGGAAACCGGCTTTTAAGTACGATGATGACAGCATATAAGAGATGCTATGAATTTTTGAACAGCTGTGTGTGTATTTTCTGTAGCACAGCTGACTCTGAGTCTCTGTCTCCTACTAGAATAACAAAAGGTAGTAAACACTGAGAAATTATATCTGGTACTGGTATCAACTAGCAAGGCCTTATTAGCAAATGACAACCAGAATTTTTCAGGCAACAGAGTGACTTGTTCCAAACCGCAGCCACTTCTGAGAACTGTTGTGCTGTATACCATGATCTCAGCTGTTAAATATAACAGATAGGTAGCTCCAAAGTATGGCATCAGTAGGAAAGGATCAGTTATTAAAAATGTTTTTAAGCATTAAAAAAAAAAACAAAAACAAACAAACCAAAAAAAACCACCAAACCACCAAAAAAATAACTTCAGACTCAGATGAACATGAAATTTTTATAGGAAATACGTTCGCCCTAGGCTTTTTTAATGTTCTCAAGGCAAAATATGGAACGATGCATTAGCTGTATCGAATGAAACTATTTCACGCCTATGGGTAAGCAAATAAAAGAGGTCAGTGAAATTTAAGGCTGGTAAAACTGCTATACATCACCAAAACCAGGAATTTATTTCATATAAATCTGAGTTATTAGCTATGTAGAAATTCTTTAAGAGAAAGAAAGGAGGCTTTTATTGTAAAAGAAAAAAAAAGTTAGAAATTAAAAAGCTGAAAGGAAAAAACGCTATGCCAAATAAAGCTATTAATAACACATTACAATAAACCCTGTATTTTTGGAACGTTGCTGTTAACCCTCTGGACAAAATAAAATGGACTCTTAACATAGAAAGAAGAGAGTCAAGGAAAAAGGGGCTTTTTTGGGGAAAAAAGAGCTTTCAACTTTCAAAATTGCAGGTGTTTTTTTGTTTGTTTGTTTGTTTTTTTATATAGTCTTGTCTGCTAAACTGTGTTTATATGGATCGTTCACATATTCCTAACCTCACCAAATAAGAGAGGGCTGCTATTCATTATTTTTTTGCCTCAACCTAAGAACACAGAATGAGAATGTTAGAGTTTGTCCTTTTAATAAAAGTGTTAGTGTCTTGAGGGAGAAGAAGGGTTTGAGTTTTTGTTTAAAAATCTAACAGTGAAGGAGGAAATATGAGTGTGAAAAGAAGTCAGTAACAGAGTTAAGAATGTAACTTTTCCATGTATTAGAAACAGAAGCAATTTTATCCGTGGTTTTGGCTCCTTGTTAGGCAGAGCTGGTTCTGTTGCCAGTTCTAATGCAGAAAAGGTAGAAGGGTTCAATAACTAACTCTTGTTTAGTTGAAAGCCAAATGATATAGTCAAACTACATGATGATGACTAAAGCTTTTCATTCCTGTGATCACTGAGATTGTTAACCGTTAGTAAATTTGATTTTTTGTCTCTGAATTATGTGCTGTTTTTACAAGTTATGATTTATAGCTTGGTAGAACAGTGATAAAATCTGGCATTCCTATTGCATTCTGTGTTAAGTATTCCAAGAAAATCCAGATTTCTTTTCCTGTGTATGAAAACCAGTGTTGTACATCTTTGTAGGTACAGATAGCTACAGACAGTAGTACGGATAGCTAGGCATATCCCTAGGTGAGGCATATCCATAGGTAAACAGAATCTATTGACATGGAATAAATTAATATCAGATTATTTGGGTTAAACTTTGCCTCATTTGATTGTTTTTACAGCTGTCTTACAGTATGTTGTCCATATTTATTCTGCATGTGCCCATATTCCTTCCTAGCAATAGAAACGTGAGAATGTGTGACATAATGTTAAAATACTCATCTGAGTCTTTGAAAATCTATGTTCCCGGCTATGCCGTAGCATTTCCTTGTAACTTGAGGCAATGCAGGCAATTTCTGGTTTTATGCAGTTGTATAATGGGGTATCTCTGTTACGTGGTTATATTACCTTGGCACAGTAAAATATACAATTTGTCTATTAGATAATAGAAGGTAAGGTCCTGACTGGGGAAAAGTGTTTTAAGCATTCGTTCAGCACGTGATTTTTCAGGATAGGATGCTGTATGTACTGACGCATGTGCTTGAAGCTGCACGTAAATTTAAGCAGTGCCTCAGTAGGATTGTTTTCCTGCATTGAAGCCTTAGTTAAAGCACGATGGCTGTTCCTGTGTCAGGAAGCAGAATAGCCCAGTAAGAGCAAGTTTGCAGAGTAGCATAGTTGGTGCTGAGAACCAGATTTCATGCTGTGCGGTGGCGGTGAGGTTGCACTGATTACCTCTTACCTGATGCTTTGAACTGAATCACTTTGAGGGAAGTGATTGTTCCCCTCAGCATTCATGAGATCCTATCTGGAATACTGCACGCGGTTTTGGGACCCCTAGTACAGGGAGACATCGACAAAGTATAGTGAGTTCAGTGGAGGTCGCTGATGGTGGTCCTGTGAGGAGGGGCTGGGGGAGCTGGGCTTGGTTAGCCTGGAGCAGAGACAACTTTGGGGGACCTGACAGCAGCCCTCAGTGCTTCCAGGAAGGTCATCAAGGAGACAGAGCAAGAGGGCCAAGGGCATGAGTTGAAACGAGGTTTGGCATGGGCCTAAGTAGAAACCTTTTCTGTGTGAGGACAGTCAGGCAGAGGCACAGGTTACCTGGAGGTGTTGTGCAGTGTTGTCCATCCTTGGGATTTTGAGCCAACGGGATGAAGCCCTGAGCAGCCTGGTCTGACCTTAGAGATGGCACTGCTGTGAGCAGGAGGTTGGACTGGGCTGAGCAGAGAGACCTCCTGATGTCCCTCCCAGCCTGAACGATCCTGTGATCTTGTGAATGCCCAGCGCTGGTTGGAGTGTATTAGCTGTGCTCCTGGAGGCTGCCTTGTGGTGTGAAATAAAGCATCAACGGGGCTGATGAGGACGTTAGTTTTTGAAATGCACTTCTAATTCCAACTAAGTGCTGATGTAGATGCACCCTATGTGAAATTTGCTTTTGTTTTTCATTGACAAGGAACCAAATCCTTCCAAAACAAACAAACAAACAGAAGTCCTGCTAACACCTCTCTTTCCTGTTGATTGCTGCTGCTTGTTGTTTTGTACTCCTGATTTCAGTCTCTGCACCTCTAAGATATTTTTGTCTTTACTGTTCTTTAGAGACTTACATATATTATGCTGTCTGGCATGCTTCTCTACTGTGCCATTATGTCAGTCTTCTGTTTTCATAGTAGCTGGCTTTCCAGTGCTCCGTTGTAAATCCCCTGAGCAGGAACTTCAGCTGTTGCTGTATTGGCTTAAGCATGTGGCTGTAGTTAAGACCCTGTCTTTTCATATACCATAGAAATTTTCTAGAAAAAAATTTCTATTCTATCCAATTTAAAACCCCCCTTTATCCTGATTTGTAATATCTAGTGGGTTATTTTCTAACTCAGAAGTAAAGTTTGAAAAGGATCACAGTTTTAGCAGAAAAATAAGAGACCAATGGTGATCTGAAAGAACAAAGAATGCCCAACTAAAGCATTTGGAAAAGCGATGGGAGAAAGTGGAAAACTTCAGCAAAATCATTAGAAAAGCATAAGTAAAAATGATCAGAAATGAATACAAATTTAACTTGGAAGAGAAGGAATGATATCTCCCTCGGGAATGTGGTAACATCCTGTCTAATATCCTTTTACCTTTGCTGAAGGTACCTTTTTCCCTTCTCACTTTTCTCTTTCGTAAAGGTACCTACCTCATATTTGAAAGAAAAAGCATTTACTCCTGTCTTCCATATTGTTGGCATTCAGAAGGAAGCCAAATCTTCATTCTTTGTGCCACTGTATATTTAAACACAGCAGCATTCATCCGAATTAACTGGTTTTATCTCCTCTTCTTCTTTTTTTTCTTTTTTTCCTTTGACCATTTATCATTGATCAGGGAGCTATTTCAGTCTGTTACCTGTTTTAATTAGGTTGGCAGGGGTGTTTAAGTATAATTCATGTACAACAGGTTGGTGGTAAAGGTTGCAGTGTTTTAATGGTGAAGGTTTTGGCAATTTGAAAGGTGTTCTTAAAATCTAGAATCAGTTTAATGTAGCCAAAACATTGGCAAGTAAACAAAATCAGTTTGACTTAAGAAGTGGTAACACTCCTTGGAAAATAGGATCATTGAAAAAATACTTATTTTAGTATCTGAACAGTTGGATCAAAACTGAATTTTTTTTTCCATTTTGCTAGAAAAAACTGGATTTTGTTTCTCATGCTGACAACGCTTTCAGACTCTCTTAAACATATATGAGTAGGTTGGTCATACGATAGTGGGCTTGTGTATTTCGATAGATTTCAAATCATTTCTGAAGATGGTTGAACAGTTGTCATACCTGTGCTTTACAAGTGGGGGAATCTAAACCTCCACGCATTTAGTGACTAGCATAAAACAGTACTGTGAGCTAACAGCAGGCTCGGGTCTTCTCTGTGCCTAGCAGTCCCCAGAATATTGTTTTTCAGTTATATCGTAAGTCCAGTTTTCAGGTGTTTTAACTACATGTAAGTCTTCCAAAATGAATCAGTCCTCAGAACCTCCATTTTAGGTCTTGGAAAATTAGATTCTTTTTTCAGTGTACATCTACACTGCTAGATGCATCTGTCTTGGCGACTGAGGGTTAAGCAATGCAGCGGGCTTGTGCTCATGATGCACGGGTCTAGTTTGTTGCAGAGCAGACTGTGTCCATAGCAGATAGAATTTAGTCCCAGGGGCTTCTTTTGGCCCATATGATGCCCTTGTGGCCTTAAATACAATTATTATCTTTTATTACTTTTTCATGTTTTAAAGTACCTGAAATAATACGAGAGCTGTGGTACATTTGACTACAGTGATGTTGTTTTGTTTTGTTTTATAGCATGTGTCGAATGCCCTGGCATGTAGGTCTGGATGTATTGAGGTGTTGGTGTGCAAAGCTGTCAGGTACAGCACTGGAGAACTGTGTAAAGCAGAGACGCACAAACTTCGTGCAGTTTTGTCCCAGTCTTCCTTTGGGGATAAACTCGATTGGTTCAGTTTCGATTTGGAGAGGAGAGGTTGATCTACTCAGAGTTTAAAAGAAAGCTAACATTTCTGTAGTTCGGGCAATTGGGAGAATAGAAAATAGCATATACCAGACAGATGTCTCAAAAGAAATTGAATCTAGACACAATTTTTGACAATCTTGACAGCTGCATTTTCCTTTTCCCAGCTCTGCAAGTGAACCATACTGCTTTTCCAAGCAGCTTTGTGTGGTAGCTTCCAGTATGCTTTAATAAAACTGGAACTAGTGCTGGAAAATTGGAATTGGCTTGGTACTAGCATTATATGGCAGAGTAAGCCTTTGTCTGTCCTCAGCAGGAGAGATTGCAGCAGGAATATCTGCCAGAGCCTCAAGAGCACCAGAGGAAAAGTCTGTTGGGAATTAATAGTGCAGCAATAAGGCATGGGAGAAGAAGATGAGCGCTGACCAAAAGAAATGTTCTGCATCAGTGTCCTTTACCATGGTCTGTGTGCAGTCATAGCTTCCATATAGTCATGGCCAGCTAGCACTGACATTGTCATATTTGTGCTCTTTCGGACCAGATCACCTTACTCATTAATTTTATGGTGTCTGTTCTTTCATTGTGATGATATAGCACCAGGACTGCTGGAGCTGGAGCTTTCTCGTTATTCCCAAAAGTGATCTGAAATGTGACTTCATGCCATGAAATGGTCTTCAGCCTCCTCTGTGCTGAGGTGTTGCCCTGGGACTAATGTTAAAGGGATGTCCCCTTTTATGTGGACTCGGTTCTAGATGTGCTGATGCTAGGAACAGCTTATGTTGCTTAAAGAAACAGAGAGTTACATCAGAAGTTTCAATAACCAATGTCATTAACATTGCTAAGACAAATGAAAAGTAAGGAGTGGTGCGGTTTTCTAACTGACGTGTGCCCTCACCTGAATTTCTGTCCTTACCTCATGAAGTCAATAATTGAAAGGATGTTAAATGACAAGGACCTGACAGAGTATAAAATAGATAAAATCTTTCAGTTGGTTTAAAGATAAGCAAATCCCAATAACAAAACAAAACAAAAAAACAAACAAACAAAAAAAACAAAAAAAAACAACCAAGGCAATTAATGTCAATTACATTAGATATCTTGGCTACTTCTGGATGTTCAGAAATCTGACTGGCAGCTTTAAATACTGGCAGCTTTAAATGAATTTCATCATTGCTTTTCACTCATTTTCACATAGCGGAATCCCTTTGGTGGAGGCAGCTGGATGTTCTTATGGCTTCTGAATTGATGCAATTGCTAACAAAAACCTCTGCAATACCATTTACTTAATAATGGAGATAAGAAAGCTAGGGAGAATACTTTCATTCCTCAGTTGCTTTAGCAATTCTGAAGTTGGGAAGATTATAATTTTTGCTTGTTAAGTAGATTGGGTTTCATATTAAAACAGTGAGAAATAAAGAAACTGATCTCAGTGCAATTTTTAACTAACCTGTTTTAGACAAGTACTAACTTTGTCAAAATACTTAGCTGCATCATTTCTTTAAAAGTAACGAGTCTCAGTGAAGATGAAATGTAAGTTTGAATCATTCTTGTAGTTCTGATTTCCTTTAAGAGCAAGAGTAATAACTAATATCTGTCAGATTTTTTTTATATATAATTTTTCATCAATAATGTTTAGGATGAATTCCACCAGTATAGTATATGTGCATTAAAATATCTAGGTATCTCAACTTTAATCTTAAAATATTAGAAGAAAAACATACAGGAATTTGCTTTAAAACTGTGGATCTTCTTATTTGTTTTAGGAGAAAAGGCTAAAAGAAAAAGCAGCAAGGAGAGAAGCCAGGAATAAGAACGCACAGGTAAGGAATTTTTTTTTTTTTGATCAAACTAATGATTGTGGTTTTGAAACTTTGTTTAATTGCTGCATCCCTTTCTTTAATAAACAATGGTTTGATTAATGACTCTTTATGGATATTTTGTGTCTGCTTATCTTTTGTCATTCCCTTCCTGTGATGTGGTTATAATGACTTACTATGGAAAGATACTGGCTAAGTATACTAATTATATATATATATATGGAAGCCTTTTGGAATTTCAGCCTCTTTATTTTGTGTATCGAATGAGTTACCATTTCAGCTGCAGTGCTGATGCCATTTTTCTTCATCTGAATGCTTGGACATGTTTATAACTTGCTGCGATATTGCAGGCAGTAAGGTTTTTGGTGAAATCTCATATAAACTTGTTTCTGCTGAACCTTTTCTTTAAGCTGCAAGTATTTACATTGAAGTTTATTCCTGCTTCTTGTTAGGCCTAAAACCAAACCCTTTGCTGTGCTTTTTCATGTATGTATATTATTAATTTCCTCATGGCTGTTCTAGTTTTTTGTATTTTGTTTTCTGATGAACTGAGCTTTCATTCAACTGCAGTGATTTTCCAGAATATGGACAGAGGAGTATGTGTCATTTTTCATACTGCATCTCTTATGCTGTACATGAATAGTTGCTGTTTGTTCTCAGCAGTGAGCAAATATCTTACTCCCTTGAGAAGAAGGATAATGTTCTGTGTTTTTCCAAGGTGACCATGCACTGGGAACCTTGAGTGTAGGAAGATACTTCATACTGTAGGTCTGAAGCGGAAAGTAATTACAGTTTAAGATGAAAAGCCTAGTTATACTGAGTACTAATTATGATTCTGTCTTCAGAGATGGCAAGCTATGAGGGCTGCTGGCATCGTGACTCCCCAGTCAAGCAGCAGCAGTTTTCTGTGTGTAATTGAATGTATAGAGGTGCATAGTTTTCATATATTGAGCAAGCACTGTAGGAAAATCATGGAATGAGTGATTAACAAACATCTTAATACAGGGAGAAAACACTGATCAGACTGTATCATATTGGTAAGTATTTGGCTGCTTGTTCATTTTGCCTCTTTTTCAGGAATAAGCACGCTCCCGTCTGAAG
>VXAL01011705.1:162919-248934 GCA_013399475.1 Chauna torquata
CTCTATCCCAGCCTAAACCATGACAAGGACAAATCATCATTAATACAGTTGAGGATGGGGATTGTTATCAGGCAGGAAAACTGACGTCCTCTGAGTATGGAGGTACTCAGTCTTCAGAGGCACTTTTTCATTGGAATGAATTCTTGGGGAATAATTTTAGAGCATTAAAAGATCAACAGCAATATCAGGATAATAAACATGCTTTAACTTTTCTGATGTCCTCTCTTTTTCACCTGCTCTTCCTCCAACATATTTTGCTACTCCGACAGGAGTTAGTACTCCTATATGAGATTTTATATATTTTATTAAATATATTCTTAATATACTTATATAATTTGAATTTTTCAGAGTCACAATTAAGTTAGGAATCTGGGTACTCTGTTATGAAGGGATGTATGTGAGCACATCTACAAAATTACACCTGGGTGAGCAGGAGGCATGTACTTAAAAGATTAAACCATGACAGATTCAGGCATTGATATCTGCATGTATCACATCACTGCAAGGTATAATCCTCAGTATAGCATTCTGCTTTCTGCTCCTTATGCCATGCTCTGTTGAGATTTTAACCAGAAAAATACTTTAAAACCCTACTTTCTTTTACTCTCCAGTACCCTCCATGGGATTTGAGATAAACTGGCCAAATGTAGCTCAAGAAATCTTTGTGCCAGGCAGCAAAGGGACAGAATTGGATCTCTTGGTAACCTATTGCCAATAATCCAGTGGGAGAAATATAATCTTCAAGATATGGTGAAAATTCTGCATCCACTGTATATCGTTCCTGGGGTTACTGGAAATGCCTTTTATTATCTGACAGCTCTGCTTCTGCCTTGATTTTCCTTTTCCTTGAGAATCTACTCCACAATCTTGTATTTAGGCTCTAGATTTGCTGTGGATGTGAACAATAGTGTCAGTGTGGAAAGGGGTGTATGAGACTGAAGGAGGAATTTGGTCCATGCCTCCTGTGAATACAGGTTCCCAAATCCCTCTGATCAGTTTATCGCTAAGCATTCTTGGGGAAGTCTTGTGGGATACTCTCCATCGTGATGAGTAGCAGGTTAATGGTAATGGTGCTTTGGTTCTGGGTCACCTCTCATGACCTGCTGGATGGTGTTGAGGAAGCATTGCTTTGGCTCCCTGCAATTTCTGGATTGGAGCAGGGTTTCAGGGTTAGATCCTTCAGGTGGTCTGGAGGATGTAGACATTGTGCAGTTTATTTTCGTCACAGAAGACCTCAGGAGAGGGTTATCACATCTGGATAAAGCCTCAGGACAGGCTGTGTTCTTGATTCTGCAAACCACAAAAACAAACAAACAAAACAATGAGAATTCTGTAGCTGTATAATAATTCAGCTACAAAATCTTCCGGTATGTCTTGTGTGGAGAGTTTACAACTGAAATTACTCTGAGAGTTAGATCCCCTTTATTAAGTCATACTTAAAACAATTTAATTAACCTTAGTTAGTTAGATCTGGTCTCTTAACGCTTGTGTTCTATACACATATCCCAAAACTGTAAGTAGCTATATTTATTACAATTTTGTTTTTGTATTGTTTTGAATTGTTGTGAGAAGCTTTGTGGATGAACAGAGTAATTTGGAAAATCAATATTTTAACTTTCTAGTTTAGTAATTTCAAATTTTTTTTTTTTAAGGCAGAATCTCAATTTCAAGTTCAAGTTGTTAAAAGGAAATAAATCACTGATTCTGAAATGTCTGGATTCTGAAATATTTTTTAAAATCAACATTAAATCAACATTAAAATCAATGATATTTAAGTTAATATTTGAAAATGGCTATTATATTCCTGTATGGAAATGTTAGCTATATTTTGCTTATTGAAAATATCATGATGATGATTCCAGTTAAAGTAGCACTTAAATTACTTTAAGTAAAGCTGTGATAAGTCCTGCCTTTTCTGCCACTAAAAATACATACGATTAAATTAATATTTCTGTGTTGTAGCTCTGAACATATAACAAGGAAGGATTCTTATGGATTGATTTGCCAGTTCTGCACACTGCTATGTACCTTTTCATTGCAGCCACCAGCACACGGAGAATTTGAAATATGTTTATAAGTGACCATTTATAATAATTGGGCGTAGCCATAGCAATTGAATTTTGTGAGTATGATACTCACAACTGTTATTTTTAGTCACATGTGGTATGTAATGACAGTCCACTGCTCTACACATTGAAAGCTGATGATTTACCAATTATTGAGGTGATTTCTTTATAGTGTTGGTGGAAGCATAGATTAGGGGGGACGTGAACCTTGCACATGCCCTCTTATCCCTGAAGTTCTGCTGGAGTAAAGCAGATGCACAGTGCATCAGGACAAATGCATTTCTATGATAAACAGAGGAAACTTTTTTTTTCTTTAGGCTCTTTTTTATTTTAGTTTTTTGGTTGCAGTTCTGAGATGGATTTTGATGCAGTATGTGGTACAGAGTTGTGAGCACAGAGGAATAGGACAGATGTCCCTTATCTCTGCAATGTTAGGAAGGACAAAAGTTGTCTTAAAATTAAAAAGGGCAAAAGTTGTCTTAAAAATTGTCGTACTGTATTGTAAGTGACTTCCTTAAATTTTTATCATAATTCTGAAGAAATTTCTCCAGTATTAAAGCTTTGAGGATTCCACTATTTAATTCAGTATTCATTAGGGAACTTTTTTTGTTTCTGGATTATTCACATAAGTTTGATATAATTGGAACAGGATCCTTGGAGCTATCTTAGACTTACTTTCACTGCTGAGCTTCACAATTTTCAGCATGTTAAAGACTGAACATTTTTGTTTATTTCAGAGCAGCAATATTTTGGCATTGGGGAAAAACTGAGTATTTTTTTATTAAAGGCTTAGGCTATCAAGATTGTGAATTGAAATAAGTATGTTCTAACATATATGCATTTCTCTCTTTCTCTTGAATCCTGTGGGTTTTGTTACAGTTTATTAGAATTGCATAGTTGCAGTTAACTCTTGGTAGCTGTAGAATTAAGGAGTGCTTTGGCACCATTCCATCCATGCTCTTGAATGGGGATCAGCAAATAATCAAGTAGGTACTCGAGTCACTGTTTGAGCTCTCTTTCTCCTTTGCACAAAGGAGGTCTGTATTCTTCCCCTCCCTTTTCCTCCTTCCCCGTGTCCGTGGACACAGGAGCAGGATTCCACTGTCAGGTTCCTCCCCTTTTGTGACAGTGTGCTGGAGCACAGGGAAAGTGCTAAGAGAGCTTTGTTAGTCTTGCACAGATGCCTTTCAGATGTGTTCTGAGGATTGAGCCCCTGTAGCTTAGGTTATATACATTTTTCCATTTGAATGCACATTTCATTCATCCAGGCAATGTATTTCAGCTCGGTAGTTGTATCTAGAAAAACAGTAAGCATGTGAGAAACCAGATGGGAACTCTTTGTGTATTGCAGAGTGCAAACACATATATTCAGGGGCAAAGACCTTCCCACCTGAGCTTCAGATTTCCATTTCAACATTGATCGGATGTTTTCGTGCTGAGTGCACAGCACCATGTTCTGTAATCTTAAATAGGGGAAGAAGAGCACACTGGGACTTTTGTGTTTCTAGCCTGTTGCTCTTTATCCTTTCTCTTTGATTAAAAAATTTTAGAAAGAGGTTGTGTAAGGTGCCATGATCACAGTTCATCAGTATGTAAGCCTTTCATTTTTCAAAATGCTCTCTTGTAAAGGTGGCAAGTGTACAGTTTAAATGTAACTAGCCACTTGGATGTGGGTTGGAATTTATACGCAAATTAGCTGCAGCTCTCCTTCTTGGCTTCCAAATTTTCGTACTCAGATTCTTCACTGATTTGACACCCTCCTCAGCAGTCCCAGCCTCAGCAGAACACAAATGGTCACTTTGCCCCTGACTTACTCTGGTAAAGGAATAAGAGGAAATAGACAGTGCTGGAGCAGCGCAGCTGCGTGTCTAGTAACCACTGTTTGAATTTTTTCTCCCTCTAAAGCACAAACTTTAAAGCTATTCTAGCATTTGCTGTTTTACCATTTGCTGTGTTCCATATATGTTTTAAGCAGCAGATCAAGTTGTTCATTATGGTGGAGTTCTTGTTCTTTGTGCCTCACCACAGTCCTTGGATGCCTTAACCAACATAGTACAGCAGAATAACCTTGAACTGAAATTTTGTAGACTCTCTTCTCTACCTCCACCCTCAGTCCTGAAGATGTGGGAAATCCCAAACAATCCAGATCTAATGATCTGAGGTTTGCAGCAGCTTTCACACAAAGCTTTTATTTGTGAAGTTGAAATTCTGTATTTGTAAGCCTTTTTCTGAGAGCAATGCAATATAGTGAGAATATGTTCTGCTGTGAATGGCGTATGTATTCACATGCCTCAATTCTAGCTCTATAAATATTATGCAGATGGTTGCTTATCATATGTAAGCTGGATCAGAACTGTTCAAACCTCTTTATTTTGCATCTGGTTTTTTTCTAGTATTACTCTGAGCCACTTCCCAGCTTTTCTTATATGTTTGAAACTTTTTTAGAGCATAGGTTTCAGATGCTGGGACTCTATTTTGCTGTGTATCTCAGGTATAAACTTAAGCATGAGTTAGTTTGCTGATGAGCTGGGGTAATCTTTCAGATGTATTTGGATGATGCTGACATCCTCATGCAATAAGGAATCATAGTTAGTTTTAAATTAAGCAACTCTGTTTTCTCAGCATCGCCCCTGTTTATATTCTTGGAACGTGTTGCTTGCAGCATTGTACGTAGTCAGCTACTCTCAGCAGTCGTAATTGCTACTAGTGATGAAAATTGATTTGTGCAATCAGAAAATCATTATCTGCATTCTGACTGATAATACTGCAGTTGCCAGCGTTTTAAAATTCTTGTGATGGCTGTTTTCAGAATACTCCAGGGTCACGTGGTCACCAGGATTCCAGCTGCTTTATGCTGCGTTTTACATGAGCTTTAAAAGAAAAGGAAAGAGCTCTTAATGACTCTCTCAATGTATTTTTATCAGACTGTTCTTAAATATTTTGTGTTCTGTCAGATTCCTCCTTTGCCAAATATACTAGATCTGTAGTAGTGCAATATCCCATGCTTTAAGAGAGCATGCAGTGTTTGTAGTAGGTATTCTGTTCTTTAGCGTAATCAGCTGCGTTGATAAACCAAACAGTTTGTTATTAGGAAATGTCAGACTAGTAACAAACAGTTTTTTAAACATCCTGCATGGATGCAGAGGAGGTTCAGGTTGGATGTTAGGAAAAGGTTCTTCACCAAGAGGGTGGTCGGGCACTGGAACAGACTCCGTAGGGAAGTGAAGTGGTCACGGCACTGAGCCTGCCAGAGTTCAAAAGGCGTTTGGAAAATGCTGTCAGACAAGTGGTCTGATTTTTGGGTGGTCCTGTGTGGAGCCAGGAGTTGGACCTTACGATCCTTGTGGGTCCCTTCCAACTCGGGATATTCTGTGATTCTGTGGAGAGTCCAGTAAGCCCCAGAAAGAGCACAGCCTTTTTTTTGCAGGAGTCCATTAGGACTCCTGGTGTCTTTGTATGTTGACTCCAGGTCTCCCTAAAGGTTTCTTTTCCTTATGCCAAGGCACAATTCCCTCCGTTTAATGTTTTTTTTCCTTCTTGTTTTTTCTCTGGTCTTTTATGAATTTTTGGGGAATTTCCAGGACTCCTGTGTTTTGCTGTTTCTTCTGAAGGAGCTAAATTCCAGCTGGTACTGCTTCTGTTTGGTTACTTTGTGTCTTGTGGAAACTGAGAGCACAAACAAAGGAGAACAGCGGGAAGAAGGATAATAGCATCATCTGGGAGCAAAGCCTTAGTAAATGTGCTTAGTATCTTTAGGGAAAAGTTGGTGGTTTGTTCTTTCTGTACTGTCTCATACTTTCTAGACATTGCTTCAAGGAAATGCATACTGATTGTATTTTACTGGGCTGAGCTGCTCTAGTACTGCTGAATAAATGTTGGTTTTCCAATGCCACCATTCCTTCATTCTGTGGAGAGCTGAAAGAGGATCTCTCTCTTGCTCCTTGCACACATTCATATTCTTGCAAGAAACCTTTTGCTAAAAGAACATCAGTAAGGGTTCAAAGCTAGTCACTCTTAAGCTAAGAAAAGCCAGAGTGGAAGTTGGCGGTGCTTGTCCCTTTCTGTATAAATCCAGTGACACAGATTAGAAGAGATGATTCTTTTCCCCCCTGTCTGCTGGCCTCAACTTCTTGCTGAGCCAGATCTTCAACTTGCAGCTTGCTTAGTGTGTAGTAACGAGTGAAGGAGACTGTGCATTTTTCAGCTATTTAGTATTTTCATTTGCTCATAATAAGAATGCCGTCCGTTAGATAAATGACTTTAAAAAAATCTTATGACAAACAACATGTCCACATAAACTGTGAGCTGGACTGTTGCTAACAGTCAGCTTTATTTCTAGCATTTTTTGAGTTCTTGATTTTTGCATACTTGAGTCGTCTCTTGAGACCCTCTTGAGTCTACAAGCAGAGCCATTTGACTGATTTCCCAGAATACTCAGGTTTTATTCTTTGCTAACATTAATTTTGGGAAGAGGAGATGGATCCAGGAAACCTGAGTTCTCTTTTGGGTAAGAAGTTGTGATATGTGAATTATCTTTTGAACTGTGTTAGAACTACTAGCATGGACTTATATGACACCCATTTTTTTAAAAGGTTTCTTTGGGAGGTGCAAGTCCATGGAGCCTCAGTGTAGTTGTGGAACTATGTACTGTTCTGGTCCCCTGCAGCTCAGAATGGATGTTGTAATTTTCCCCATGTTTTCTGGACCTTTCTACAAAAACAAACAAACAAAAAACCAAACCACCATGATGCTAACAGAGAAAAAATGCAAGTCAGGGTACATAGCAAGATATTTCCTAAGTGACTGAAACAAGAAAGTGCAGCTCTTCATTAACTTTTCCAGAGGGTAAGGTCCCCCATCCTGTATAATCCCTTCTGAAATCAAACTTACGCCACAGCATGTTGCACAGCTTCCGATTGGCTCAGTGAAGGGATTGAACTCAGGTTCCTCTCCTCCCTCCCTGACGACGCTGTGCAGAATGCTGTGAAAAAACGGCAGAATAAAGCTGGACATGGGGAACATGGAGCCATTCTCAAACCTTATGCTTAAATATGAGAGCTGGTAATCTAAGGCCAGTGAATGGTTGGTTTGCAAGCACTGTTTGCCAAACATTTGAGATCGGGCTTCTTAACTTGGTTCTTTAATTTCCTTAGCATCATTCCTGCCCTTGTTACCACTGGGAGATGCAGTTTGCTGCATTGTAACAGCTGAAAACAGCGACTTGTGTATGAGGTATCGTGCAGTCAGGGTGATTGTACCCACGCCAGAGCTCCACATGTGGTTCTTGCAGGGGTGTGTTGCAGCATTCCTACCCATTGTTTTTATTTTCTATGGTGCCTGAAATTCCCTAAGGTCTGGAGATAGGTTTGCTTTGTGGTAACCACTTAGATGAGCAGTCGTTAGTGGTGATTTCTGTTTCATAGATGGTCACAGCCTGCCTTACTGTTTGCTTGGTATTTACCTGCAGTCTCACTTCCTATTTTTGTCTCTTGTGTTTGTGCAGGTTTTTTCCGTTTTTGTTTGTTTCTTGATTTTCCCTTTTATTGGAACTTCCATTTCAATCCGAAAGGGGGGAATTAGTGTCTTCCCATGTGAGATTTTTTTAAGTTACTACTAAAGAATTGAGCTGTATTCATAATAATCTGAGAGATTTTTGTCTTGCATTGTTTTACACCTGTAGCAACAGCTGGGAAGGGGACCTTGTAGTTATAGGGTTTTGTCCTGGTTCTGGGCTTCTCTTGTGCAAACCTTTCCAACCGTTTCCTGTGTGGTGTTTGATACTGAATATAGACAACCCTTTAGACTAATGTGAGATCACCAGATGCCCTTCTGTTTGTGACGTGGGAGAAAAACCAGTCCTATATCTAGCAAAATGCGTTGCTACACTTTGGTAGCAGCTTTGGTGGTACGTTGACATTAGTCTTCCTCCTGTTTTGTGGAAAATACTTCTATATAGATAGAACTGCCTTGTAAGTATTTATGACAAGCAGACAGCTACCACTGATAGAACGATAGGTTAAACATTCGTCGTTGTGGAGAAAAATCTCAATGTAATGCTGAAAGAGCATTTTTAATCCTTCTGTTTGCTACTTGATTTTTCTCTGTGTATTTATATGGATAGCAACGTAGCAGTTTTATAAAGTACTTTATAAAGTACTCCATAAATGTATGATCTTTAGGTTACTGTTTATGTGATACAGTATTTCAGTATATTATATCAAAAATGAGTTTTTCAAATGGATGTTCATAAGGATGAATTGGTTAAAAATTCAGTAGCAGCATGTAGTAGGATTAAACTTAGTTTATACAAGTATATTGCTATCCTCTGTTCATTCATGTTGGACAATCTGACAAAGGCTTGAAATTTTCAGCAAGAGAAACTGTGGGTGGACAAGGGAAGGTGATTGATTAATTACAGTCACAGTCAACTTACATTTACATGATTTACATTAGCAGCTGTTTTAGCTGAAAACTCATAAAGATCAGTAGGCTTCACTTTTAATGGCAATCTCAAACAGTCCATTTTATTTGATAATTCATGTGCTATTAAAGATGTCGAAAGCTATTAGCATTTTCAATTTCCTGTCACCTAATATTCTAGCAGATCACATATCTGCAAAAGTAGTGCTTAGAGTAATTATCACTGTGTTCAAGGTATTGACTAACTTAGGAGATGCATGCAGTTTGTATGAAATTCATTCTTCCCAGGCAATTGAGCTTGTGTGGCAAAGTTCTGTGAATAATACAAAAGGTAACCCCCTTCTGTGGTTAATATTGTGTTAGTCTGATTTATTTCTCTAAAATCGCTCTTGTGTTATTGTTGTTATGTTTAGTTTTAGAAGAAGTTCCAAATTCACTGGTACTATTTTTTCTAATACTAGGTTAAGAGGTGCCACCACTTCTGTGATTCTGTGACCTCTAGAAAGTATAACTGGGATGAAATCTAGTTTATCCCAGTGAGAAGGGCAAACAGAATTGATATCCCTGAAGTAGTCTGGCATGGGAGGTATTAGATACAGATCACAGTCTGAACATCTCCTAAGAGAGTGCTGGGAAGTGTTGTTTTTTAAACAGCAGAGGCTATAGGTGAACACAGCTTTCCTAAAGTGTAATCTGTCAGGCTTTGGTCAGAAGATACTTTATACTTCTAGAGCTTAGCTTTTAGTTTGCTATGAAAGAGCAGGGAAAATGAATAGGTGAACTGAGCAAGTAGATGATCCAGTAACAGAGAATTGTGAGCCCATTGTCCCTGTAGACACTGGTTAGTCACAGTTATAGCTTCTTCTGAGAGCTATTGTCTGCTTCTGTACAGCACTAGAAAGCTGTGCTTTCATGCTTGGACTAGCTGTACTTGTGCCTGTGCTATGGCTATGATGAAGACAGCATATAAAAGTGAAGATATTCTAAGAATGAATTCTGCTCAGTGCTTTCAAAGAAGAGATACTGGTGTAGGTGCTTCATGCTATTACCTAAGTAGAAGATTGAGCTTGACTCTAGATTACTTTGTTGTAAACATGTGAGATTTGGGTTCTTTGCAAATTACTTCCATCCCCTTTGAGGTACAAACATTTTATTTAATCACTTTGTTTTTGAATTTTAGTTAGGCTGTTAGTCGTGTTCGTCTCTGTTTTGGACAAATACGCAATACTACGTTCCATGCTCAAGTATAGTCTTCCTGTTTATTTCTAGTAAAGTACTAGCATGTTAATGATCCCTTTGCAATACCTGGAAATGTGCCCCAACAAGCTATATTAAAAGCTTATTGTGTATAGTTTGCCTTTAAGGAACAGTTCTGTATGCTGACCAGATTTTCAGTAACATGAAGTACTTTCAGCATTACTTCTGACCACATCACTGAGGAGTTGCCAACCACATCACTGAAGTCACCAAATATAAACTTTGTGTAGTACTTGTAGTCATTTTTTGGACCCACAAAGATTCTTAGGAGCTTGCTAGTCACAATTACGCAGATACTTTACTTCAGTACCTGTTTGCAGTATTCCTTCCTGAACAGCACAGCTTTGTATGGTGGCAAAAGTTACTGTGATGCTATCATTGGTATTGTTGGTATTCTTATACCCAGAAGTAAATGCCGGGGCATTAAAGACGTGAAACTGGCCTCACTGAATTAGAAAAAAGAAGAAGAGTCTGCCGAACACTTTGGTATTTGTGCATCCTCCCTTGACTTCCATCAGAATCTCATTAAACTAAAATCTTTCTGGTATGATGTAAAGTGCTCCATAAGAGCACCTTGCTGCCATGATAACAGGCACAATAGAAGTTAGGCAAAATTAAAGTTGTATGTGTAAGTAAAACAGTATATTGTAGCTGTATTGCAAGGCACCACCATAAAAAAGACATCTTTCCTTCTGGCTCCCTCCCTGTAAGCCACTGCCAGTCTCATAGACCTTAGAGAGATACTAAATATTGTGCCTATTCAACTGTCCACAAAGGAGTTAGGAAAGCGCAACAGCCAAAGCATGAGCAGGTTTAACAGAAGTTCAGAAGCTTCCCATGGTGGAGGAACTACAGTTTGAGACTAGTTCTCTTTGCTGTGCGTGGATTAAGCCAAGATGTATCTTAGAGCTGGCCTGATATGTTTTTTGTTACCTCCATGGGGCATCACTATTCATTTCTGCCTTCTGAGAGGTACACAAGAGTGGAAAAAAGAAACCTTTCTTTCCTAACAAAAGAAGGAGCAAGTGGAAGTTCTTTTTCCCCAGTAAGTGCAGCAAGAAGAAAAGGAATGCCAGTCCTCCCTCTTTATTTAAAAAAAAAAAAAAAATCTAATTTTTAAATATCCTTGTGCAAATTTCTGAGATAGGAAGGCTACTGCAGGGAAGGAATTTACTGTAAAAGGATGTGCATTTTAAGGTTGTATCTGGCACGATGGCACTATGCTCTCAAAATTTTGGATTGATGATATACCTCAACAACATACGTTAGTAGCTTGTTCCATTTTATGTACATTTTGTTTCTTCTTTTGGTGTTTGTGATTTTCTTTTAGCTCTACAAGAAACATACTCGTTTCATTTTTGTTTCTCCCTTTTTGGTCCTTGCATGTAGTCTTTGTGTTTAATAGAATCCTCTTTTCGTTTTCTCTCGCTAGTTGATATCCAAAAATAAATGATTCTATGATAACTGAACAGAAGTCTTTCATTGTTCTCAAGCAACGTCGTTAACTTGCTGAAAATGATGCTTTGTACCTTGTCTGACTACTCAGTTTTTAATTAATAAAATTGATATTTTTAAAAATGTTACTTCCATATCTTCTTTGTGAGGGGATGGGAGCTACTTTCCTTAACCAAGATGTGGTCTGAGTTTATGGCTGCATCTCAGTCGTGGTTCTGGAAGTTAAGCAGTTATGGCATTTTCTTAAAGAACATCAGCTCAATGTTCAGTTTTGGTCAGAAAAGGAATGATTAGAAAAGAAATACAGAACAAAGCAGATGATATGTCTACAGCACTGTGCATTTCTGGGCAACCCCTTTCAAAAAGGGTATAGAGAGAGTGGGACAGATGCAGAAGGTGATGTGAAAATGCATTAGATGATTTCTGTTAAAGATTCTCTGTTTGTCTTGAAATGCTGATGGCTAAACCTGCAGGACCATGTACACTGTAGGAGCCTGTTGAAGGGACTGACACTGGGTTTAAAACAGGGAAAAGAAAAAAAAAATAATTACATATTAAAACATACGTAAACATATATTTCTACAAAGTTTGTAGTAGCATTGTAGATCATATTGTGACTGGATAATGCGAAACCTACAGTTTGAAGTGTATTTAAGAATAGAACAGACAAGCTTAGTGCTCCATAGCTGCCTAAATGCATCTTCTGCTTCAGGAAACCCTCACCTGCTAGACACTGAAGCTGGAAAGAAGTAATGGGGAAGCATCTGTCCAGATGTCCCTCTTTCATAGTTTTTCTGTAAACTTCCAGTGTGGTTGCCATCACAGACTAGGCCTCAAGGGCCAGTGACTTAACTTAGGACAACCGTTTTCATGCAGCCACTTCATGTAGAGGTAAACCCTTGCACTGCTTTTTCTTTCTCACTCATATATCGCTGTTACCCAGAAATCCTTTCTGTAGTTTGGCTATGTCAATCGGTTTTAGCTTGATCTGAGCAAAAAACACAGCTAGACAGAGCTTGCTGTCACTGTGACTCATACTAACCTTTGCTTAGAATTTATACTTCGTTGATTGTATCCTTTACTACCTTTTTCCTATCCTTTTTCTCCAGGGACATTGTTTTTTATCTAGCAGGCTTCTGAAATGATCTTTTACCATGTTTCATTTTCTTTTGTAAATTCCTATATTTTTTGGTAGTTGTTCCTGTCTTGTTCACAAAGTGTTATTTCCTCTGATAAATAGGAGAGGACGTTATCTGGAGCGTCTGGTCCTTTTCTTTCTCGGTTATGAGCTAAGCTCACTGTTTTGCTTCTTAACAAACGCTGTTAGTTAATTCCTGAGAAGTATCCAGGCAATACTTTGAGTGTTGGTCCCAGATATATCAGAGAGGGTCTGTTTATTTTTCATGCGTTCTTTCCCCTTTGCTCTATCAGGTCTACTGGGTATCTTCTTATTTATTGGTTAAGCATTTTCTTGTTCCTGGTTCTGATTCACCTTGTTTTCATCAGAGCTCTGCACATTAACATACACAGTTTGAGGAACAAGAAGACTTGAAGGTTCCAGCAGAGTCACAGCCACTGGGGTTGTGACTGGACTCACGGAGCCTTGGGAGGACAATGCACATGGTTTTGAGTGTGGTCACAGGATGTTCTTGCAGGTAGGCAGGTGGACGAGGATGAGTTGTGCTCTGTGCTTAGGAGCTTCTTGACAGCACAGCGCTTAGAGACAGCATGCAGGAAGTTTCGCAACTACATCGATGACTTTTTCCTAGTGTGAACACTGTCTGGGTTGAACAAGGATGTTAGTCTGCTTGGCTTGCTGCTCACAGACAGGAAGGAACTGGATCAGTGGTGATAAATGGCAGCCCAAATGACTGAAAACGATTGAGATCAGCATGGCTGTGAAGGTAGAAAGCAGAGTTAGGACTCTGGACTATAGGAGAGCTGTTTTTGGCTTATTTAGCAAACTACTAGGCAGAATTCCCTACAAAAAGGCTGTGAGGTTGCATAGGAGAACTAGCTGTTTTTTAAACAAAACTTACTAAGAGTTCTGGAAGGAACCACCCCATTTTGCAGGAGTGCTGAAAATTTCAGCAGAAGGCCTAATGCAACAATATGGTATACTTACCTCACCACAGAGGGGACTGTAGGTTGGCTTTTCTTCTAAACAGTTGTATCAGTTCTAGTGGATCAACTGGCTCTATCAGTTGAGTGAATCGACAGGTTATAGTAGCTGAGAGTGGATGAATCAGCTGTGAAACCATGATTTGTTAATCAAAATAGTGTAGATATCTTCCTGAGTTAACCAGACCAGCATGTGAGGTGAATACATGGCTCATCCCAACATACAGTATAAAAACAAGGAGCAGAACAAGGAACAGAAAGATCTTTGAACAGAGTGACAGGCTTCAGCTAGTTTTGGTCTGCATATTCCTCCCTGCTCACTGGGGATGCCTGGTGTCATGATGGTGAGCAACTTATAAAGACTAGTAATGAGAATCATGTATATATTGTGTTTCAGCTGTATACTCTCATTCCTGTACTCTAAGTGTAATTTGTACTTGTATGGTGATTTATCTACATCGCTGGATCAGTCTGCTAAATAAAAATGCTGTGTAATGTCAAACAACTTCAAATAAGTACCCTTGATATTAAACATTAAACTCTCCACACATGGAGTATCTGGAAGAACTTTGTCGGAGAGTGTTGGACTCTGAGAAGCAGGGAACATCTCAATGGTCTAAAACTAACGGGGGAATGTGTGGGAAGTGGAAGGGAGCACACATACTGTCTGTGAGGAAGGGCTGAAGGAGCTGGGTTTGTTTAGTTTGGTGAAGAAGATGCTCAGGGACAATCTAATAGCGTGTTTGAAGAGATGGTGGAACCAAACATTTTTTGGTAGCGGTAGGTGATGTAATAAGGGGCAGCAGCCAAAAATTGTGACTCAGGAATTTCCAGTTGGATTCTAGGAAAAACTTGGTTACAGAGAGGATAGTGCTGAACTAAAACAGGTTACCCAGAGAGGTAGGACTTCTCTCTTTGGAGGTTCTCTAGGCTTAGATGTACCAAAGCCTCAGCTGACCTAATCTAATGGTGGTGATAGTACCAGTTTGCGTGGGAAATGGGCCTGGGGATCTCAAGAGATCTCTTTCCACCTACCTTACCATCTCTTCCCTGAATAGCACACTCAGTTTTTTGGTTCCTTCCTCCAATCTTTCTACTTCTAGAGTTAGACCTTGGAGTTTTCAGTCAGTAGGAGGTGAGCAGATAGCAGGCAGTAGCTAAATCTGGCACTGAAAAAATGACTGTGCCACCTGCTTGTTCCTTCAAAACGCATGTCTTAGCGCTACGCTACTACATACAATATCTTCTTTCTTTAAATAATTTTATTTTTCCCAGTAAAATTTTACAAAAGTTACATAAAGGTCCCAGTTGACAGATGTAAAGCAAAGAAACAGCTAAAATTAGAAGAGGTAAAAACAGAGGCTGGGAAGCTGTCTGAACTATCTTACCAGCAACAAATTTATGCTGAATTCTGCCAGTTAGGTCTACTCTGCTTATTCGGTCAGCCTGTAGCTCAGACAGAGATCAAGGATATCATGTAGAAAAAAGAAGGGTGATATGGTGAAAACCACACTTTTTAAACTTAATTAAAGCTTCTCAAAAAGTCATCGTGTCTCTAAAGTTGGTTGATACGGTCAGGATGTTGGGATTTGGCCCTTGGCAGAAGGGAGGTCACTGTATGAGCCTCAAGAGAGAAAGAAAGGTAGTTTATGAACCTTGAGGATATTTCACAAACAAGCTTATGATAAGTGTACAAGTGTAGGATGCAGTTGATTGTTAGAGAATGGATTTTTTCACCATATTCTTAATATCACAAAAAGGAATTTTCTAGTAAATATATTTGAGGGGAAATTCTGTACTGTTCCCTCTGTTGCTGTGAATGCATAATTCATCCATACTGTGGCAGAAAAGACAGGTTCCTGTATTTATTTAACCTTTTAAGGATTTGCTACAGGTACACAGGTCAGAAATAAGCTTGGGGATGTACTTTGCGGCATGGCTTCCCTGTGCGAACGTGTTTATTCACAAAAAAACTAGGTAGCCATTGCTCTTCTGAGAGTTGTCTACTTTGATTACTGTGAGATGAAAGCACCCTTATGGGTAGTCAGTGAGGAATTTTTGCGAATTCACGCTCTAGTTGATTCTGTAGTGGTTTCTGATATCTCCATTCTTATGACTGGTAATGCCAGTGATATTAAAAACATGCAGAAAATACCTAAATGTAGACAAAGATTGAGAGATTTATGCAGGTATTACTGGTGACTTATGATCCACCAACTGAAAGAGCAATTCTGTTAATTAACTCTGCTTAAAAAGGAATGACATAATTCGTTATTGCAAATGCATGAGAATAAAGTTTTCCAGGTGCTAAAGAAAATCTGCTGTATTGTTTTTTCTGGTATGCGTTTGAAAGACAATTCTCTTTATAATTTATTAGGCATTGCATTTCAAAAACAGCCTTTTGTTGAAAATATTCATATTTTTACAGATTGCTAATTGCATTTGACCATCAGACACAGAGTGAATTAAACTCCTGAAAGACTTCTTGGTAGCAACACAAATGAGTGTTAAAAAGATGAATGTAGTCTGCATGTGTAAGAAATATTTTTTTTCTGTGTCACTGAGAACATTCACAGTAGCATCAAAATATTTCAGGCTTCTGGAAGGATATCCCACTGTATGATTGACTAGAAGATATATGACAAAATATCACTGCACCTGTTCTTACAGGTAGTTAAAAGAATGTTAGTAAGTATAAATTATTGTGTAATCCAAGTCTCTAATCTGCCTCAATAGGCAGCTATTGACTTAATGCAAGGAGCAGTTAGTGACAGTCTGAGACCTGTGTTCTTCTAGGCTTTCTTTGTGTTAAGATCTATGAATATAAGGATTGATTTCTCTAATAAAGGATGTGGTTTCTGCTTCTTTTTAACTTTTGATGTAAGCAAGAGGTATGAGAACAATTTTGTTCAGATACGGTTTCTTATAGTGAGAATAAAGGTAATGGCTGACTCAATGTGCCTGTTGTTCTCTTATGGACGATACCTAGTTGAGTCTTTTCCAGACTATGAACTGTCTGCCAGTTTTGCACCAAGTCTGTAAGCCCCTCTAGAGTGATGGGGCAGGGTGAGGTGACTTTGGAAGGGTGCAGGGAGGCTCTGGAGAGCTCTTGGCCGAGGTGGAACAGAAGATGCATTGGTCTCAATGGTACAGTCTGTGTGCCTATTGGACTACTTCTAGTTAACTGATACAAGCTATGAGATACAAACTATGGCAATGATTCATTCAAGTCCCATTGCTGCTCTCTGTTGGTAGATTCTGCTTGGTAACTTTCACAGAAAGGTGAAGTACATTGTAAGGTTTCTAGCCAGTATGGGTTGCTCTATAATGGGTTTTAGTTCCTTCCTCTTACCCATTACAGTGAGTCCAGCAGATCACACTGTTGTTTGCTATCCCATTTTAAGACTGCAGTTACAAATGTTAGTCCTAAAAATGACCACTTCTCATAAACATTATATTTTTATTTTGTGTGAGAAATGCTGCTGTAGTCTCTTGGTTTCACCTATTCTGTCTTCTGGCTACAGTCTGACCAGCAGGGCCCAGGGAGGAAGAGCACGCTGTTTTCTGAACAGGTAGTGGCCGCAGGAGTTTTCCTGCTTACTGAGGTCTGGAAGTATTCCAAAGAAGTAAAGTGTTTTGTAATTGCATGTGATGTTGAACAAAGATGGTTTGGCCATGGTGAAAGCTAATTACGTTGTAAATAGAAGTGTCCTGGGGTTTTATCAATTTTTTTTAATGTTTATCAGCTAGACCTCAAAACAAGCTGCAGATCTTTTCAATGTAGAAGGTGTTTGATACTGTATCCAGAATACAAACAGGTGAATAATTTCGAACACATAGCAGGAAATTGAAATTTTCAAGTTTGGCGTTGTTTTTTTGGTTTGATCTGCTGTCTTTGTGGTGATTTTGAGCGGGACTTGTATCTTGTCCCCCTGCATTCTGAACTCTAAAATTACCTTTGCTAGTAAGATGCCTAGCATCTTTGAAGTTGTCTTTATATAGTGTCATCCTTTGAAGGGCACCTTTAGTGCAAGCACTCTATACTAGAGTGAAATAGTGTTAAAACAGTTTAAAAAAAATTAGCTAGTTACCCTGATTTGTATTTTATTATCGAATAACATCATACAGCATCTTTTCAGTACATTTTAGCCTTTTCCTGGCTCTTAATTATTGACAGCTTGATACATTAAATAGGTCTAAAGCTGCTCAAGTTATTCATCCATAACCTTCACCATTTGCTGGAATTACTTTCAGTCAGTTTTTGCATATAACTGCTTTTAGACAGCTGTATAATGCTGAAGATGTCAGCAAAGAAGTCTCTTTGCCTGTCAACCATTACAGCTATAATTTTTCTGTTGTTATAATAATAACTGCATTGTAAGTGTGATATTTGTGAGGTAAGATATTGAATTGCCTATTGAAAAACTGTAACAAAGGATGGTGATAAACTGTTGCCTGTACTGCATTACCAACAACCATCTAACTTGCCAAAGAGGCAGGAGATGTCCTCTGTAATTGTAGTCAAATTTAACAAACTGGCCTTAAAACAGCTTTTCTGCTGAAAGGAGCTATTAAGTGAAGCAAGTCTGCCTTTAGTCTAATTTAAGGTATTTCTAGAACACTCATTGCTGGCGAATGTAAGCCTCATTTAAAATAATAATGCATAAGTCTTCACGGAATGAATTTTTAAATTGTCATTTAGCTCCAAATTCTGAAAGGCTATTCCTGTGCCTGCTACCTAGATAGGATAATAAATTGTTGTAAAGTATTTTAGCCTGTCTAAATGTTGCAAACCTTGTGGCTGTAGTACTGAGTGCCTCATGATCTTTTAATGTGCTTTTCCTCACAACAGCCTGTGATCAGGATTTACTTCTGTTCTGCTTCCACAAGCAAAGAGCAGAGGGAGATACTGCATGCATTCCTTACACTTTTCTGTTTCTGACCAGGCTGGGGCAGAGAGTTGATTCAGTTTTCCCAAATGCCGGGCTAGTTGCTTGCTTAGTTGACAGTCCTTCTCTGTTATCTGAAAAGCTTTTAAAAAGAGAGAAAATGTAAAGATGGAATTAAAAAAAAAAAATACAATGCATATGTCGTGATGATCATACAAGCATTTTATGTGCTCTGAAGACTTAAGTGATGGTCAGTGAGTGGCAGTGAAGCATTTTCTTTGATAGTTTGAAACAGAGAAGTCTCAGACTTCAGATGTCAGCAGGTCAGTCTCGGGCTCAACGTGGCGGTCGTACAGAGCAGCGGCTAATGCACTGCCTGTAGCTGGAGAGCACAGTGGCACTGATTGCTCCGAATTTGTATAGCAGCATGTAAAACATGGTCAGCTCTTAGTGTTGGGGTTGTTGTGGCTATATTTAAGGATTTTTCTTTGTTCCAAGACTTTATTATAAAAAAAAATTACAGTAATCTTTTTGCATGTTGCATTCAGAATTCAGTGAATGCAATTATCAGTCTATTTCCATGTTTTTATCTCAATGCTTTTAAAACCCACTTAGCTTAGTTAGACTTTTTTGTTGTTGTTGTTGTCTTGCACAGATTTAATCTTACGTTTCAAATTGGTTGTGATGGCTCAAAGCCATTTTTAAAGCACAGACCACTGGGCTGTTTTGTAATGTGGTGAAGCAGAGACTTCAGGATGACGTAGGAAAACTTAGAATGGATTTTTAAATCCAGGAGAGACTGTTATGTGTCATTATTTAGTAAGCAATAGCAACACATTCATTCTGGAGACTTAAAATGTAGGACACATGGGAACTTCATAACCCAGGGATTTGTTTGGAGTTATCTGAAAATGTTGAGAGGATTTCCAGCTGATTAGTAGCTGTGCGCTAGGCCAGCTTGCTGCTTGCTACTCTTCGTCCTGGTTCCTGATAACATGATCTTCCTTTGGTGAGGCTGTCACTGAAGAAAAAAAAAAAAAAAGATGTATTAGGTGAAAATGGTCTTGCAAAGCTATGAACATAATTCATACCAAGGACATCTGTTTCCCTCGTCAAGTGGTTAGACAGGATGTCAAAAGCTGTGTCATTAAACTGTATTCAAAAGGATCATGATGAGATGTTCTCACTGGATTTGCTTCTATGGTTAGGTATTTACGTTTGAGCTAAAATTAAAAGCAAGTTGTTTGTGTATATTTTACGTGAATATATTTTAATATAATAGTACATTTTAATGTTAATTTATTTATGACTTCTTTCTGCCTTCTCTGGCAGCTGAAGATAGGATATATTGGTGACGATCGTTTAAAATCTGTTAGATATCTCATGGGTGCATTTTATTCTTGAGCTTAGGACTTAATCAGTCACCAAAATTTTTATTTATGTATTTTCTTCTCGATCATTAGGATTGAGGGTTTCTTTTTGCATTGCTCTGTAATTAAAGGTGCAGCATCCTCTGAGAATTTCCCTTTACAAATTCCTACCATTCACAGGAACTAGGAAAACTCTTCTTCCTGGGGCATTTTGTAGTTGTGCTTTTTGGTGCTCATATTGGATCTGAAGTTTCTTATATACAGTTTTGGAAATTGTTTTAGTATATGGCAGCAAGGTTGTTACTGAGTAGTTCGCTGCAATTGTGAGGTGCTGGATCCATCGACCCAGGCAAGCCCCTTCCATTCCTGCTTTCCTTGCATTTTTGGTGCTATCTTAGATTTTGTTTTCAAACAATTTAATTACAATTGAATTGTTATTTTGAAACAATAAATGCTGAAGGGGCAAAAGGTTGTGTTGTGGTATTTTTCTCTACTTTTTATTTCCAGAAGAAATGGTTACTGTCTTAGGGGAAGTTCCCACTGGCCAAACTTACCGTAAGGGCAGTTGTTGTAGGAAGAGGTTCAGTGAACCAGGTGACACTGAAGATAGCAAATGAAAGAAATTTAAACATGTCAATAGAGGAAGTATTGTAGTATTGTAACTTGAAATACCTTGCAAAGTCAGTGTAGTGGCATTTCTGGCATGGTACTGCTTGTAAATATTGTTGCTCTGGAAGTGATGCTCACTGTTTGGCTGGTGTCAGAATTTAAATAAAAATCCTAACCAGTTGCCTCAGTCAGATTTTCTGTATTCTGTAATCTCTTGATGCCATACTCAGAACAGATGCTTATTCTGCCACTTTTCCTATTACATATACTATCAGACAAGAAAAAAGCTAAAATGATTAATCTCATCTCTAGATTATTTTTGCATGTTGGTAGGTGATTTCTTCTTGATGTTGAAAACCTGTGTGCTCAGAAAAGATTTGTTTCTTCAGTTGTTGTGACTTTGCCTGTTTGAATTTAGTTCTGGTTGAAAACAAAGCAAAATGATGAGGTCTGCAGAGTAGTGCTTTGTTGAAATAAAGAGAAAAAATAATTGTAAAGCAAGCAGTTTGATGCAAATGCATTTGGTTGAAGGTGTTGCTATAGCCTCCAGTCATCCAAATGTTGTCTTGAATAATTTCTGAATAAATTAAACTTCTTCTTGCATGTGTTCTTATGGCAGCTACATTAATCATAACTACACTGAAAGAGTTGCTTGCTGGCAACAGTTTCTAATTTATTTTTCTTAAATGGAGAGTTCATTAAAAAACTACTCTTTAGCATCACAACATTGTAAATGAAATAATACACCAGCTGGTTCATGTCACTACCTCTTGGGTGAGACACAGTGGGCTTCCTAAACGGGAAACTTGGACCTAACACCATCTGAGTGGTCACTTCAGTAATAGCATGGTGGCTGACAGAGAATTAAGGTTTCTTAAGAAAAAGCAAAATATCTTTCGCCAGCAGGAACAATGCAGGAAAATATGTGTGTGTGTGTGTTTTAACCTCCTTTGGTAATTTTGGTATCTTGAGCTTTTGAATTTTTTTTATTTTATGATGTGTTAGAGTAGAAGGAGTTCTAGATTGTTAGTGTAACTAATGGATCATTAATAGTAAACTATTAAGAAAACTTAAAAGTAGTGGAAGTGGAATGATTACCTTACTTTAAGCTAAGTCTTGGAGTGAAAAAAACAGGAATAGCAAAACTGAAGATTTTAGAGCTTTGAGGAAGAGCTGAGATTGATGCTGTTCCTGTGGTATTTTCAATATCTTAATAAGTCAGGTTGTTAAAATGTGGAAACTCAGGCACGAAAGTTGAAGTAAAATTCAGACACAGATATTCCTCTAGGTTTAGGCTATTTTTCCTGCTGTTCCTGTGAAGGCAGGTCTTGTTTCTGTGTCCTGATCATCTTGTTTCTGCTGTCACTTCTTGCACTTTACAGCCAGAAGTTACCTCTGCTACCACCCTTTGATGCAACTGCGTATCAAACCAGGCTGTGGAGTCATCTGGTTTAAAAATACTTTTACTTCTTTTTAATATATATGGGGTTTTTTTGAGTTTCAAATCACAGTCTGTTTTAATAGGGAAGACTTAACAGTGCAGTACAAACATTTAAACAACTGAAGGGGGGCAAGTCTCATGTCAAACGTACTTTCAAAGCAAAGCTGGTGGTAGCACAGCGTATCTCAGATATTCCAGATGAGTTTAGTAATTTGAATTTGTAGTTTTCCTCCCATCTTCCAGTAAAGAGATTGAAAAGAAGAAACTGACCTTGTGATTTTTGTAAATTCACTGCATTTGCTAGTAGCCCATCATTTGTCACATTATACATTGACTTCTAGGAATATAGCTAATTGTTTTCTTTAAACAAGTCAGTGTAAATATTATTTGCATTAAAGTAGCACCTTTATTTTATAGAAATGGCCTACGTGTTTAGGAAAGCAAGTGCTAAACTTCAACAGCTTGTGACAAAGCAATGAGAAATTTGTTCGATCCTAAAGATGCCTGCTAGTATTTTTTAAGTAACTGTGAATAACTGCATATTCTACTAATAAACATTTATAATTGGGATTTATTTTAAAAGCATATATTGATTCAGGTAATTAGCTAAGTACAATGTCTTCATTTGGGCTTCATCTAAGCTAGGATTAAAGGTATGGCACTGTAGACGACAATGGATTTTAAAATGTTACAGGCAAAACAATCTTACATGAACAGGCACAGAGCAAACAGTTAATTTTTAGGCTGCTCCATGAGCTGTAACCTGGTCAGTGAGACGCACGGTATAATAACAGGTTCTTTGTCTTGACTAGTGTTTAAAAGTTTAGATTGGAAATTTGATTGACTGTATGTAATGTGTGATTGTTAATATTCCAGTTCTAGCACTTAAAAATATCCGTGAGGTCCTGCCAGAAAATACTGTTCTAATGAGCTAGCAGTGTTTGCATGGATGTAATCAGGATTAGCTTCATCTAGGAGAAGGTGGACACAACTGTCTTATTTTGCAACCCATGACTGCATTTTATGCTTTCACTTAAAGCAGATTAAACCAAATGTGCCTGCTTCCCAGAGCCAATCCTAACTGGAAATTGGCTGCTTTCTGTTTTTGTTGTGAACGTTCATCACTAATGGAGAGATGTCAGTTCATTTAATTAAGAATAAGTTGGTAGATATTGAATTAATCTTCTGACATAAAACTGCTGCTGACCATCTCCATAGGCGTGCTAGACTGCAGTCATGTGAAGAAAGCTCGCCTATTGAATGTAGGTAAATTAACTGATTGCGTATTGTTCTGCACTGGATAATAGGGGATCCCGTCTTACTGTGGTTCTGGGCAACTTCAGCTAGGGTAAAGTGTTTAATGAAAAGATAATTTGCTTGTAGAAAATTATGTTTGCCTCTAGTTGGAAGTACTCTTGGAGAAATAAACATGCCTGATTTAAATTGCAGTGGATAATAAACTTAGTTTTGTTTCATATGTATGAATTTGTTGACATAATCAGTCTTGCAGCCCTTCCAATGTAGTCCATTGTGATTTTTTTTGTATATTTGTATTAAATATTATAAGTTCATGACTGCAGGAAAACATCTAATTGATGTAGCTATGTAAATGTTCTCTAAATACCTGGTATACGACATAGTAAGTCACTGCTCTTATTAACAGACTAAATAGAAATGAGTTGAAATAAAGGGAATATTATAACAGGTAATGAAAAGCAATAAAGAAATCCTGAGAATGTGAATACCAACATGAATTATTTTTGTTAAATGGACAAGTAAATTATTAATGATAATTTTGGAAACACTAGTGAAACATTTGTCAAACTACAAAGGCGTGAAAGGTCTCAGTGTATGTGCTGCTCATTTTTTTGTAAGCTAGTTATTTTTCTGGAAAACTCATCTGGTCCATGTGCAGAGGAGGGAGGGACATCAGGCATCCATTTCCTTGTGATAACTTTTGCCATCAGAGCAGCCCCCGCAGCCCATTTCTCAGTATTGGTCTGTAATAGCTGCTCCTGCAACGCTCCCAGAATATGCAAATGAAGGTATGAACGTTAAAGATTCAGGTTTAGGAAGGAGCAGTGGATGGCGTGGTCTGGCTGCGATGCTGTTTGCAACCAGCGTACAGCGTACGTGGGCCATGATTTTGAATCAGCGTGAATCTCACCTGGCCCTGTCTCCTTGCTTTGTATTATTAGCAATTCCAACCTGTGTGATTAGCTTTGAGCAATTCTCGTTTAATAATTTGTGCAAGTTAGAATTTTATTTGGTTCCCTGAAAATGTGTCTGACCTGCCAAAAAAATGCATATATAGTTTCTTCTTCGGAAACTGTCTTGTAAATATATATATTTTCACAAGGACATATAGTGATAGGACAAAGGGTAATGGTTTTAAACTGAAAGAGGGCAGATTCAGGCTAGATATAAAGAAGAAATTCTTTATTATGAGGGTGGCGACGCACTGGCACAGGTTGCCCAGAGAAGCTGTGGAAGCCCCATCTCTGGAAGCATTCAAGGCCAGGTTGGATGGGGCTTTGAGCAACCTGATCCAGTGGGTGGCATCCCTGCCCATGGCAGGGAGGGGGTGGAACTAGGTGATCTTTAAGGTCCCTTCCAACTCAAACCATTCTATGATTCTATGATATATATTTAAATCACAATACCAATAAAGTACAGGGATTTGAACATCCACGCAGGATAACACTATCACTGCACTTAAGTTCACCATTTGGTTAAAAATAAGTAAATGTCAGCATGCTCTGTTGGAAAGGTTCCAGAATTAACTGCTCTCAGCTATTCTCTATGAATGTGCCATGGTGACTCTCTTGATTTTTCTCAAAAACGCCAATTTTAGCCGTCTGTAGAATTATCCTGTCTGTTTAGACCATTCATTTAACTCTTGCACCTTTTGAAGAAACCACAGATTTAAGACTGGAGGGGAACCACCTTTCTCTGGCAGCTTCTGCCTTGACAGTAGCGATGGCTGAGATCCACCTGAACCAGGTGTGGGTTACAGCACAGCCCGTGACACAACCCTCTTCTAACTTATTACAGCATATGCAACACGTTGCTTCTTACCATTCTGTCTGTATTGGAAAGCGGATAAAATTCATAAATAAAGTTCCTGCAAGTGGAACACTTTGGAAAATCTCCATTTCAGTTTTGTCTTTGTTCTGCTTCAGTTTAATGAGCCACATTTGTTCCATTTCAGAGATGTCAGTGGTACAGCAGCAAGAACATTTTGGTGCAGTAGTACTTGTATGTCTTGCAGCCAGCGCCTTTAGTTAGCATGCAGGAGGTTTACTGTTGTTCACTTCTCATTCTCAGAAACTATGGAATATAATTTGGTGCATCTTCATTTCCAAATAAGTGTTCTTCAACAAAAAGAAAACGACTGCTCCATGCATTATGCAAGCCATATCAAAAGCACTGAATAGACAGAAAAGGTGGGGAGAAATAACAAAACAAAGTGAAGAATGAATTTGAGAAACCGATTGTCCAGTATTCTCTCCAGAAAAATTCTAGATTGAAATTCCAGGTGTTTCACATTTGTGAAATGGAATTAATTGATCTTGAAAAAGCAGTACACTGCATTTTGTGCCTGCAATAGAATGAATTTAACGTTAGCAACAAAGCACAAGCAACAAAGCTAGAACCAAAATGGCTTTCCAATGTTTAAATTTATTCTGATACTGATTATTTGATGGTTCTTAATTTATTCACATACATCTTTAAAGCGTTTTACATCCTCTTATTTTTGCTGTTTACTTACAAGCAGCATTTCATCAGTATGTACACAAAATTTGGTTGTCATAGGAATGAAGTAGTGAATAAATATTATGAGAAAACTTCTCTTTCAGGTTACTTTCTGCACAAAATCTTAACTTCTCTGAAACTTGTAATAAGTGCTGTATATTTATTTGTCCCTGACTCTATAATCTGTGCAAGATGCTTCTTTGCTCGACTCAAAACACATGAAAGTGTTGGGAATTCTTTGCATCATACCCATCCTCTGGCTACCAACCAGTCTGAAAAAAACAGGAGGAAATACACATGAAAAGTCAGAATTTTCTGGTGGTACAGATTACTTTGGAGATAAAGAAAAGACAGTTTAAAGCACAGTTTGAAGGTAATACTAGTGAAACATTAGCAGGTGTGGCATTCTAGCTGTCTAATTTTCAGGAAGTGGAGTGACGTTGCTCAGACAAATCAGAAGTTGTTTCTTTCTTCACCTGAATACCAAGTTAGCTCTTGTTCCAGCAGGAAAATAGCTTTCTGGTCTTTAATAAAGCCATTTCTCCAAAATAGCTACTTTCAGCTTTTATTTAACATTGGTTAGCCAGTAAATCTGTTTGTGCGTTTCATTGGGATCAAAGAGGAAGTGATTTGGGATTTGTAAATATAAACATGCCGATTCCAAGGAATTCAAGCTTGGACTGTTTTGGAAAGGTGTTTATCCAGGTCAAAAACTGAACCCTGTAGTGTTAGGCTCTGTTAATAACAACTCTTTCTTGACAAATGTAGAACGAGTGACCTTTGCAGAAAATGGTCCTTCAAGGAATGGTTTGAAGAAAAGCATTGTAATGTTAAAAACCCTTCTTCTGTGTCACGTCTCAGTGTACCATCCAGGTAGATATCCACGAGCTCTGAATACTGAATCCTTTAAGCTGGGCTTCCTTTGTGTTGTTTAAGAGGTACTTGTTTTTGGTAATTTGGTGTACTAGATAATCTAATTTCATTTCTTGCCTGAGACTCATTTGAAATGGTTCATTTTGCGGATTGAATCTGTAGAGGGAGAGCAGCTGATAAATTTGCAGCTATTTCTTGTTGGGTGAGTGCTCCTTTGTGCTCAGAAAGCTGAGATCCTGCATTTAACAGGCACTGTCAACTTCTCCTGTCTAGCAAAGATGCAAGCACTTTTAACGTGTGACTGTCCAAGCTAACATGGTGTATAAAGCTCAGACAGAACTGCATGTGCTGGGTACTGGGCTAAAATATAGCTAATCCTAATATATATTCTGATTAAATGGATTTGGTATTCAAGGGCTACATGAAAGGACTCCATAGCTACAAGATGAATTGCTTGTTGGAGAAAACGCAGTGGGGAAGACCTGGGAACAGGGGTGGGATTAGCCTGCTGAAAGGATTTCTCCCTCCTGCGACTGGAGGGGAACCACCTTTCTCTGGCAGCTTCTGCCTTGACAGTAGCGATGGCTGAGATCCACCTGAACCAGGTGTGGGTTGCAGCACAGCCCGTGACACAATCCAGAATCCAGGCCGTGTGGCTTTTATATTCAGGACAGCAAAGTGATAGCTTACAGTTGCTTTCCATGTAGTTCTGCCTTCTCTGTTCTGGAAAATGCAACTTCTGAGAGAAAGGAGACATTTGGGGCAGATAGCTCTTCAGCCTTCTGAGCTTCATCTAGGTGCATCTTTGTATTTCTTGTCTGTAGTAGCAGGGAGTTATGAAAGTTCTTTAAAAGTGATTATTATGTGGAAAAATAGAGAGCAAGACCTCACCTGGTTAGTGGTGGGAGATCCCCAGTACCAGAAGACAGGAATTTGTGAATCTGAGGGTTAGTCTGGTGCACCTGAGTTGTCTGGGAATCTCTTTGGTTTTATATTTTGATAATTTACTTCCTGACAAAAAAGTAAGACATGCTATGTATCATCCAAAGATCTCATTTATCAGCATGTCTGCACAGGAAGTATTACCTGAGGTGTTGAAATAGCTTGCCAGTGAGGTGGCTGAAGCCCTCTGAGAGGTACATTATGTTCAGCGGTGTTACCATTTCATCACAGTCGTGAAGAAAAGTTACGGAACAGTGACTTGAATTATGATGTCACTTTAAGAAAGGGCATTTACAAATAACTTTATCTCTTTTTAGTTATGCATAATGTATAAAGCATGATTCTGTGCCTACTTAATAAAAATAGACTTAATACAAAAAGCAAGTTTAATTAAAACTCATAACTGGAGATGTCAGAATGCTGATCACAGGTCTGAATGTACTTCCTTCTAAATTTAGTTATATATTCTGAATTTCGTGATGGATATTATGTACTCAGTGCTTTGGGGGAGTCATGCATAATGTAAGAAGGATTTTCACTTAACAGTACCTCTAGCAAATGTTCTCTGTGCTAATATTGTATGCCAAGTAGAATGTGATATAACTGTGATACAAATGATTTATTTATTTTATATAGGTCAATAATTTTATCCTCAAAATTTTGTGAAACTGCAAGAACTTAAAAAGGAAGCATAACATTTAAATTACGTGCATGGGGAGATAGGTTTGTGGATACAGTCAAATCACAACTGGATTTTATGGTCAGGTGGCTCTACTGAGGCAGAAATAATTTTAGTGACTCCATAAAGCTGAAATCCTAAACTTGTCTTTTGCAAAGAGTAGTAGTCCTGAAGAAAGCAAAAATAATATTTTCAAGACTAAATATTTCCTGTGCAAATATATGTGACTTTTATATAAGGTGGACCAGGCACTTTGGCTCCACCATTTCTCAAACGGAGCAATACTGCTGTATCTTTAAAATTACATTAATGCTTAACATTGTTTCAAAGTTGCATTTGAATTTTTTTTGTCTTTGTTTCATATAACAAGTGATAAAAGTTTCTAAGCCAAAAAAGGATTGATTTTCATCTATCATTTTAATTATTAGACGGGTAAAGAATTGAAGTTGTGCAAGTCTAAGACATTGTATGACAGGTGTTGGAGAAAGTGGCAATTGAATATAATTTTTTATGTATAGGGTATGTTATGGTTGCTGGTTTTGTATTTTTGTTGAGATTGAACCAGTTAATAGCAGTGACTTCTAAATGATCTTTTATGTGGCTTTGTAAGTTCTCAGACCCAAGTCAGTCTTGAGGAGAGGTCTGGAAGGTACTGAGAAGTCCATGGGAAATCCCGTATGTCACTTTAGCAGTTTAGGAGAGATTTTTGAACATTTATTTCTACCAGTGGTAAAACTTATTTCCCAATTTTGGTTTGTTAATGTGTCCACCTACAGGTAATAATCCTGGGTGGATTGTTGTTTATATCTTGGGATAAAGCCAAGACCTCCAGAACCTCCTGGTAACCTGGGTCCTCAGTCTGCTTGCAGAGTTTCCAGATTGGATTGTGTAGCACAGAAACCAAATGTTCTGTGAAGGTTTTGTTAAAACATAACTGTGATCTGAATTTGTTCCATTTTTTTTCTCAAACTTATCAGCATATATGTGTTTCTGCTGGTTGGGAGCCAAACCAGCTGACAGATGTATCTTTTTTTTAACTGGTGACCGGTTCAGAAAGTAGTCTTGCAGAATCTTTTTGTCCTAGAACAGGACAAGCAGTGGCTCTGCCTCTCAGCTTTCAGCAAGCCAAAAGAGTTTTCTTGAAAGCTGTACCCAGGCTGATAAGATATGTGTTAGCAGGTGTGATCTACAGGAGAGAAATTGAGGAAATATTTAGAAAACTTGAAAAGTAAATGAGCAATCTGCTCTCAGATTGGTAGAAAAAGTAACAGGTTTATAACAGGGAAATTCAGTATAGACTCTAGAAAAATGTTCCAATGGCAAGGTTATCTGAATGCTGGAATAAGTTTTTGGGGAGATTGTGGGATCCTTGTTACTGAAGGCTTCAAAAACAAAGGTAGGAATGATGCAACTATAGCTTATTCACTGAGCAGGAGGATGGAGTCAGTGACCACCAGCTTTCTTCTTCTGCAAGTCCTGCATGTTTTCTGTTGACACAATTGCACTGCAGTGTGTGTCTGAGAGGCTTCTGTGTCAGGATTAGAAATATTCTCTCTAGGGGCATGAGACAGAGATTTATGGAACAAGTCCATTGATTGGGTTTTTCTTGGAAACTGCTGTAAGAGAACACCTAACTATTTTTCTGTGGGTGTTGAAATTATCACCATACTGAGATTAATGGAGTGTTCAGCGTCCGGTTGCTGTCACTTTCAAGAATTTATCGTTAAATCAGTTCAGCTAGTCCATGTCTTTGACCTTCTTATGGCAAATCTGAAAACCAGGATTAAATAATTTTATCAATTTAAAATAAGCGAAGGTTCTGGAGGATGGAGATATAAAGATTTAAAGTCTAAACTTTGCAGAATAATAGTGTGTGAACTCATGAATATTATGTAGTGTGTCAGGCTTACGTTTTTATTTAGTGCATTTATTTTTATTTGTAGTGAAAACGGTGGTTTTCATCATGTGACGTACAGAAAGCATGTCATGGATTTGTACTAAATTCTGTTTCTGGTGGAGGCCCACTGGGGTAATAAAAGCTCATGCTTTTGTGTTTGTTGTGGCCAGTGAATTAATGAGAACTGGCAATATGTCTACAGTCAAACTAGTATGTCTTGTTTTCAGTTTGCTGTTTCTGTTTCCAGTATTTACTAATGTATGGCAAATCACAACTGCAAGCAGATTGCATAACACCAAGAAGTCAGTATAGCAAGTGAGCTGTTTGCACTGGAGTTCATGACGAGCAGTAACGTTAGGCTAAAATTACTTTTTCTGACACCTTTCTAAGCATGCTACAATTTATTTTTAAATCAGTGAGACTAACGTTTATCCTTGTTCTCCCTTTCCTTGATGTTTTGTATATATGTTGCAAGTGTTTCAGAGAAAGAAGGAAAACGAAAAAAACTGAAAACCACTGCTTCAAATCCCTCTTAAAATTAAGAAAATGATGGATAAAAATCAAAAGTTCAGTAAAAAGGCAAAAATAGTTATTTGAATACATATTTTAAATTAAGTTGGATACATTTTTTTCGAGAATTTAAAAAATGGTAGGTAAAGTGAAGGTAATAGGGAATAATATACGTAAAATCTACTGAAATAATCTAAAACAATTCAAAAATGAAATTGCTGATAAAGTTTCAAATAGCAATGTGATTTAGAGAACAGTCCATAACTGTGGAAAAGTTTACCATGTTTTCATAACAAGTTGTATCCTTCCCTGGTTCTGAAATAATATTTTCTTCCTTTAGATGTATTTGGTACATTCAATTTGATGTGTAGTTAAAGGTTGAAAAACATATTAGGATTTGAGGAACTGGGTATCTTTGTTTATTCTTCCTTTCCTCTTTCAGTCTCTGAATTGAAATTAGGTCTGAGGCTGTTAACCATACCGAAATCACGTGAGAGTAGGGTGCTGAGAAGTAAATTTTACTTTTTAGCAACAGAGACTGTATACCTTGTTAAATGTTAGTTTAAATTACAGCACCTGCTTGGATGAACTTAATTTTTCTTCCACATAGCTGCTGTATTTAGGATGGTTCTAATTAAACTATTAATTAGTAGTAACTTTTAAATAATAAACATGACCTATATAATATGTTTTATATGTTATAAAATAATTAAAATTCTTGTTGAAATCTGCTTCCATTTCAGATGGAATGAGACACTAATGATGATTCAAAAATTAATAGTAATCACTTGGCAAACATGATGGCTCTTTTATCATTTGCTAACATCAGTGTGGAAAAGGAAAATGGCAAAAAAATGGAGACTTCAAATAGCATAAAATAGTACCAAATTTCATGTAAAAGCTAGTGTTAAACAACCGTGTCTCAGAATACCGAAGAGAAAAACAAAAGGAGCATTTGTTACTGGTGTATACTACTTTGTGAATTAAATGTTTGCTGATTTTAGTCAGGATTATAATTAGTGATTTAAATCACTGATTTAAATTGGTCCACCCACCCTGACAACAAACAGTGCCGTTTTGGTACAGTATAAAAAGTTAAAAGTTTGTACCTGCCTGTGCAGTGCTAATAACGTTATGTCTAGCCAGACCTAAGTTTGATAGTTCAGGCAGTTTTACCAAAATGTAATTTTCTTGCAACCCAATAGAGCCATGTTTCACAAAAGCTGTTCTCACAAGAGCTAAATGCCAAGGTAATCGATCATACAGTGTACTGTATCCTGTTGTTATGGATATAATACATTATTTATGCAGCATAAAGATTTTTCAGATGTTGCTGAAACGAACAAGCAAATGAATGAGCAGCTGCAAGGCATAAGAAGTCCTTAGCTGAAAATTGCAGTATCCTAGGTTAAAAATTGTAAAGATGACTTCAATGACTACAGCATGTTTGAGACTGATTTGCTGTAAGTATGGGGTGGGGGCTTCTGGGGAGCGACAAGAAGTCTTTAATACACTAATTACACCTACAGATAAGTACCAGATCTTCTACTCTCACCATTTGTATACCACCTGTATTTCAATTACTAAAACCAAAAGTTGTTACTCAGTCACTGGAAATGCAGTAAAAACATTTTGACAGTGGTGCAAAAGCTGAAGAATGCTTGAGTTAGTACAGCATTGTTTCCTTAACGAGCCATTGGATATAGGTGTCACCAATACATTTAATAAATATAATTAGCCACATGCTTAGGCTTTTGATGGAAAGTTATCTCAACTTTGATTTTTCCCCTCTCTGCTTTGTTTCAAACATTTTGTGCTGAATGAGATGACAGTCTTCACCTGGTTCATTTAATAAAGTGTCATATTTGTAGAAGACCTTAAAGATTGATACAATACAGTATAGCAGGGGGATAACAATTACTTCCATAAATGGCTACATATTTAAACGAGGACAACCTTCTTCCTTTCTGTTTGTTGGATTTGATAGTTCTTTCTAGTTGTTTAGCAGGAAATCTGCAATGGTACCTGCACAGTAGTTTTCAAACTTGGATTTGGTAACTGGCCATGTACAGGATGCCCATGGTGCACTGTTGTGCACCATAACATTTCTCACCTTTGTAAGGTAAAAACATATAGGAAGCTGGCTGCTGGTCTAGAGATCTAGTTAGTCTGTTGTTCTCTGCTTGAGACCAAACAGGAGTAGTACAGAAACAGGACAAACGCTAATAATTTCTTGTTACCTTGTTATGCTTTCTGGCTGTAGAGATTTGCAGCTCAAGGACTTTCAGGGGCAAAGGCACAGCACAATTGTACTTAATATCCCTTGATAGATTTTTCGTACTGTTACCTATCTACCTACTTATTGAGCCCATTTAAACTCCTAGCACCTTTGGCATGCTTTGGCAGAAGGTTTCATTGCTTTGCTACTTGCCACATAAGGAGGTTTCTTGTGTTGTTTGGCCACGAGCTCACTAGTTCCATTTGCTGTTGCTTTTATTTTCTTATACTTGCTACCAGCTCTCCTCCCCCTTTGCTATTTTTCTGCCTCCTTCTCAATCAGTTCCAGTGCAGGTCTTATGGCTTCTTACTCTTCCCCTTTCTTACTCTTCACTATTTCTTGAATACCTTCAGTTAGCTCTTCTCTCCTTCTCCATGATGTGCTCTGTCACCACTCTGTCATCTCCATCACATCTTCTCTCAGTAGTTGTCCTCTCTTTGGCCCTCTCACCTTACCCTGTTTGTCTTGGATTCTTACTTCCACACTGGCCTTCCTTTACAGAAGAGCATAAAGAAGTATGTCAACTTGTACGTTTGCACATGTAGACATGTTTCAGTTCTACTCAATAAACATCGTCCATCGTGGTCTTTAGCAACTGTTCTCTGTTTTTCCACTTACACAGATCCTCTTCTCTGAAGGCCCTCTTGTTAATCAGCCTTCCTCTTGCTTGTTGGTTGTTCACTTGACGTTTCCATATCTGCTCCAATTTTTAGGGGGTTAGCAAATGTGACCATGCTCTGTTTTGGTGCCTGTTATCTGTAGTAGTTCCTCCTTCATAATTTCAGAAATCTTATAATCTTCAATCTCCTTCTGTGATGGTGTTTTGCACAGCTCTGCCTTTTAGTGTTTTCCTCGTTTTATCTATGGGGAAAACTTGCCCATGAATACAAATTCATGTCTGTACTAATAAGTCTTAGCTCAGTCTCTCTACTCCAGCTCTACTTCTCTGTCCAAATGGAAACCGTAGCCTGTTTCTCTGATGTTTCTTGGGTTAGGCAGTTCTCAAGAAAAAAGTTCAACCTTCTTGGTGTCATATTTCATGATCACTGTAGGTACCGGCACTGTCTCTCACTTTAGGCTATGCATTAGTGTGGCCTTTGGTCCCTTTCTGCTGCATATCTAAATCCTTCTTAATCCTCCTTTTGTCCCTTCATTTTCCACAGATGACAAAGAATGTGCGCTCTAATCCCTGGAAGAGAATCATTCAGTAGCTTCTCCTTCTTCTACCCTTCCCCAGCCTTATAGCACACAACACTATTTCATTTTATCTCAGTTCCCTGAGTGACAATAACTGTTGGAAAATATTCTTAACTTTTTTTTTTTTTTTTGCTTTGAAGTTGTTTTGCTTTATTTTAGACTGTTCATTTCTTTCAGTTAGTCTAAAAGATCCTGCGTCATGTAAGTCTTCCATGTTCTTCTTACCTGGTGTTTCCAAGACATAGCTTTCCTATTCATTCACATAGATAAAATTGTTATCAGATGATATTACCATTTTCTGTCTCGACTTCTGCAGCATCCTTTCCACCTTCCTTTATGAATGACATTTTTATTCCATTAATATCTATTCACCATGCTGCTGCAAAGTTACCTCTCTTCGTGTGTCTCTACAGCCCTTAACTTTCAGCACCCTTTGTGGCCATCATCCATCAGTTGGTATCAAGAGCTTAGTTCTCTCCACTTGCTGCCTGCTTGCTTAGTTTTCAAACACCATCTTGATATTTTTTTTTGTCTCCACTTTTCCTGTCAGTTAACTAAGCTGCCTGTGGGTGGCTGCCACGCTACCTCAGAAGCTTTTTCAGGGTCTTCGTTCAAGGTCCCCTTTGCAGCAATGCCTGTGGCAATAGGGATGGGCAGGCCTCCTGCTGTCATGTGCCTGGTGCCCATAATCTTCCCCAGCCAGCTTGCTTCCTTGTTTTTCATCAGGCTGTAGTCATCTGTTCTCCCTTGTCTTCTGATTAACTCTTACGCTCTTTGGGCAAGGAGCTGTCTTCTTTGTTTTACTTGGCGATGTAAAATTGCAATATGTGACTTGGGAAAGTGGATTCAACCACAAAAAAAATTAATAATAAATGACTCTACAAATGTGCAGCATCAGTCAGGTGGTATCATTTATTGGTTACTTGTTTGCATATTTGAACAAATGTGAAACTCTTGCTGCTGTTGAGTAGGTCCTGAACGAATGCAGACAATTTCTTATTCTCACAGCAATCAACTGAATCAGTGCTGTAAACAGCAATGCTACTTCTGTGTTTCTTTTCTTCAGGTCTGTATGTAGAAGTACCAATAGCAGTGTTGTGGTTTAGCCCCAGCAGGCAGCTCAGCCCCACACAGCTGCTCACTCACTCTCCCCAGGTGGGATGGGGGAGAGAATCAGAAAGGTAAAAGTGCCAGAACTCATGGGCTGAGATAAAGACAGTTCACCAGGTAAAGCAAAAGCCTTGTGCGCAAGCAAAGCAAAACAAGGAATTCTTTTGCTGCTTCCCACGGGCAGGCAGGTGTTCAGCCACTGCCAGGAGAGCAGGGCTCGTCACACGTAATGGTTTCTTGGGAAGACAAACGCCATCACTCCCAACGTCCCCCCTTCCTCCTTCTTTCCCCCAGCTTTAATTGCTGAGCATGACCCCATGTGGTGTGGGACATCCCTGTGGTCAGTCTGGGTCACCTGTCCTGGCTGTGTCCCCCCCAGCTCCTTGTGCACCCCCAGCCTCCTCGCTGGCAGGGCAGCATGAGGAGCAGGAAAGTCCTTGGCTCTGTGTGAGCACTGCTCTGCAACAACCAAAACCATCACCACTATTTTCGTCAAAAATCCAAAACACAGCATTGTGTGAGCCTCTACGAAAAAAATTAACTCTGTCCCAGCCAAAACCATGAGAAGCAGTTAAAATAAATTTTTCACAGCAATAAGTTAATTTTATTCAGACTTTTCTCCCCTTAAACATGCTATTTTACATACTTATTTTGTACAAGTGTTTAGAGTAGGTGACTTAACCAGTACAGTGGAAGCATGAAAGTCTTGTTGTAGGGAATGTGACCCAGCACATGATGCCAATGTTGTTCTGTTTCTCATTCACTGAATGCAAATCCGTTGTTTCGAGAAAAAGAGCAGAACTAACCAGTTTACAGAATTATTTGGGTTACAAGGTTTCCATTCCGATTCTTTTGTGTTGCTGCTGCTGTTGGCCTGTCCATTTTAGGAAAGTACACCAGCTGTTAAACCAAGAGAGGTCTTTGCTTTCAGTCCACACTGTGATGTGGCCATGGCTGTGGGATACTTCTGCTGCGTAATAGAAGAGCATGCAGTTTCTTCTGGCTCATTCAAAAATACCAGAAAATGATGCTAAGAAAATTCTCTTGTAAAGGAACTGTCTCAGTGGACATATATTGAGGTTCCTTAGAGAAGACCTATGTGTTGAAGTGTTTGAACACAGTGACTACTATGGAGAAGTACTTTTCTGTATTTGAGCTGAGAGCCATGGCTGCTGTGAACCTAAAAGTAGGGAGAAAGAGGGAAGAGCGGAGTGTGAAGAGACAGTCCGAGGGTTACACGTGGAGAGTGTAAGTTTAAAAACAGTGTTCTGCACTATGATTTTCTATTTCTCATGAGAGGGCCTTAGACTTTTGGACATGTCTGTTGGCATGTTTAATTTTCCCAGACTAACACTAATTTTTTTCCATAAGGCACAGCAAATAGCTGCCCCCCCCTTTTCTTTTCCTGTACTGCTTGCTCACTTGCAAGCAAAACGATACCTGACAACTGACAACCTAGCATTAGAAAAATTTTGAAATGGAGCTAGTTTAGACTTTGTCTGTTTTGAGGCTTTTGTGTTATCAAATGTTTTACATCAGTTTTCCTTTATACAGGGATTTAGTGTACATGGTGGCATCTCTGTCCAGCTGCTGGTGTGGGAGACACTGGAACCTCTATACTTGGCCAGAGGTTAAGCTACTACCATGTTAATTCAAACACCAGAGATTTTGTTTGTGGTACTAAAGATCCTAGTTTTGATCGTTTATGGCAAATAAAACAACTGTGCTCATGCCCATATTTCATTCCACTGGAGCTATTAGCTTGCACTCCTATGAAATCTGGGTACAATCAATCTCTAAAATCAGCAATATAAGCAGTAGGTTAAACACTTTTGTTTGTGAAAATGTCATGTATTCCACTGTATATTTTACTTCCAGTGCAACTAACCTAGTAACTTAATTTATTCTGAGCTGTGTTTTCATGTCTGTAGTATGAATTGTATTCAAGTTAACTGTATTGTTGTTTTATCCTGAGCTTTCACGCCAGACTTGTATTAGTCTGCCCTTTTGTTAAAATCACATTGATAGTTGTGGCTAATAACAACCTGAAAAATCTTGTATTTACTGTAAGTATTCTATATGAGCCTTGTAGGAGAAAAGTGAAAACTGAGAAGCGTAAGGTCCAATTGTGAGACATAACCATTACAATTCAAATACAGATAAGAGCAAGTACATTGAAATAAGAAAAGGTCTTTGGGTAGATTTAGAAGTTCTCTCCATTTCATTTTGAGGTTGACAAGTCTGTGACTGTAAATTTACCAAACTGTATTATTATTCTCTATATGCATCTGTTATGTTGCTATTAACTCTGATATGGAATATCAATACTTCATAGAGATCAAGCTTACAGATAAAATGTGTATTTACTACTATGATAACTACAGAAGCTTTACTAATATCAAAAGTCTAGAAGAGAATGTGCGGAAATTTCTATGATTTTTGTGTTTTCCATGATTCTCAACTGTGCTTGTAGCAGGAGCCATTTACAACATAAATCGCTTTGCTGTTGTTACACACCAAAGATTTGAATGTCACTATATATGCATCAGTGTGTGCTAGTTTGGACCATAGGCTTACCCATTCACTGACCATAAATTTTTGAGCACATAGGAATACTAAAAGAGAAAATGAAGTATTTACATGTACGTTATTTGAGACCATTGCTAAATAGCCAGATTCTGCTGGCTAAACTAGGCTAATTTTATTAAGACATCAGATTGCTTAAAAAGAATAAAGAATGACTGGATGAAATTGAACCTTGGCATGACTGCTAATGACTGGGAAGGGTGAATGTTTTGAAGATGAAGCTAAGAATTATCTGTCCTTTATACCAAAAACCAAGATTGATACTCCTCCCAGAGGTGGGAAGGCAGGTTAGATCATCATAGTGTCAAAGACTATGTCTGCTTGACTAACCTGCAGGCTTGGTTCTCCAGTTTTTAGTTACCAGCATTTCTGGCCAGACCCATGGAACTTGGCCAGTCCTTCTGAAATAGTTGACCCTATTCCTGTCTACATCTTCTCCTTTCTGTTGTATGCCTTGAACCGGTCTGTGTGCTTCACACCAGGAGAACAGAAAGTCCTGCAACAACAACCTGTTCTCTGCTCTTCCTACCTTTTTGTGTACCACTATGTACTCATCCACAACAAGAAACTAGCCTGGACGGACTGGCAAAACCAGTTTTGGAAAGGACATGTATATTACCTGTTACAATTAATGTTCAATGTTGACACAGATGGCAGGGTAAAGGACAACAGGAAGAAAGCTCGCATGACTTGATCACAGTTCATGAAGGTTAACGTTAAATACCACCGCACGCAACTTAGAAATGCGTCCTTTCCCCTCTTAATTTGCAAAAAATCATCTTAAGCCAGATCCTTGCCTCAGTGGAAATGATGCTTTGTGTGTTTGTCACCTCCAGTTAGAATTGTTGTAATTCAGTTTAGGTGGAGCTGGATTTAAAGGCTATTGATGAGCTTTAGACAGTAGGCCGTGTAGTTGCCCAATTTCGGCATGGTTTAGGCAGCTCTTTGTATTTCAGATCTGCACTTGGTTTGCTCCACTAGCTCCCAGTCAGTTTCCAGTATCATCTAAGGCTGTGGTCTTGATCTTCAAAGCAACTATTGGATCAAACACCCCAGCTACATCAAAGACTGTATTTCTATTTGTGAACTGCCAGAATAGCTGTATTCCTCTGGGGCAGTGTAAATGATGGCATATCAGAGCAACTACACATCAGCTGGGGACACAGTGTTCTGGGTTAGGGGTTCAGGCTATGAAAGAAACTCCCCAAGGTGATCAAGTGAATCCAGAGTAAGATGGCTTAAAGGAAATGCTACAGAACCTCTTTGTTTGTGAATGTGCTCCATCGTAAAAATGGTACAGAAGGAACTCTTGTTTTTATCTAAAAAATAATTGTCAAAAAGAAGAAAGTTAATAGAATTTGGAATGCTGTCAGGTCACGAAAGGGATTATGTTTTCAAATATCCTTTTATATGAACCTTAATAAACTAAATTTTAGAAAGTTTTGTAGTTGTGTAGTAACCTACTAACAGTATTTAAAGCTTACATTTGCATTGCATTAAAATCACAAACATCACTTACTGGGAGAGGCCACGTTATTAACAAAGCTAAAAGTGACCCAACTCAAAAGGAACTGAATGTTTTAGTAGAGTTAATAAATATTTTATAATGTGTGACTGTTGACAGACAGAAATCAATGCTGATTAACTTCTAAACAAACCTTAAAACTCTTATTTTTAGTTAATCAGAAATATTCCACCACTGTGCTTTATATAAAGTACTATGGACAGATTGGCACTGCTGAAACAATTCTTCCCCCTGCTCAACCTGATTGCTAGGGACTAATAAATTGCTTAAATGGTTGAACGTAAAAATTGCAACCCCAGATAATTTAATCAGGTAAAAAATAAATACATATTAAATTAAATTAGATATAAGTTAAATACCACAATAAATGTGTTCTGTAATCTAAATCCTGGAAAATGAGATGTCTTCTGTGTATGCACATGTTTTTGTGGCATATTTTTTCAACTCTTCCTTTTTATCTCAGGGTAGTAGATAATTTTTACCTGAATGCCTAATAGGTGGTAGAAAGGAGACATCATTCTGCTATTCAGAAAAATTTCATCCCTTGAGTGTCTGTTTTCTTTAAAAGGTACATCAATTTCATCGTTTTAAGCTTCTCTCAGCCTGCCTAACACATCTACCTGATCTTCATCATATATTCAGCTTTCTTTATAAAGAAAATGAGTTGTCTTTGCATCTTGTAACAAAAACAGCTAGAAGTTGTGTTGGAGGTATCATGTCTTGAAGCAGGGCAAAAGCTCTAGAGGAACCTGCCCTGTTTGCCTCATATTATGCGCATTTCCAAAATGCCTGATGTGAGTCATTGTTTACTTGGTATGGTTTGGCAAGTTGTTGGCTTCCATATTCCAGCATAGGAATTTTGCTGACTTTTTTTGTAATGTTGTTTTGCATAAGAAGAATCTCCTTATACCCCAGAGGGAGATTTTGTGAATGCAGAGATGTTTCCATCCCAGTGCCATATTAAAACTGAAAGTCTTCATGCAAAGTTTGTATGGATGGGAACCAGACTGCAAAATAGAGGGGGCCAAGCTGTCTGGTACAGTAAAAGAGATATCTTGCTATTTTTATTCTACCAAGGGGTAACAAGCTAAGTGCCACTGAATCCTGTTTTCCTGACTGGCCTGATTTGATGAGATCTTGACACACTAAACAGATAAGGTTTAACAAGAGAAAGAACCAGATTCTGCACCTGGGAAGGGGTGATCCTGGCTATGTGTACAGACTGGGGCATGAGAGGCTGGAGAGCAGCCCTGCAGGAAGGGATCTGGGGGTTCTGGTTGAAGGCAAGCTGAACATGAGCCAGCAGCGTGCCCTGGCAGCCAGGAGGGCCAGCCGTGCCCTGGGTGCATCAGGCACAGCACTGCTGGCCGGGCGAGGGCAGGGATTGTCCCGCTCTGCTCTGCCTGGTGCGGCCTCACCTCGAGTATTGAAGGGTCTGGAGGGCAGGATGTATGAGGAGCAGCTGAGGTCACTTGGATTGTTCAGCCCAGAGAAGAGGAGATGAGGGGAGGCCTCATGGCGGCCTGCAGCTTCCTCACGAGGGGAGCGGAGGGGCAGGGCTGATTTCTTCTGTGGTGACAGCAACAGGACCCGAGGGAACAGCATGGAGCTGTGACAGGGGAGGTTCAGGCTGGGTGTTAGGAAAAGGTTCTTCACCGAGAGGGTGGTCAGGCACTGGAACAAGCTCCCCAGGGCAGTGGTCACCGCACCGAGCCTGCTGGAGTTCAGGAAGCGTTTAGACAACGCTCTCAGACACATGGTCTGATGTTTGGGTGGTCCTGTGTGGAGTCAGGAGTTGGACTTGATGATCCTTGTGAGTCCCATCCAACACAAGATATTAATGATTCTGTGATGATTGAATGGGTTTCTGTCCACAGTAGAGCTCTGTAATAAATCACGCTGCGAAGCACATTGTCACTAACCTTAGACAGATGGTCCAAATCTGTTCTTCAGTTAATACTGTCATTGATAGTGATTGCCCTGGGAAGGATCCAATCCCAATTCTCTAAATTGCATCCTATTTGTAAGTTTTATCTAAAGAGTTTTTGCAGGTGTTATCTTGAGCTATGGTTTGACTTTTTTCTCCAGTTCTTGTGGTGAGTAATTTGAAGTCGCGAGATTTCTTCTTCCTGACTGGCTGATAAAAATTTGAAGCAAGAGTGAAAAGTAATGAGTTTCGCTTGTTCAGCTGTGGATGATAAAAGTTCATACTTAAATTCTTAACAATTTCAGGGACTTACGAGTATTTTAATGAATATGTAACAGGCAATACTCATAAGAAATACGACTTCATGATTCCTGATGAATTAGAAGCATCTTTGCCAATTATTTGTCTTGTAGTAATAAGCATTGCCTTGAACAAGCCTCTGCAAATTTTCTGCTGGAAAAATGAATATGGTTGTGTAATGAAAGCGAAGGTTTGATCTGTGTCTGCTTAATTGTCCTATGTGTACATATATAAATGACAAAACTTAAGAAATGATGCAGTATCAACATTTTGCTGACATAACTGAGAATATGAATGTGAACAATCCAAGTCTTAAAAGATGACTGCCAATAAATGTTAGCCTTCTGTTGCATAGTGTAACACAAATATTTAAAATATTTTGTCCCATATCACAGCTTTGAATACAGTTTCTCTTTTGCCTTTTTTTATATATATAATTGGTATGCACTACTTCTATTGAAAGAATAGACGCAGTGGAACAAGTAAAGAGCGAATATTTAATATTTAAAAGAAATTGAAATAAGCTATAATTTAATGCAGGATGCTTTTTGAATATGGAAATTCTCTAGAAAATGATAACCTTCAAAATAGTTTTCTGTTGAGTTAATAGTGCTCTGTGATGTTGTACTAAAAGATGAGCTACAGGATATTTTTGGAAGCTAGAAAATACTTTTTTTTTTCTTGATTTTGTGAAGTATCGCACCTGAAGTTCCCTGGTAATCAACATGCTTCTCAGTCAGTGGTTATGTTACCGTAGGTAGTGCACAGTGCTGCTGAATCTGACGAAGCCTTTAGTGATTTTATGCACCCAGCTGTGCAATTACCTTTACTAGTATTTCGAAATAGTCAAGAACAAAATGCATGCTTAGTATGTTTTTCTTCTGCCTTCTAATAGCAAATCTGGCTTTTAGCACTTTCTCCTGCTTGCTTTCAATGCATTGTGGAAGTGTCACTGGACTAGCACTTGCAGTGCTGCTAATCTTACCCCTCACCAGCTGATTTCCTTTCACTTACTCTATATGCCAATATAAAAGGGACCTTTGATATGGGTTGGCTTCTTTTTGTTAGTTTTTACTGCGGTGAGGTGTGTGCACTTTTGAAGACATTATTCTTTTAAAATTTTGGCCTGGAGATGCATGGAAAAATCAGATCACAAAAGAAATTTAAATATTTAATTATGTGAAATTATTCATAGAATGAAGTATCATATAAATGAGTACTGTTTTGGAAACTCAGCCACGTGAATATTGTTTAGAAATGTAAACAAACGGTAGCAATGTCTTTAATTATAGTTTCTGTGCATTTGTTTTTGCTTTTCACTATAAAAATGCATGAACATGAATCTAGTATTCATGTTGCTTAGAAAAGCCTGTAAACTTTTAGTCTGTCTTTTTGTGTGCATATGCAAATGTATATGCCCTCCAGTCCATCTGCTTTCTTTGTGCCTGTTAGCAGTAGTAATATTTACAAAAGTGGTGCTGTTAGTTCAGCACTGTGTGGAGCAGAGTCTATATTTCCAAAGCAGTCAGGTTTATTATATTATTCAAGACAGTTATGGAGAAGTACCTTCTGTGCCCTCTTTGTTAAGGAATTACTGAGGCGTTCCCGCACCCTTGGTGAAACTAGCCTTCCCAAGAAGGGCTGCAGAGACGGAGGGATGTTGAGCCCCAGAGAGGGAAGGTGGGGGCTTCTGGGAGGGAGCCTGAAAACCACACATTGCTTGTGGTGGATGGCAGAAACTCCCACAGGACAGTTAATTCAGCTCAGGTAACATTTTTGGTTTTAACTACAAGGACAACCGGCTGAGTTTTAAATCAGGGTATTTTATAAAATACACCTTACAAGTGATCAGTGTGTCCTCAAGCTCGCGTCTCTTTGCCAGTGTGTTTGAGAGACAGTAGAGTTCCATATTAATTAAATACTTTCAGATGACTGTTGATTAGTTGCTGCCAAAATCTCTTTCAGTTTTGGCAGGTTTAAGATGATGGTGTTAGGAAGGTAGAATTTGAATGCAAATCCTTGAGCTTCCTTTTGAATAGTATTTCTTCAGCCTTTAGCAGCCTTGAAAGAAGAGCGCTGATGATCACAGAAATGATTCCGTTTTCCTGGCTGTATTGGTGGTGGCCTTTGAGTGTGGTTGAATGGTTTTTGTTATGGCATCCCTATTAATGCGGTCATGGTAAGTAACATGGACTTGTTTGCTTGTCTTGTAACTCTCCATTTGTCACCTGGCAGGTTGAAGGGGAAACAGTGGCCGTTCTTGCACACAGTGGAAGTGAAGACGAGTTTGATCCAAGTACTCTTCCAGATCCCGATAAATACAAAGATTCTGATGAAGAGCAAGATTCAGAAAACGAAGACAGCCATAGGTATGTACATACCTTCCACATTGATTTTGAAATGTTCATGTTTTTTATAAACTGCTGTGTTTAGGTGTTAGGAACTCATTTTACAGTCATCTTGTTGCTTCCAGTACTTAATATTTAAGAGTTTGTGAGGTAGCTACTGAACAGAATCTGTTCTGAAGGCTCTTATTTCCCTTTGTGAAGCTGTATGAGAAAGATTTTTTGAGTCAGTTTTGAAGGGATCTTGGTGAGAATGTTGTGTGTGCAAAAATCTTGACTAATTCCCAGAAGGCTTAATGTGTTTCAGAAATACATTTCTCTACTGTCACATTCTAGGTTCTGTTTGAAGAGAAAACATTGAAGTCTTTTGAGGATTTGGATGAGCCTTATATACCTGTGTTATATTAAATAAATTTGTGCATGGTGAAACTTAAGTTGTATGATCTAGTGTTGCTCAGACTCATCAACAGTGCAAAAGAAGTGAAATCTGAGTTAGTGTAATAAAATTAACAATGTTAAACTTTTCTTCTTAATTTAAAAACTTATTTTTAATTGTATAAAACAGGAGATTTTGTTCCTTGTAGTTTAACAGAAAAGCACAGGTTGGGGATGAGGATCCATAGCTTATGGCAACATGCTGCATTTTTTCAGCACATGCTGCGGGAAGACCAAAGGATACTGAGTGAAATCCTGTGATTTTTTTGTAAATTGGCTTCAACACAACAAGAGGTCCATCTGTGTGTTTCTGACGAAAAGCCTAATGCGTAACAGATTCAGAAGTATGTTATTGACGCTTAGTGCTGTGAGGTGGGAGTATAGAGCTTTATTTTGCTCTGATCTAGATGTCTAGGTTTAGAAATCTCTTGGTTTTCATGTCTGAATCAGCTATATCTTAGCAGCTAAATTGACAGTAGCACTGATGTGACTGCGTGTTGTGGGGGTGGTATGTAGGACTGCATGTTGCGACATTGTTGCGACGTGGATTTAAGAGCTAGATAACCCGAAGTAAACAGCTAGTGACCATGTCCCCTTTAATCCCCTTCACCAGTGTGTTGGTCAGTAGAACTGACAAGGATGGGGTAAATGCAGTGGTTTTCCTGAGCAGCAGTAGGTTGTTCCTTTTTAATGCAAGGGGGAGAAAGATGGTAACTATAACTGAATTATAGTTCCTTCTGTGTTTTTGCTTCCCTAAGCTGATTCAGTATGTCTGCTCCATGTAGAATGAGCGAAAAAGCTGGGTGTAAAACATCAATACAGCTTTCTAAAAACAGGCAGAACATAAGAGACCCACCAATGCTTAGCAATATTCTTCCAGTTCCTGATGTGTTTATGACAGCTTGACTCTGCCCATCGGCTTTTGGTGGGAGGAAGCAGCATAATTTGTTAAAGATGTTCTCCTTTAATGAAGTTTAAGATTCAGCATTTATTGAGCAGGGTTATATAAGAGGATTTGTAGATTGCTTTTCCTGTGTTACTAGAGTTCAGGTATATCTGTCCGTACTTGGATAGATGCATTCTCTACTGGTATTTTTATATTGCATGGAGCAGAATTGGGTTAATACAATGAAATTTTATTCTCAGCTTCCCCCAGATAATATCAGAAATATGGTTAATATTGTTTTTTTAATATATGAGATTCTGATGAGTAATACCTGGATATAAGGCACTAATTTGAGCCAGAGGATCCTGGTAGAAACCCATTTTGTTGGAAGGGACCATCTATGTTCAGACATTATCTGTGAGACAGAGACCGGAAGAAGAGTGTATTTAGGAATTCTGATTTATGTAGAAGATTAACAAAGGTGCCTGGAGAAGTATTTCAGGATACTAACGGGACCATAGGAGTGCTGGTTCTGTCATTTTGCCTTTTCAGAGCAAATTCTGAGCTGACTTCGGTAGTAATGCTTTGCTGCAGGTTTAAAAAAAAAAAAAAAAAGAAAAAAAAGAAAAGTGGAGAGGGTGTCTTGAGATATCAGATAGTCACTGGTAGTTTGTTTCTTGGAAGGAGTAAAATTAGGAGTTTATTGGGAAAGTTTGAGGTAAAGCTTTGGTAGGAGGCTGGCCACTAAGCAATACTTGTCTTGTTAGTTAGTATGTCAGAAGGATAGATTCCTGGAATGCATTAAGCTGATGTACCAGCGTGCTGGTGGGAAGGAGTTACCAGCATCCGAGTGTAGGAAACCTAATGTCAGAACACTAACTATTAAAGACTCAGGCATTTCCTATTACTCCTAAGTTGTTGTGTAATTAGTGTGGGAAAAAGATACTTTAGTGCTGCATTTCTTAAATAAGATTTAGCATTGTTTCAGCTGGTAGCCTTAGCTAGGAATGGCTATCTCAACACTACCATGTTTTGTAGCATAACTGTTTTATTAAACAAGTGTTTTGAAAAAGTTATGGGAGCAGTCAGTTTAAAATTTGGGGATTTTGTTTAGTTTACTTTAAGTATCATTAAATAAACATTTACTAGGGGAGACCACTTCTGTCTCTCTCTCATGTATTCGTAGATCACTTTTTATATTAATCCTTTACCCAAAGATGTCAGCTAGACTCAAGATTTGCTAAGCTTTAAGAAAAAAAGCTGATAGAGTTGGACAGATTCTTGGCAGTGGTAATCAGTGCAGGTTTTTTGGAATCAGCAGCTGACGTGGCCCACTGGAGTCAGAATGTCAGCTCACAGAGAGAGAGAAAGGTTTATGGCCTTGGTCATTTCCGCTTCCAATGAAGTAGGATGGAAAAGAAAGAATATATTAAACAGGAAAACAGGAGTTTAGTAATATTTTCTGACACAGTATTTTCCTCAGCAAATCTCAAAACACTTTACAGAGGAGGTCAATATGATTTTTACAGACAGGAATATTGAGTCACGAAGTAACTTAAGATCATGTTGGTGACACAGATCTGGGAATAAAATTCAGGTACCTTGAGGGCCTATTGAGTGCTCTGCTAGACACATAGCATTCCCTTTGTACCTACAGCAAAAAAACATTTGGTAACTGATCTTTTAAATATTTTTGTTATATTTTTCAGTTTGCACAGGTAAACTTAATACCATGTAGATGCAGTTTTTGCTTTTCAGTTTTATTGATCTTGTCCTCGCTTGAATTACCTTTTCAGGGAATATTTTCTTGGAACTTTTTGATGCCTACAGTATTTCAGTTATCACAAGGAGATTACTCTTGAATGTAATTTGGGCTGAAAAGAGTGATTTTGAGTATGAAAGATACGCTATATGTATGATCCAACTTGGGCTGAGATACGGATTTTTTTTTCTGCCATGTATTAAGTCTTGTCAGGTTTTAGTTTACTAAGTGTACTTTAAATATGTTGTTTGCACCATGTTCGGAGGTGACTTTGGAATGAAGTGCAATGGTAGAACATTTTCCATGCTACAATGCTATATACATTTTGTCCATTTGTTTGAAAGACAACATAAAATCTAGGAGCGTTTACCAATGAAATTTTCTTTCTTTTTTTTTTTTTTTAAGTTATGAATTTTGCCTCGAGCATGGCAAAGAATGATTTATTTTGAAGGTTGGATTTTATTTGGTCTTTGAAACCTAGTCATATGTGGAAGCTATTTTGTCTAAAAAATCATATTTCAGGTTTTGAATAGGGGAAGCCAAGCCACATCAAATAAAACAAATTTTGTATTATAATTTCTTTAAGATGATATCTGGATTTAAGATTTTTATATGCTTGAATATGTAGCTGATGGCCACTTAAAATCTTAACATTATTCAGTTCTTTGAAAGGTGTTCTTGCAAAGAATCTGTTGAAACATAATTTCTGTTAAGATTTTCACATGCAATATCAGCACATTTTTGACAAGCAAGCTGCTGGCTTAGTTAAGTTTTTAGCATTCGTTTTATGTCTGCTAAATTGCAATTTGTTTTTTTCTTCCTTAAGTACAATATTTGTGTGAATCTGTCATGCCCGTTTAGTACTCTGGGCATTATAATCTGGTTGGGTTGCTTTTTGCTATCAGTTTTGGGGTTTAAGCTTTCCCTGGCTAGCAGCAAGACGTTGGGGTAACACATGTCTCAAGAATGCCATCTCTTGAGGCTTCAGACCTGTCAGTCTGACCTCAGTGCCAGGGAAGGTCATGGAGCAGATCATCTTGACTGCCATCACATGGCACATACAGGACAACCAGATGATGAGATCCAGTCAGCATGGGCTTATGAAAGGCAGGTCCTGCCTGACTAACCTGATCTCCTTCTATGATAAGATGACTAGCTTAGTGGATGAGGGAAAGGCTGTGGATGTTGTTTACTTGGACTTTAGCAAAGCATTTGACACTGTTTCCCACAGCCTTCTCCTGGAGAAACTGGCTGCTCACGGCTTGGACAGATGTACTGTCTGCTTGGTAAAAAAAAAAAAAAATGGATGGCTAGGCCCAAAGGGTCATTGTGAATGGAGTTAAATCCAGTTGGAGGCCAGTCACTGGTGGTGTTCCCCAGGGCTCAGTGTTGGGGCCAGTTTTGTTTAACATTTTTATCAGTGATCTTGATGAGGCGATCAAGTGCACCCTCAGTGAGTTTGCAGATAATACCAAGTTGGGTGGGAGTGTTGATCTGTTTGAGGGTAGGAAGGCTTTGCAGAGGGATCTGGATAAGCTTGATTGACAGACCATGTCCAATCGCATGCCGTTCAACAAGGCTAAATGCCAAGTGCTGCACTTGGGTCATAACAACCCCATGCAGTGATACAGGCTCAGGAAAGAGTGACTGGAAAGTTGCCCAACAGAAAAGGACTTGAGGGTGCTGGTTGACAGCCAGCTGAACATGAGCCATCAGTGTGCCCAGGTGGCCAAGAAGGCCAATGGCGTCTTGGCCTGCGTCAGAAATAGTGTGGCCAACAGGACTAGGGAAGTGATTGTCTCCTTGTACATGGCACTGGTGAGACCACATCTTGAGTGTTCGGTTTTGTACCCCTTGCTACAAGAAAAATATTGAGTTGCTGGAAAGTGTTCAGAGAAGAGCAACAAAGCTGGTGAAGGGACTAGAAAACAAGACACATGAGGAGTGGCTGAGGGAACTGGGGTTGTTTAGTCTTGAGAAAAGGAGGCTGAGGGGAGACCTCAACTACCTGAAAGGAAGGAGGTTGTAGCAAGGTGGATGTCAGTCTCTTTTGTTAGGTGACAAGTGATAGTACATGAGGAAATGGTCTCCTTTTGCACCAGGGGAGGTTTAGATTAGATGTCAGGAAGAACTTCTTCATGGAAGGAGTGGTTATTGAAACAGGCTGCCCATGGAATTGATGGAGTCCCCATCCCTGGATGTATTTAAGAGACATGTGGATGTGGCACTTAAGGACATGGTTTAGTGGTGGACTTGTAGTGTTAGGTGATGGTTGGACTTGATGATCGTAAGGGTCTTTTCCCAGCTAAATGATTCTATGATTCTATGACTTATAGTCAGACTCTGTCAACTTCAGAGCACAGTATTGGTCTCAGTTGTTTGCCCAGAATTTTGGTCAACTTTTTAATAATAGGAAAGGTACTTAACTTCTTCCAAAGAGCTTTTTAAAGGTTTTTGTTCATTTTTTTCCATCTTTGCACAATCAGACTGAATGCTTTCCTGCTTTTAAGTCCAGACTCTGTTTGCTTGAGGACTAGAGAAAGGGATCATAGATGTTTTCAGCCTTTATTAAGGAAGGATGAGGACTGAAATTTTCAGAGTGAGTCAAATCACTTCAATTTTTCTCCAGCCTTTAAGCTGAACGGAAGTTAACAATGACTCAGAAAGCAGTTTAGAACCAAACAGTTATGATCAATAGATAGGACATTGGGAGCTTTCTGGAAGAAGAGGCCACATCAGTTTAGGCACTGCTCTGATGGGAAAAGTACTACAGATAGACCTGCAATATCAGAGATCACCATTCTGAGTTTATTACCAACAGCGAAGTAGGTAGCAGAGACACCAATATAAGTGTTATAGTTGGAGACAGGCTGGGAGTGGGTTTGTAAGTCAGTGGTAAGGATAGTAAAAATGAGATGAGAGAACAGCCAGGGCAGGTATGGAAAAGGAAGAGGAGAATGAAAAATGGTGGGATGCTCACAACGGCAAGAGCAGAGAATAATAGTGGGTGACAATGTGCTGATAGATGGCTTTGGAGATGACAGGGTCCAGGACAAAATTACGTTTCTAGGAGTGCCTGAAAGGACTGTGCCAGAACTGAGAGCCATTGATGGCTCTGGTGTGCAGTGCAGTGTGTTGCAGTTCATCTAGTGCTGAACTGGGCCTACCTGGGAATCAACAGTCATGTCTTTACAGACTAAATAGAGGAGGCCAGGGTGAAAGCTTGAGTACTGGCACACGATTGTCCGTATTGTCCACGACTAGTGGGATTATGGGTTGTGCCAGCTACAGCTCTTCTGGGCAATGTCCCAACATATAAGTTAGGTGTGGTAGGACAGGCCAAGGACTGTTTCCAGGAGGCAGTGTTGATGAAGCCACATTTCTTCTCTGTTCTCTAGCTCTGAAGGAAGCCTTGAGGCACAGTGTAAGTATGTCTGAAGACTTGTTAGGTGGACTGGGAGCTGTGGGCTGCCTCTGAGCACCCCTTAGCAGGCTTTTGTGAAAGCAGAGGCACAACTGAAAGAGGAAGCTGTGGTGAAGAAAATTAATTCAGAGCTGGAAAAAGAGGAAACCAAGAAAACCAAGAGAATTTGAATGACCAATAAGCCATAGGGGTAAAGGAAGGTGGTAACTGAAGAGGCTGTTGAGCATAAGGCCATGGAGAGGTGATACGAATTTTTCATGAGGGGAAGAAAAAAGGTAGAGTGGACATATGAACAGAATGAGGAGGAAGGATGATGGAGATCTGGTGGCACAAGAAGAATGGGCAAGAAATCTCACTGTCACTGGGGAGGAGGGGTTTCTGTTAAATCAACAGTGATGCCCCATGCACCTTCCTTAAAATTGTCGCTGAATTGTACGATGAGTCACTCTAGGGGCTGGGAAATACCAACCTAATGATTTTATCAAAACTAAATCAGTTGAGAGTAGTACACAGTGAAATTAGGCTTCAAAATTAGAAAATACAACTTTGTTCTGTTTTATATTTTCAAAATTCAGAGATTTTACAAGAAGTGTTTGGATTAAAATAGAAATATGTTGGGCTATACCACTTGCTACTTGCTTTAAGGGAAAAAAGTGCTTCTGAAAGAGGTTAAGTCAAAGCAAGTATATGAGACCTAGGCTATCCTCCTTCAACGGTCTTTAAAAATAGACCATCTGTCCATGGTTTAAGAAGTCTAAAATGTTGTTAATCTTTTAATCTTCCCCTCCATCCCTCCCCCAGCATTTTTTTAAGCTGGGGGAGCTATACAGATCATGAGTTAAATTTATCTTTGAATAGAATTCCCTTCCAGCAATACCTCTACAAGCTGAGTAATTAATGACTCCAGGCATGTAATATGAGATTAATTTTTGTATATCTAGCAACATTCATCATATTTGGTTTAAGGCTATCAACGTAAATTGTTAATGAGGTGAAAAATTTAAGTGTATCGAATAGGGTGGAAGAAAAGCAGCTGGATTTCTTAAAAACTGATTTTGCAGTCAAATTGAGTTTCTGATATTTCTAATCTCTCAACCTCTTTAAATAAAAATGTTGAGGAAGAACAAAGTTGCAGTTGACCTCATCATTACCTTCTTTAAATCTTTATTAGGTGCAACTGATCACGTTAACTCTTAGATCAGCATGGGAGAGATCCTGGATTTGAGGGGAAAGGAGAAATGTCTTAGTTCTGGTACAATTTTGATTGTGATTTTATGGCCAGTCACCAGCTGACACGTGTGCAAGTCAGCAGTCAGTGCTGCTTGGTTGTTTACCTTGCTTTATTTTTGGAAATTATGGGCAAATTGCAGTTTCTTATACTGTCTTTAATACATTAAACCTGTATGCTGATGTTGACCTGCTACGTTGTATGTGATTCTTGATGTGGTTGATACTGTTTTCTTTTGAGATGATTCGTCTGCAAGTCATGGTGCTCCCTCTAATCACAGCATCACAGAATTGTTGAGGTTGGAAGGGACCTCTGGAGGACAGCTGGTCCAACCCCCTGCTCAGGCAGGGACACCCAGAGTCGCTTGCCCAGGACCATGCCCAGGTGGTTTCTGAAGATCTCCAAGCAGGGAGATGTGGTGGTTTTACCCAGCTAAACAGCAGAACTGCACCACAACTGCTTGCTCACTCCCCCTCCTGAAAGGAACAGGGGGAGAAAATACGATGGACAAGGGCTCAAGGGTTGAGATAAGGATAATTTAATTAAAGGGAAAAGAAATAATACAAGCAAAGGCCACGCGGAAGCAAAGAGAGAAAGAATTCTCTACTTCCCGTCAACGAGCGGTGTTCGGCCACGTCCTGGGAAGCAGGGCCTCAATACGCGTAGCGGTTGTTGGGGAGGACAGACGTCTTCATAACGAGAGCCCCCCCTTTCCTTCCCCTTTCCCATGTTTCATTGCTGAGTGTGACACCACATGGCATGGAATATCCCTTTGGTCGGTTCAGGTCAGCTGCCCTGGTGATGTCCCCTCCCAACTGCTGCTCACCCCCAGCCCACTGGGTTTGGGGGTTTGGAGAGTCTGGGTGCTGTGCCAGCACGGCTCAGCAATAGACACAACACTGGTGTGGTATCAGTGCTGGTCTAGCTACAGGTGCAGAGCACAGCGCTGTATGGGCTGCTGTGGGGAAAGTTAACTCTATCCCGGCCAGACCCAGTACAGAAGACTCCGCAGCCTCTCTGAGCAACCTGTACCAGTGCTCCCTGACCCCCACAATACAGAAGTGCTTCCTGATCCTCAGAGGGAACCTCCTGTGCCCATTGCCTCTTGTCCTGTCCCTGGGCACCACTGAGAAGAGCCTGGCTCTGTCCTCTTTGCACCCTCCCTTCAGGGATTTATAGACATTGATGGGATCCCCCTGAGCCTCCTCTTCTCCAGACTGAACAGTCCCAGCTCTCTCAGCCCCTCCTCACCAGAGAGGTGCTCCAGTCCCTTCATCATCTTGGTGGCCCTCCGCTGGACTCTCTCCAGTATGTCCAGGTCTCTAAGGTCACATCAGTGACTTCGTGAAGGCCAGAACTTAATGTTCTGATAGCCAGAAAAGCACTGTAAGAAAGACATCATAAAAGGTCTCTTTAAGGGCTTGATCACGCTATACAGATACAATATGGTCATGGCATGGAACTGTTTTCAATCCAAAACAGCTGAACAAAACTAATTTGTTCTTTGTTTTCTTGTACCCATCCTACACTGTCTATTGGTATGGCTAGATTACATAACTCCGTATTTTAGTAGAAATTTGTAAAAGTTCTAAAACTTAAGATAGAAGGGATTCAATTATGGAAGGAATCTATTTGAATATTTTATCACAGATTTATTATTGTTTTTCCCTCACTTGAACCTATTCAGAATTGCTTTTTAATATTTAAGAGTAGGGAATTAATCTAGTTACACTGAAATCCAAATGTGTTGTTTCATGTATGCATAAGAGGAGTTAAATATATATACATGTATATATATTACACATATTTGTATAATATATATGTATATATAAAAATAAATATACATATACATACATATATGTACGTGTATGTACACACACAGTTTCACCACAGCCTCATTTGTTATGTCAGGCTGTTCTTTAGTGGTAGGGATCTTTCCAGGGATACTTCTTTCATGCATCAGACTTCACAACACATGCAACTTTATATCAAATAATTTAAATCATAATTGAGAGCTGAATGATTGATTGTGGAGCACACAGTCAGTGATTTGTCTTAATAAATGAGGTGTGATATACCTTTTATCCCCATTCAGAAGAGACACAGTATTACTCTTCCTACTGCATATAGAATACTGTTTTTTCACAACTTGTTTCAGAAGGAGCCTTAATATAACTATTTACGTTGTCAAAGTAAATTTTACATTATGTACTCACCAAAAGTCTTATCAGCTCTGTGTGCCACAGATCCCTTAAGACCAGACATGTTCCTATTATGTGCAATGATGACCTCCCGGCTATAAGTAGTACACGTAGTATGCCTGAAGAAGTAACAATAACTGTTTAAAACATCTATTGCAGTTTTTTTTTTAGAATCTAGTATTTGACCTGTATTGTGACAAGAGATGTACAGAGAAAGAAAATAGGAAGTAATCGCTCTAGTAAGTAAGACTGAAGTGAAAGGTCCAAAAGAAGAGAAGGTGAAGGCTTGAAAAAAGAAGATACGAAAAGGCAAAATTCTCTATGCAGCCAGTAGCTTTTTCTTACTGAGACCAAGTAGAGAAAGTGAGACCATGCTGGGAGACTTATCAGTTTGTGGTGATCATAGTTTTGAATGAATGATACAAAATGAAAAAGCTCAAGAAAAAGCTGAGAATAATGTGTAACATCTGGAAACCCTGCTTCATAGTATGTTTTAAGCTGTGGTCAGTTTAGTTTATCCAGGGGAATGTAAATACATAATAAACTTCAGTGCCTGGAAGTTGCATAAATTCAGATCAGAAATTAGATGAATTCTTAAAAAAAAAAAAAAAGAGAGAGAGAGAGACATTGGATGTCTCGTGATAGAGATGTGATGTTCTTATGCCATGGAAGTCTTTGTAATAGTTATGCTCTAGCTTGCTATTAGAAATGGACCTGATTGAAGAATCTCCCACTGAAATTCAGTAACCTATGCTGTGCAGAAGTTAAGGCTAGATCCTTGCTGTGGTTCCTATATACTTGTCGGGTACAGAAATTACCTTAAATTAGAAAGGAAAAAAGAAAAAAGATGCAATATGTCATCTACGGGTCTGCCAGCAAATGTCTGCATGAAGAGAGTAGAAATGGGGTTAGTATTTATTGAAATTCTGTAGTTTAGAAATTAATTATCAACAATTGCAGGGTGATAGTGCTCAAATAAAATAAAAGGAGAGGAAAAAATTCTGAAAAATGTCAGTGTTATATTAAGCTTAGAAGGAATGAGTGGATACAGTGGTTAGGTGTGTGGCTAGTTGTATCTCCAAAGGCAGCAGTGCATTTCAGAGAGTGTTATGCCTCTGACAGATGGACATACAGGAAATCAAAATGATTTGACTAATGCCACGATCCCCTCCAGCTGGAGCAATTTAAATCCAAAGCAGTGATATTTGATCCATTTGAGAATCAACTCCTGAATAATTTCAGTTTTCAGACTGTTGTATAAAGATAAGCTAAAATTGCTCTGCCTGAATACACCAAGTGGAAACCCGTGTTCCAGGGCCAGATCAGATTCTGCTGCTTTATGGTCAGCAGTGCCTGTGACAGGAATGGGCAAGAGAAGGGCTTGAGCCATCCAGTCTGCTAGAGCCTTTAGGATGTAAGGGTGACCACAGAGCAGAAGCAAGATGTTGATGGTTGGTTTGGGTGCTTTTTCCCTTCAAACCTTCTGTATGCTTCCCATGAAATAATATATTAAGCATATAGTCCTGTCTGATTTCTGTTTGAGCATTTTTTCTTGGTCCAGATTGTAGTACTTCAGCTCCAAGACAGACTCAGCTTGTCTTTTGCTTTTAGTACGATTACACTAGTATTTCATTACGAGTAGATTCATCTTCCCTTTTCCTGCAATTGTTTTTTTATAAATCTAGTTTTAGAGCGGTTTTGATTTACATCCGTGGAATGGCCAGTAAAGGGAAGAACACAACACAATATATTTTCATTACCATTTCTGTGTACTGTAGCATTCTGACAGCAAGTAACAAAGAAGCTGCACTGGGCTTTATGGAAGGGACTGCAGTAATTAATCTTCATTAGGATTGCTGCCATGGCCTTGTGAATTAAAATTTATTATGTGGAAGAAGGTTTGTGGCACAACATGTTTGATTAGCAAAATGCCAATATTTATGGGATAAATTATTCCTAACTTTTCTGAACTGTATTTTATTAACAGATTCATTCATTATTCATGTATGTTTCTTTGGGAAAGAACTCATGTCAGCTGATTTACAGTTTGGGAACTCAACTCATGGCCTGCAGTTCAGTGGCAAGGGCAGCTTGTTTCCAAGTGCTGGTAAACCTCTACTCCAGAGCAAGCTCTGATAAATGATAAGTGAAGCAGAGCTTATCTCGAGAGCTTGTGGTTTAAACAACAGCAAAGTAGCTGTGTGACCTCACACGTCAAATGGCTGACTCAAAAGCACCTAAAAGCTAAACGTTACAGAGCAGAGGTTGTCCAGGCTGTGAAGTCCAGAGGCAAGATGAATACCAGGCCTTACCCCACCTCCGGTATCTCCTCAAAACACACTTGTGAGATTATTTGTTAGTAGTTAAATTGAGTTCCCTGGTGTATTGCTATCAGGGTCTTAGATCCCCTGTTGCCCAGATGCCATTCATATATGCTGGCATTCATTTCAGGGACTGGATTCATAAAATGTGCTTTAGTGCTTGTGTAATAACCATTACCTATCAAAGGACAGTACCTTCCTTTGTTGTTACAGCTGTGTAAATGGTGACCACAGAAATTGTTGTGTGTGTTGATAAGTCGGCTGTTGGTACCTCTTCGCCTGTGTAAACAGAGCCCAGCTCAGTAAATCATTCCATCGAGCAGCTTCAGACTGCGTGGGCAGCTCAGGCTGCTGCAGCAATGAAAAGCTAAATTGCACCAGATGGTGAAAGGAAGGAATTGTAATCCAGCTGTACGTGCCACTTTCTAAGTGTTATAAATAGGAGACCAAGAGATGCATTGGCTTTGGTTTGGATCTGAATTGTGGATTTGCTTTCTAACTACGTTTTTATGTGAGAAAATAATTCACCTCAGAATTACTTTATTTTATTTTGGCTATTGCTGTGGATGCCAGCTGGTAGTGCATCAGTCTGCGCGTATGTGAGGAGTAAGGAGCCATTTATGTTGGTGAAAAGTGACCAACCATAAAAAGATTGGCTCTGCAGGGTGGGCTGACAGGCCTTCAGTCAAGGGAGACCATGGAAGAATTCATTTGACAATATGTGCGTAAGTCATGCCTGTATAGTTTCTTTCTCATACCCACCCTCCTTTTACTTGTGCACCTGAGAATTGCACCTGTTACATGTGCTGCAAAGAGCTTTCTCTCTGAGCAGTTAAGGAGAAGCACCAAATGGAGTATGAGATGTACCTTAGTGTCATGATGGTAGACATCTCTCATGGTGATTTCCCAGCATCTGTTTTAAATTTGCCACTTTCAGCCTGTTTGAAAGCTCCATCTCTGACTGCTCCTCCAGAGTAGCTCCCCAGCCCCTCTCCACACCACCCAACTCACTGCTGGTAAAAACCCACCCTGCTGGCACAGCTACTGTCTTTCATCTCCTTGTGACTTAAAATTATGAACTCGCGCATTATGAATTATGAAGTTATGAATTTGCACATTCCACGCCCAATATGGTTCTATACTTTTTCTCCTAAATATCCTTTATCAAATACTGTTTTGCTTCTGCTTTTTGCGCATCGTGAAAACACAGTCCTTTAGCTCTCTTCATCACTGAATGGCTTTTCTGCCATTTTCCTGTGTTATACGTTCCTCCTTATTCACTTCTTGAGCTTACAGCCCAGTATGGGTCAAATTAGTGTGAAGATACACCTGCTGCTGATGTGTAGATACATCTTTAGTATGCACTATTAATCGAGCACCATGGTCCCTCAGTAATAGTAAGAAACAGCTTGACTCAACGTAGCCTTTCCACAAAGCTTGCGATGAAAGTTCTTGTCATTTTGCTTTTGTTTGTGGAAAAAATCAGAAACCTCACAGTTCCTTTTGAATGTGATTTATATTTAAATTTTACACCTTGCAAACATCTAAACTCCAAAGTGAAACGCTAGATTTTTGGCATTTAAAGTCTGTTTCACAACTTGTGAGATTTCTGTGTTGTTTCAATTGCGGAGATGTTTTGAACTAGTGTCCTAGATGAAGCATTAGTCAATTATGAATGCAAAGTAGGCTTCAGAATCCATTCAAGTGCTGGAAATGATGGACTCTTTTGCAAACAAACTAAGAATGATTTTACTTAAAAGCATTAAGGCTGAAACCTCATTAAAGTCCCCCATAATCTGTCCTGATGAAAGAGGGCACCATGAAACTCCATCCCAAACCCACAGTGGCCACTTGGAAAAGGAAGTCTTAGTGCGTGAGAGTCTTTTTATATACTCTCCATATAGCTTCAGTGTTTATGGACTATTTTAAGCACTGCAGAGAGAAAAAACAGTCCTTGCCCCAGAAAAGGAATAAAATAACTGTTGGTAGCAAGCACTGAAAAGCCACCCCCATGCAAATGACAGCTCGGAACCGGCAAGTTGCTATATCCTCTGAGATGTCCCAGTTTCAGGAAAACTGTTTAATGCATAGTCATCAGTTGTTGCTTTACACCAGTTCTTCTGGTTAGGAAGGCGAAGAACCATATAGATCTAGAGCAGTTTGTTTATTTTAGTTGTGGGAATGTAAGGTATTTCTCATAGGTTTTTCCTCCTCTCTCTGTGTTGTAATGAGTGGGCAGGAGCTGGCACCTCTCTTCTGTGGAAGGTGGGATAGGAGAGAGATGGAGGCAGGCTGCACGTCTGCAGACCACTCCAAGTCCACCAGGTCTAGTGCTGCTCCTTGGTCTTGATGCAGAGGCAGCCAGGGTGCACAGCGATAGCCCCTAACAAGCTGGGAAGAAGGGAGGAACTGTTGGCCTGTGTTCAGGAAATTCTTGAAAACTGCCCTGTCTGGAGTTGCTATTTACATTATGCTGTTTGTCAGTGAATTATGAAATCAGCATTTCATGTACTGGTAATTAGTTCCATTAATGGAGAAACAGGGTAGCCAGCTGAAAGTGGCTTGAACTGCACATTGGGTTCCTGTACCGCCTAGGCTCAGAGGACACAGTATTCACCAACTTGAGCTATGTGTAAGAACTGCTGTTGCTAATTGTTTAATCTCTAAACAGCATTTCCAAGTGAAACATTTCCCAAATATTGCATTTACACTTAAGTAATTTTAAAAATTAGGGCAATTAAAAAGAATTTGTATTGAAACTTTTTTTTTTTAAGTAGATTCAATTTTCTGGGTAGAAATTTGCAATTTTTTAATTGAAAATCTGAATTTAACCATCTATTAAAAAAAAAAGTCCAAACTCAGTCTTTGGAGTTCCATTTTTAATTTTGCTATTTTCTTTAAAATATAAACGCAAAAAACTCAGAATGCCACCTTGTTTCAGTTAACTTATTTGTAGGCAGTGGTCTAGGGTGCAAGGGGTTGCATAATTCTTTTCTTGGTAAGAATTCTCATTCTACCCTGTAGCGTACGACAGCCAGCTCTGTGTAACCTGTTACACAGTTGTTATGTCTCAGATTAGATTTTGTTAGATGACATTATTTTAATCTTAGAAGGTTTATAACATATTCTGTGTTATGAAAAAAACCCACGCAAGGATAATCTGTATGAAGATGACAAACCCTTCTTTTGTAAAATCTTCACTCAAGGCCCAGGTCCAGGCAGCGTGAGGGATGCGAGGAGAACACTGGTGTGTTTGGGCTTTCCTCCTTCTGTTGCTGTCATCTGACCATGTGACAGAAGTCACAGTAGTAAAACAGACACACAGCTGTTTTGTCCAGATTGAAGGCTGCAAAAGCCAAATCATTCCAGTCTTAACAAAAGCAGCAGAAGGAATAGGAATTCACCAGGGAAAGTAACTGGGTTTGGGTTTGTCTCTTCCTGTCATGGCAAAGAGGTGGTTAATAGCTTCCAAGGACTTATTCTGAAAGAAGGAGAAGGAGTGGCTTGAATGAGATGGACCCAAATCAAAATTGTATTAAGTAAGGGTAGGATTTGCCAATGAAATGACAGTTCTCATATTTTTATTGTGGTTGCATATTTATGTTAGACAAGATCCTGAATGCATGTCAAGGTCCACTGACATATTACTAAATCAGTTTTGTCAAGTTGTCTGTCACTGTATAAGGCAGTGAATACTGGATACCACTGATGGCAATATCTTGATAAACTGTAGTCAATTAAGACAGCAGAACATCCACCACCACCCCGGTCTGAAAGCAGTTCTAATTTAGACATGCAGAGTTCATCAGCTTCTGTTGCTTTACCCTTCTGATTTGTAATTTTGTTCGCTCTTATCTTGGCATAAATGTGCCTTGTTTAAAATGAATTGTTTGATTACATGATGATATTGATTACCTCAGTTGTTAAAAAAGAGTAATTGATTTGTTTTTCTGCAGTGAATTTGAGGAGAAGAGTGGAAGAAAGAAAAGAAGCTATAGTAACAGTAATGCAGCAGAAGAAATGCCACTGAAGAGAAAGAAGGCTAAATTCAGCGAAGAGGAGGATCCCTTTTTGCCATTGGATACTGGGCTTTCTCTGGCAGAGGATGAGGAGCTTGTGCTACAGCTGCTCAACAGTCATAGCTAATTATTTTCCTCCAGGTTTTCTTTTCTAGGACGTCTCCATAATTTTGTCAGTAGTCTACACAAGATGAACTTGGCATCTGGGCAGATGGGGACCAGTGGATGGAGATAAATGTTTTCCATGTGCAACAGGCTTGCTTTATATCAGCGTGTAGATTATAGACAAGGTTTAGTTTGATTTATAAGGCTTTCTAAGCCAACTTTTGAACCTAAATCTCCAGATCTCATGTTGCCATAATGTGTTCACAATTTAAAATCTCCAGATTTTAAAACAATTATCTTTTTTTTTTTTAATTTTAATCTCGCTTTAAATAAAAACAGGATGCTCCTTTCTTAACTGTGTCAGATTTGCTATTTTGGAAGATAAATGTGTACTAAAATTACTAAAGACATGCTGTGGGCAGCTCAAACCATACTGCTTAAAAATAAAATGCATTTTTTCTTCTGCGTATCATGCACATATATTTAAAATATTTTATTAAAATTCCTGAAGCTTTGGTATAAACTTTTGGTGTCTCTTTTGGCTTTGTTATGAAAGCATTTATTTTTCCATCGGTTATCATTTCTCTTATGATTCTGTCACTTGTGTTAGGCAATTCAGAAAACCACTTTTAGAAGCTAAATTCTTGGGTTCGAATCCCATATGAGTGAGTTCACAGTGATGCCCCCAAAAGTATAGAATAACACTGGCTGATAAAATTGGTTACAAGGAACAGGTTTTGTGATAGGAGCACCTGAAAGACTTACAATCAGAAATAAGCTACTTTTTTTTTTTTTTTGTAGACCAAGTACAATGAAGATTATTTATCTTTATTTTCTAGTATGTTTTGAAGCTTCATCCCATCAAACCTTGGTTATTTCAGATTTTGTGCATGCTTTCCCCTAACTGCTGCATCTTTATAAACAGCAACAAGACATTTGCTGTTGTTGGTCCTTTTCCATGGAAGGGAAGCAGCAGGCATTCTCCCCAAAGCAAAACAAAATATTTAATACAATATGAAATTTGGAGTTATTCAAGTAGGTTTTCATCTCTTGCTTGCACCCAAATGCCAGCTATGAGCCAAATTTGCTGCCTTCGTGTTTGTGTTCTTGACTACCCCCTGAACGATATTGGCACGTCGTTCAGAACAAAACATGGTAAATGCTTGCGGGCAATATGGAGAATGATCAAAACTGCTCAATTTTGCACATTTCAAAAATGAGCCAGACAAAGGGAAGGCTGCTATGTGAGAAAACAAGGGAGGGCAGGAAAACAATGTTTTGTTTGTTGACACTGTTTTTTTGACAGTGAAGAGGCATGTAAAGTGATGAGCGTCTGTTTTCAGCAGACCTGAGTCTTAGCAAAGTTTACATGGGAAGCTACAAAATCGGAAGTAAAACACTTGAGTAGGTACACTTACCTGAAGGCTTTCGCCTGTTGCTGCTCTTCAGCAAATCACAAAATACACATTGTCTCAAAAGCTGTGTATGTCTGGTCTTCCCATCACCTGTATGAAGAGCACATTAAAGTAAATGCTCCTTTTTTTCAATATCGCTTTTTCCATTTTTTTTTTTATTACAGAAATCTGTCAGCATCAATTCAGCAAACGCTTTTCTTCCTCTCAGTGTACCCCATGTTATCTTTCAGCTTGGTTACTCAAAACTGAAAATATACTGCAAATTCTTGTCTCCAAATGTTGCTTGCCCTGTTCCGCCAGCAGGCAGGGTATCATCAAAACAATATTATAGGCAGCGCACATCTGCCATCTGCTCTTTCCTGACAGTGTGGAACAAGAAGAAATGACCGAGTTTCACAAATACTAAACATGAAAGATGGGACCTGCTTAGCATCTGATGCACAGTGTTGTTTGGTCTGCAGTGCCGCAGCGGGCCTGGAAAATACTGTGGTCTGGTAATGGTATTGCTGGTGAATCTGTGGATGAAGAAGGATCTGATGTGATGCTGTTGTGACTGTGCTTACGCTTCGTCATGTGGACAGCTGCAGGGGTTGTGAAGAGCGGTGTCAGCTAATGCCTCTGCACTGGGCTAACAGAGGTCCTGCTTCTGCAATTGTGGATGAAGACAATAAACTCAGAACGCAAGGGGCATCGTCAGCGGCCATTCAAAGATGAGCTGGGTGTAGATGATATACAGTGGTGTGTACATCTTATTCAGATGTATTCATAGAGTGAGTGTACTTCATAGTGGTCTGTTGGCTTGCGCATCACCTGATGACTCTTTGAGCATAGTTTGCTGGGAGCACGTGAACAGAGCAAATAAAAGATTTACCATTTCTTAGGGGAACATTCCCATTTGTATCTGCAGATGCGAGAAATGTACTCTTACCCAGTGAACAGTAAGAGTAAAAAACAAACTACATATATTGGAAGGATTGTGCTGCATTTCTGTCTTTGTGATGTTTTCATTGTCTGCATACAATAATTTTTCTAGTGCCTTTTTTTTTTTTTTTAATATTTTGGGTTAATGGATTTTTTTGATGTATTTGTATTGTCCGATACAGAGCCATTGTTTCTTGAATCCTCACAAATTTTGTCTGTCCACTTCAAATGCAACTGTACTTGAGGCGAGGTGTAGATCTAGAGTGTAAGTCCCACAAGAATGGAGCCTTGTGAAGAAGACGGAAGGTCCTTAAGGCAGATGCTCCATGCAATGAATGCATCTAAGAACTGGGACCTAGAAAGAACAAGACATAAAAGCCAGGATTTGGCATTTGGAGACAATGGCTGTGGGTTGTCAGTCCTGTCAACTGTAGATCAGGTTTAAGAGGCTTCTGACCAACTCCTATTTTAGCTGTTTCTGCAACAAGAAGAAAAGCGCAAAGCACACAAATTAATTTCAGAAATGCAAGGATTGACTTGATGGAATGGAAGGGTGTTTTCCAGTGAGCTCATTTGCGTTTCACACCCGTGAACCTCTTGACAGTGATCTGCTGCCAAAAGACTTGGCACGTGTGTCCAGGGCTAAAGAGCAGGTGGAGAGGGGCCAGCTCTGGCCCTGCGGCGTGGGTGGTGCTGGGGACACCCCCATCGTCTCCCGTTCTCCTGGTTGTGGAGACGCAGCGTGTGGCGCTGTAGTATCAGAACAAATCCCAAGCTTTTGCAACTTTGTATTTCACATTCCTGCTTTACACAGGAGAAATGGAAGCGTGGCTCTCTTTTGGTTCATGTGTAATCGAAGACTTCCCTGATGTTTTTACATACTGGAATCCACGTATTCTAAATCCCTTGGGCTTGAACAAGAGCAGAGTCTGAGCTGCCTTCTGTGCTGGCCCTGACCTTTGGGTGTCAGGGTGGCTGGTGCTGTGAGAGCATCCCGGGCTGGGTTTCAGGCTTCCTGCGCCCTCGTGGGGCTGCTCCTGGGAGTGGTAGCGGTAGCAAGGTCTGGCTATGGCAGCGAGCATTTTCCAAGGCCACTGGCCAGGAGAAATCCAAGGCCAAGCAGGAAATCTTGTTTTAAATAATGTGGTTTTGTTTTTTTTTCATATTTGTTTGCATTTATGCTTTGCATTAGTAGTGATTGATTTCCTTCTGCTGCTAGAACAAATCTGTTGTGTTGATTTATAGCTAGGTATAATGTTAAGAATGAATCTAGTACATTTAGCTAATTTTGAGACTATACATTACACGTATATATATATGTATAATGGTATACTTAGCTGGGTTTTGTTCAGAGTCTCAAATTTTTGGTTTGTTATGTACAAAATAATACAGCCCTTTGTTTACTGGATAGTTTGTTACAATTTGTTTCAAGCTTCTGGATGGAAACTGGAAGTTAGGTGAAAGTCATGATAGCACTGAAGAGATTTTTTTTGCATTAGTTAAATAGACTGACACTAAATGTGCTAGCAACTGAAGGTATCCAGCTTGCAGTATTTTCATGAGGCATATAAATGTGTCATTACAAAGGTGCTGCTTTGCCTCAGCATCACAGGAATTTCTGTTAGGTGTTCATTTTGTAAAGAGTTTATTGATGCAGCGCATTATATTGAGTGAAGAGTGAGAGAAATTTAGGCTCTGACATAAGCGGTTGCAAATTAATTTTCAACATTTTAATGGGTATTTTCCTTTAAATATGATACGAATAGAAATAAAAAATAATTTTTATTCCTCTTGCAACTGACAGAGTCCTGCTAGAGCAGTGACTGCTCTGTCCTGCTCTCTGGCCAGACTCATAAAGTGAGAGAAATGCCTGAAGCAAAACATTAAAAACCAGAGAGCTATGGCAGAGAACATTCAATTCAGACTGTAAAAAATAGTGCAAGATCTGAAGATACTGAAGTGACCCTGTGGGTTCCTATAATCCTGGATGCATATGATGAAGTCTGATATAAAACACAAGAAGAAAATGTCTCTTGGTAAAGGTTGCAAATGGATATTTTTCCTTATTCTGCTACTCTGGTTTGACCTGATTGATGATTATTTCTTGTGAGATTGATCATGCTTTGTAGCAGGGATGCTGAGCTATGGTGTGCTGCAGAAATGGCCACCGTGGTTCAGGATGTTGCTGCTTTTATGCTGGAGGTCCCTGCCCCAGCTGTAACTTTCCTCCGAATAACAACCTGAGCCTTCAAAGCAGAGCTGAAATCAAGCTGATTGATTCTGTGCTGAAGCAGATGAATCCTGATGCCATCCATTCTGCTAAGTGGGCAGAGGGCTGATAACAGCTGAAGGGCAGAAGCATCACTTTTAATTCCATTGGGACCTTGAGTGGAGTGGAGCCAAACCTTGCACCCAGCGTGCTTTGAGCTAGAAGGTCCAGAATGCAGCCCAGCTCCAAGAGAATAAAGTTTCTGATCAATAGTTTTAGGAAGAAAAGGCTATTACCATACCTTTTTGATCATGTTTTATTAGATTTCTTTGCTTTATTTCTCTCTTCTCTGGTGTTTGCAGCTCCTCTGAATTTAATCTCATCCTTTCAGATTATTTTTTTATTCTCAGAAGGATCTTCAAGTTTTGTCTTTAAAAGGTGGAACTAGATGCTAGAAAATTGCATTGTCGACATCCTTGTAAATCATAAAAATTGTTATCAAGGCTTTAGTCTATAATACGTGAATGCTTTTGTAATGAAGTACACCCCAGACTCTAAAGGCAAATGAGCCAGTTAAGCACATCAACAAATCAGAAAGTCCAGTGCAGAAGAGGCTTCTTTTCAGGCCTGCTAGGAGATTCTGCTGTGATTAAATCAGTAGAGAGAAGTCTATCTGTTCCAAGAACGTGTTGTGCATTGCCTGTTTTTGTCCATGTCTGACTGGAAGCCATTTTTTTTGCAAAGAAAACTGTTTATCAGATTCAGTCATGTAAAAATGATTGCTTAAATTACACAGGGCTATCAGCTAGCAGGTTTACCCAGGAGTGGAATCTCCTGGGTAGATGCTATCTGTAAGTTTTGCACATCATCTGAGATGTTTTGTCTATAAAATATAGATAAGTTTAATTAAACTAAATTAGTTTTGTTGAGCAGTATTTGAAATCCTTTCGAGTTGAGAAGTAGCCATGCTGAGATTTCAGCTGCACTAAGAGGAAAGTAATGTGTTGTTCTCCTGATCACGTACGGGATGCTGACAAAGGATGATGGCCCTGGCTACAGTCTTTGCCGCACTACAGAAGGCCTCTCTCCCATGCATGCTTGTCCCACTGATGCTAAACTTAACCTGTTACCAAAGTGCCTGTGTGTAAGTACAGCCTGTAAAGTGAACGTTAATGTGCATTTGCTTATCACATCTAAGGTGATATGAAATTTGGCTCTATCTTTCTTTTTTCTTTTCTTTTCTTTTTTTTTTTTTTTTTTNTCCATCATCTTATACATCACGCTGCACTTGTGAAATGGTTCCTCCAGCCTGCACTTTCAGTGGCCATACTCATGTGATCCTTTCCACCAACTACATTTGATTATACTGGAACACAGCTTGTTTTTATTCCACGTGAAAGTTAATGCATGTAGCTTAGGAACTAATTAAGCTTCTTAGTCACCACAAATGTCTAATGAATTACATCTCGGCAGGGTCATGGCTTTTTTGATGCAACTTCCCCAAGTATGGTTTTTATTTAATTGGAGATGTTACCAGCCTTTGTGGAAGACATCAGGATATGTTTTTGTTTTTAAAAGAACTTTGTGTTCCCCTCTTACAAGCACGTACTAATGTGTGAACCGTTTCCCTAGCAGTGAGGAGAGTCTATTCCAGCACACACTCAATGGCACTGAAGAACTTGCTATCGTGCTTCAGACTGATGCACTGTTGTGTCAATACAAGGGCTGCTCATAGGTGGGCAAGCGTGCCTTGCCTTGGGTCTGATCCTGAGTCCTGCAGCAGCAGTGCGAGCTCTGTCTCGGCCTCCTGATTCAGCACTTGACTGACCGGAGCCCTCCAGGTGGGAATTTTGCACAGTTTTAGAATATTTCCGCAAGCCACCTGCTGTGTCCAGCACAGTTTGTATACCCAGGATGAACATGCTGGGGAAGTGTCCCAGACTCGCCTAGGCTGTTGTGTGCAGTTAAGACATTTGTAAATAGTCAATAGGAATTGTTCCTGCAAAAGTGTTGATGTAGGGCAGTCTTTTGTATGTAGTTAAGATGTTTAGATTTTTTATGTAGTTAAGGCACATCAATTGCGGTGAGTTATGCATGTGGAAGGATGGCTACACAGGACCAAGACTGGTTGGATGCCAAGAACTGAGCAAAACAGTGGTTCAAGGAGTCTCTCCTGGACCAGCTGAAGATGCAGCTGGAAGGACTCTCACTATGGAGACTCTTGTTGCCACCAGAAAGCAGCTGATCGCCCAGCTGGGGATTTGATTCCCCGTGTGAGTCTTACCGCATGCCAAGATCCCAGTAGTTCAGGTTTTCCCCTTTCAACAAACAGTGTCTGCACAACAGTACCCTGATTGGCTTTGGCTAAAATGGCCCCTAATGGGTGCAGAGAAATGCTGGGAACTCAGTAAACGATTTGGTGTCATCCTGCACAATATTGCTTGCTTAAATGCTTGCAAGTCAGCTTGCAGATGGATCCTGTTCCCTGAAGGGAAGGCAGATTTCCTGCTCACAGTTCCCAGGTCATGGTAAATGCCACGATTCCTAGATGGGTGCTGCTAAACCTGCCCTCAGTGTTCCTGGTCTGCAGGGATGGTTGGGTGAAGGAGACCTGGGTCATGGCTGAAAACCATAATAGAAAATAACCGGTGAGGTTAGTGTGGGGAGCAAGCATCCCACTTCACTCTAACACTGAATTATGCATATGGAAATGCACATGAGCCCCCTCTCTTCCTCCAAGAGATAGATAATGAGTATTTGCTTTTATCTGACTTCTTTTAGGGTTTTCCTGTGCAAATCTCTCCATCCTACTTCAGGCCTGTCAAAATCCCTTCCACCCCTCTCACAAGGGGGACAGAGTCCCTGCCAGAGGTGCAGTGCTCCAAGCTGTACGTGACGATGTCAAGAACTAGGCCGGGAACTTTCTCTCATGCCTATGTTCTTGCTGACAACTGTTTTTTTTTTTGTAAACTCCATAAATTGCTTTTCCTAAACTTAAACCTAGCAGAAAGCTGGTGGAGGGGATTGCAAGGGACTGGCACACAGGGGGAGCTCCACCGTTGTCCTGCCTCTGTGGCTGTAGCTGCTGGGGCCAATGGTCCTTGACCCATGCAGCTGTTCAAATGGCCTTTTTATAAAAACGAGTTCTCCAGTAAGTGCACGGGGGAGGATGAAGAGCTTGCATTTCTTAAATGTATGTAAGAATGTGCTAATCTAGTTCCTTGTCTAGTGACTAATTAGGCCCATTTTCTCTTTCTGCCTCTTCTTGTAGATGCTGATACATTTTTTTGCAAATTGATGTGCTTCTTCAGCACCTAATTTCAGCACAAACAATACCAAGCTGTTAGTGATGCAGAACTGCCTGGCTAAGAGAGCAGCTCTCCTCCAGAAACTTGCTAAATAACGTCAAGGAAGGGTAAAAACTCTGCACTAAGGTCTTTTTTTTTCCACTGAATTTACCCTGCTAAGTATCTGAGGTTCTTGTTTCTGTCCTCCAAGGGAAGGGAGGGTAGGACTCAGCTGCCGTCAGCCTGCTGCAGATCCCCCCTGCCCAGGGCTGCGGGTGGTCCCACCCCTGGACAGCAGCTCCCTCTGCTAAGGGTGGGCACCACGAAGATGCTAAGCCCCCCAACAGCATTGTGTGCATTCATGCACCGGCTCGGGTCCGCGCAGAGACCAACAGCACAGAAAAAAGACAAGTGCTGGGAGACCCTTGGCAGAACGAGGAGTTAGCAAGCACCAAGGAGAGCAAAGCTGGAGGGGTGAGATGGGGTCAGAGGTGGCTGTGGCCGGTGTCTTCTCCTGCCTCCTGGCTGGGCCCCTCAGTGCCCGCGTGGGTGGGTCTGGCCGCTTGCTCCGTGCTGGCAGGGAGGTTGGAGCCCATGGCCCTGGGCCAGCATGGGCCTGGGTTTAACCTTCTGCAAAGGTTAAACCATCTGGGGATGGTGCCAAAATCTGGCCGTTCCACTGAGAGCTTTCCTCAGTGTAAAAACAAAAACTTGCAGCTACACAAACCATGGGGAATAATGCTGTTCCCTTCACGGGGACTCGAATACTAGAGATCTACAGAAAATCCCTGCACATCGGGCAGATTGGGCAGGGGGGGCTGTTTCGGCTTTGTAAGCAAAGTGCAAGCTGGGCTTATAGCTCCCACCTTCATGGATTCATGGCTATCCCGGAGGCACGAGGCTGCCAGCCCTCGTAACCTGGTCCTGGGTTGCACGGGGAGCACACGGGACCAGGGGATGTCCTCTCCAGGCATCGGTGGCTGTCCGCTCTGGACTGATGCTCCTGTCCGGGGTGCAGCCGCTGTCCCACGCTGGCCACGGCTGCTGGTGCACACATGGGCATTTGGTCTCCTGAAATTTGATCAAATCCTCTGTTTATTTGACAAGTGCGATTGGGCAAGCTATGCTGGTTTACAAGATTGTGTTTCAGATAAGTTCTTTCATTGCATTAGCTACTCAGAGAATTGTTTCAAGTGTTCAGAATATGACTCTCTCTGTGATAATATGGGGGTCTCAGACATTTAACAACAATTCCCACTCACATTTCTTGTGGGTAATATTCGATATCCCACCTAAATATTCTTCTCTGTATTGTAAATATTCGTCATATTCCCAGCTACTGCTGACTGTCTGCACAGCCACTGAAATTTTCTGTCAGCCAAGTCATAAAGCATTAAGAGGGGCAGTTTTTCTTAACTAAGTGTAAGTATGAGCTTGTCTATTTAGCTCTGCAGTGATTTTAGCATCCATTCTGTGTACAGTTAATGTATGTGACTGCAGCAGCCACCACTTCCCCAGGAACGGGTGACACCACGCAGTCCTTTGCTGGTTTTTTTTTTTTTTATTAGGGATATACAAAGATCAATGTTTTGTCCTCTGTGGTAACCCTTCTAAAATCACCCTCACAGCTTGTAGCCCCCTACCACCCCATTTTCCTGGTCTGCTCTCTATTATTGTTCTGCTACAGCCTCCCAAGGGCAAAGTCTCCATGGCCTCATTGGGCAGTCAGTTCCCACGGGAGTATATTTCCCCTCTCCAGCAACTCTTCACTGCTGCCTTGACTCCTCTTGGACTTCTGATTTAATTTCCCCAGTGACTGCCATATCCCCCTCCAAGTGCAGCCTTGCAGCAAGGCTGAGAGGTCTCTCTGGGGACCACTGGGGTTGTGCAGGGCAGAGGACGATGCTGCCAGCCTCCAGCAGTGTTCCTATATGCCTGTGCCCGCATGAGGATCATTTCCTTTGAAATGTGGAGTTGCTGACTCCCATCTCAAGGTCGTGCACTCTCCTTCCACCAAAGGCAAAGCTGAGCTGCCCACATTAGTCCTTCCACAAACCAGGGTCAGAGCATGTCTCCAGATAGCTCGCAGAGGCCATCTGCAATGTGTTAACTGGCTACCTGTGGAGAGTGTCTTTGGTTAGCCGTGCATGTATTATATACAAAACGTAGCAGGTTTAGCATGGTTCACATGTGAAGACAGGAGTGTGTCACCTTTGCAGTGCCATCTCTCACCGTCACCCTTTATATGTCACCTGAAATGTGTCCAAGATTCGGTGGAGCAGAGGCTAATGAGTGAAGGAGCAGATGTGCTCCCTAAAACTCAGCTCCCATCCAGCAGGGCCGCTGTGCTTGCGTATTCTCTGGTCACTGTGAGAACTACTGAGAGAAAATCCTGATTCTGTTTTGCAAGTCTAGAGCACATCCGCAGTGCAACAGGTGCTCTTTGGGCAAGTGGTGCCCTGTGTGGATGCTAAGCCTTCAGATAAGTATTGAGAAAATGGTATCAGTTCTTCAGAGGCCGATGTTATGCACAGTGTAAGGAAGATCCCAGTGAATGGAAATGCACAACGATCAACTTGGAGAGAGAGGAGAAATTTTTCACTTTACTGAAAACGTTGCATCGAGTTGCCACATCATTAAGAAAACCATGATCTTGATCAGATTTATGGGTCTTTATCCCATGAAGAGTAATTTTAGTATTATGTATGAACAGAAATGAAAATCTCTCTAGCATGGCTCATTTCAATTAAAAATAGGTTTCAGCTGCCATTTGCTGGTCTGGGATTCAGCTGCAGCTAATGAAAGTGCACAGTGTCTGCTGCAGATTGTAGGGCTCCTCAGCAGGATGTTAAGCAACTTTTGCAGTGCTTTTGGGCAGTGGTCAGTGCTGCCCCATTTTGTAACCCGGGTTTTTCACCCCAGGTGAACTCTGAGCCGGTGGCACAGCTGGGAAGGGAATCCGGATCTGGCTGCAACGGTCATCTAGGTGCAAATCCTGCTAGTGCCTCTGCCTTCCTTTCCAGGAGACATGAGGTTTGTTGTGTGTTGAAAAGGTCTCCCGTCTCCTCCAGTTCACACTGGTGCCTGAAGAACTGCTGGCACCAACCTGCAACCCATGTTTGAAGATGGCAGTTTGACCAAGGATCTCTCTATGTATTTATGATCGTGCTTTAAGTACCACTGGAAGCATCTGAAAGTCACTGGGTCAATTCTTTGAGATGCTTGGCACTTTCTGTGCCTTGAGGTCAGCACTAAAAGTCCTGCTGGTTTGTTAAGAGCAGAGGTGGGCGCAGGGCTGACGTTTCTGACAAAAAGCCTCACATTTGACCCCAACTCCAGAGAAATGATGCCCCAGCTTGTGACCTGTCACCTGTGCTCACACGGAGCAGCACTTACTGGTTGGAGCTGTGTTCAAGGAACTATATTTAGCCAAAGCATTATGAAACAACAGCCATAGAGGCTGTCTCAGGCAGCTTTGGGGAACTGCTTTTGTTTTCTGGGCAGTGATTCAGTTGTACCAGTGATGGTGGGCAGGCCTGGATGGACAGGAGAACAGTATTTGAGCTAGTGATGTCACCTTACATATTGGTGCAAGGTTCTTAAAAAGTCTGGCAGCTAACTCCTGCATGGGAGAAGAGGAGAGAAGGCAGGCTGGTAATGAGTTTGGAAGAGCCTTTTTGTTGTCTCAGGTTTCTTGCAAAGACACAATCAGAAGAGCAAAACTAGTCAAGAAACAGGCTGATGGTGACCCAGCAAAGCTAGCATATGGGGCTGGAAGTGGGGACAGGGAGAGCCGGACACCCAGCCAGTTTGGAGGGAAGAGAGACACGTTTCTTCAGTGACCTGCAAGGGACGGGTCCTGCCGCTGTGGTGAGCTGGCATGATGGATGAGGTATGCCTTAGTCTAGTTCAATAATGCACATTTCTTCAGTTGGCCTTGGTCCTTCAAAATCCCAGTTTCTCCCAGCTTTGCCAGTGGACTCACTCTTTTCTCCCCTCCCTTGAGCCATTTCCCATCTTGAAAGGAGGAAGCTGCCAGAGCTCTTCCTCAACACCAGTGTCAAAGCATAATTACGCCACCAAGTCCCCCTTGCATTTGGGCGAGGAGTTGTTGGGGTTGTCTCCTTGCACCCTCACATCCTCCAGGCAGCTGGTCCTGCTGGTGGACACCACTGCAGAAGTGCCAGCATTTAGGTGTGGTGGGATTGTGTGCGTTTAGGGCTATTACGGCTGTGCAGGTGGTGTGTCTGCTTCTGGTACAGGATGCTCATCTATTGGCATTATCCTTGGAACTGAAGAGCCATGGTAAACTGACGGTAGAGCTCGAAAAGGGTGCGTTAAGGCTGCTCTGTCCTCATTGCCGGGTGGTACGCAGCACTGCGCTGTGCCATGCCGCGTCATGGAGACCTGCTGGGGAGATCTGCCCTCTCCCACCAGTGATGGTGTGTGTGTATTCAGAAAAGGACATAAAGCTGGGCTGATGATGACTTGGCCAAATGGGACACTTTGGGACAATTTACTCATCTGGCAAATCCTCTGTATTTTTGGCCTTCCAGAACATGACCTTTGTAGGGCTGGGATTTGTCAGGCTGCTCTTAGCATAATGCAGCCTTTTACAGCCTTCTAAGAGCAGACCTGTGCTGTACCAGAAAATTGCAGTGGGTGATATACGGGAAAAAGCATTTTTGTTCACTTCAGGTCACTTTTTGAAAAAATTTCTCTTTTTATTCTTATAAAGAATAATCTATCTTATAAACAAAATTCTGCTTAAATAACACTTCTTTGTTTAATATGTTGTTCTGAACAGCAGCAGCAGACAGGTGGTGCTGGGCTGCATGAGGGCTATTAGAAAGAAAACCCCTGTGCCATGTAAATCAATCCTGTAGAAACTGAGTGCACTTAGGTCAGGCTGTTTGCTGCAGTGCTGCAACGTTTCTTACAGTTTTCAAGAATTCAGCAATAATCAGCCACTAACAATACATAAATCTGCAAATTAGAACAGAAACCATTGATTTCTTTCTCATCACTGACTAGTGGCCTAACAAAGGCACTTTCTGAATTGGGTGGAGAAATTATTTTTAAAGGAGGAAAAAGTACTTAGCTGTTTTCTGGCACAGTTCCACCATATGTGTGGAAATGCAACTGCAAAGCTGACTGGTTAATTTTACCAGCCTGTACCTTTTGTTTAGGAGCAGTTTCTGTATCTGCTGTTCTTTCAGGAATTTGTACTTTATACATATGCAATCCAACTGCAGAAGTAATTACACAGAGTCAGGAAAGGGTATAGTTCAATGTAGTGTTAAAACAAGAATGTATTTATAGATGCCTATATTCAGGAGAGAAAACAGAAAGCGGATATGATCATGGTCTGAAAATATCCAAGGCAGGATCTTGCTCTGGAGCTACTGTAGGCAACAGCAAGAGCAGCACGCATTAACATCGAATGTAGCCCCTGAGCTCACTCCAAGTTCATTTTGCTTTCTCTCCTGAAGCAAACAATGGGTTTGTTGTTGGAGTTGGTGGCTGGCAAGAAAAGGATGGAGAAACCCTTGTAATGAAACCAAGGGACTGATTTTGCATCTGCAAAATCTGAGCTCAGCTGTGAAAAACACATCCTAATTCCTGTGCTGGCACTGGTGTTGATTATGATTATTAAACATGAGAGAAGCTCCGGCAAACAGAAGATGTGGATCCAGACAGGCTGTTTCTGGGCCTGTCCTCCACCCAGAAGATGTGTGCAGGGCAGGTGGCACCAGTGACCATGTCCCCAGAGAAGTATTTCCAGCCTCACTGATGAGCAGCCTGGCAGGAAGGGCTGTTTGGAAAGCAGGGGGACAAACCTTGCCCGGACCAAGAGACTTCTGTGTCCAGAAATTTAGCTGGTGGCCACCAGCATCACCCCAGTGGATCTGGGTCAGTTTGGGCCAGCTGTGGTTTTGCCTGCTCCATATATGAATGTGGAAGGTGAACAAAAGCCTGGAGTCTTCAGGAGATGAAGGAGATAACACTCAAAACGCCTAGGCGTCACCTGGGAGCAGGAGGAGGTAGGGAAAGGGATGCCCTGTGGTGGATGCTGGATTTTGAGTACTTCGAACCCCTCTGGTTTGTGGTGATCTGCAGTGTTATTCCCCTGACTGCAAGCTTGCTGCTGCTTCTCAGCATATAGTAAAACGCTTTATACTAATGATCATCTATTGCGAGCAGTGATGCAAATGTGTTCTCACCAGTGATATGAGAAATGTGCCATCGTCGCAGCTTTGCTTCTGGTTTGACAAGTGCTTTGCAGCAGGCGATGACAGGCCCTGACACAGCCAAGGCGCTTTTGTAGCATTTTGTACCTCCGTCAGTCTGAGCAGAGCTGACTCGTGACCTGTTTTTAGGTCTGATCAGAGATTTTTCTAGGATTTTCCTTTGGTCCATAGAAGCATTTCCTTGAGATATTTTCATGTGGCAATGACCTTTGCTTTGATCCCTAACCGTGTGTCCTGGGTGGTGGCACTCTGCGAGCAAGGTTCCTCTGCACTGGAGCTCACGCCGGCTGCCCTGGCACTGCTGAACAAAACTCAGGTTGCTCCTGGCTATGGAACAGACCCAGGTGAATCCCAAAATGAAGCACCAATGCAGCAAACCCAGCTTCAAGGCACTTCAGACACTGCTCAGGTGCCCATGAAGTGCATGAGGTTTGTTGGGACTTCTAAAAAAGCAAACATTGTTGGCCACTTTCTTATGAGAAATAGGATATGGCAGAGGGAATGGGGCAATTTTTTGTTACTTTTATTTTTTCTGGTATTGCATGCACATTTCTGTGGTGGCAAGGTAGTGCTAGAAGATCTCTCCTCAGAAAAGTAAGGACAGCAGTGCCTTGTAATGTACGGCTTGAAGCTCAGGACAGGGATTATCTGTATTAGTGGTATTGCCACTACTATTCAAGTGTCGTTTCTCTGCAGTGAGAATTTCCAGGACTAAAGAAGTTTGCAGCTGTTGAAAAATGCTGCTTGGCTGTATACACTTTGTTTTGTTTGGTTTTGGGACTTCTTCAGGAGTGATAACACTTATTTAATGATTGGTCCCATTAAAATTGCCATATTGATTCATTTGCCAGGAAAATAAATTGGTGGATATCTCATATCATACAGTTGTATTGATCTTCTAGAAGCTGATGAGGTGACGGCTTTCATCATTGGACAGCACGTTAACACCTTAATGGGTATATTCTGAAACCTAATTATAGGCCAGCTGGATTCCTTGTAGGAATAATATTTATTTTTGATGTTGACAAAGTGCTCCAAAATGCAAGTCATATGGTGTGATTTAACAGTGATTAAAACTTGGCTACAAGCATAGGAAACTTGAGGAAACTGCCAAGCAGCTGAGCCTAGAAAAAGTGAAGACCTAGATGTGTGTAATTACTTTGTGCTCTGCCACATATACACATATCTCTGCCTGTCTATCTGTCAGTGAAATATCTGGAGAATTGCTATAGCACTTTAATTATTCACTGTCAGTCACCCTCTGACCAGCACAGGCGTATGCGTGTGTGTTATCTGAAAAATTCGGTGTTATCTGAAAGCTCTCTGGAGAAGAGGTCATTGAGGTCACACAGGTACGTACGGGTGGATGAGGAAACCTTAGCTCTGCCCACTGTGATATCTTGCAGTGCAGCTTCTCCCATATGATTGCATGATCTCTTTATGAAGCATAACAGCTAGCTTTTCCCCACAGCTCCTGCATCCCGTCTCGCATGCATGCGCTTCCTGCTGCTCGCAGGGGGAGACAGAGGGGGTGGCACAGAGATCTTGCCCTCACCCAGAGCCTCTGGGACAGTTAGCTCAGGTGTACCTGTCTGCATTTCATCTCATGCATCCCACAGCTAATTTTGTGCTACAGCTGATTTTTTTAGATCTGCCTCCCAATTTGCTGTGAAGATCTCTCCAAATTTCCCTGGCAATGGATTCCCTGCATTTTTGTTTTGTTTATCTAAAGGGTAGGTGCCTGTGCTGACAAGGTTAGAGGGGCTTCTCGGGCTTTGCCCACAGCACGTCCCTTCCCCTGCAAAGAGCGCAGTCACTCAGCCCTTCCTCCTCCTTGAGTGCTTCTGTGGGATCTACTCCCAGCCTCTCACCCAGACTGAACCACTTTCTTTTTATTACTGTTGAAGGCTGTGACTGTTTTTCAATTTTCTTTCATTTGTGGCAGGTACGAGCTCTATCTGCTTTTCTGTAATTGATTCCTGTTCTCATTTCTCTCCTCCTGCCTTCAGACCAGCTCTGCGCTCTGCAGAGCTCAGTCAATGTCTGCAGCTGCTGGAGCTCTGCCTTTGCAGCAGCTGCCCCTGCCCCGCTGCCGCATCCGCCCGGTGCTCGCCTCCCGTCCTCCCGCAGGGCCCCGACCGCACCGGCTCCTGGTGATGTTTCTTCATTTGTTTTTACAGTGCCGTGCCCTGCTCCTGTGCTGCTTCACCCTCAAGAGCATGCAAACGGTGGGGCTGTGCTCGGGCAGTCTGAAGGGCTTGCAAGGGTCTCTGACATAGGATGAGTTTCTCCGTTAACAATCTGCTTACCTGCAGCAGGTAACTTCAAGTCCCTCAGGGTGGCCTTCTGCTTCTCTTACTGGCTCTGGCAAGGTCACTTATCTGGGATAAGGAGCTGAGCAGGCACCAAAGAAAGTGCTCACTAGCTCCTGCAAGCTCCTTTACATTCCTACTAGCCGAACTAAGCTTCATTTTGGTGTTGCTTCTGCTGTAGCCCTCTTGATTTGGTCAAACTCCAGCTGTGCCTCCAGGACGTCAAGTCAGAGAGGAGTCTGAAAGAGGAGCAATGTCCTGCAGGGGACATTGCTGACCACCACCGTCTGTCCCCTGCTATGGCACAGGCAGCTGCAGTATCCTGTCAGGATGATGCTTTTTACCTCCTGCTAATGCTTGGTGTTTTGTACCTCTCATGTAATCTCATCTCCCTTGGTGCTTGGGGCAGCTGCAGGAGGAGAGAAACTCATCTCCTCAACATTTACAGAAAGGTTTTCTGTTTCTGCCCAACTGCAAAAAGTCATCAGGAAAAGATTTTTTTTTCTGTTAGACTGGGCAAGGAATTTGTTAGGGTTTTATATGGAACTAAATTCATGTTTTCTCCTGGCAATGTTCTCTTTTAGTAAATGTTCATGAAGCTGAGATTATCATCCCTTCCCCAGTGGTTTACCATTTTGTCTCAAGCACGGTCTTGTCACAGTTGACCTCTGACATTGACTAGTTCTTGTTTTGGGTGACCTGCAAGCTGTCTTCCTCCGCTGCCCTGAGCTGATTGTGCTTCCCAGCCTCAGCATGGGAAAGATGACTTGCAGCACCTTTTTCCAAAGCCTTCTGAGAGCTGGAGGTCCTATTGCACCAGTAGCTCTTGAGCTGGTGTACGTTACCAGTGCAGGGGCTGCTGGGGGGACAGCCTGCCTGCAGGGCCATGGGTCAGATGCACATGGCTGTGAACAAGCTATGGACAAATAGGTTCTGTGCAAAGAAAATACTTGGAAAAGTCTGTTCACAATGAATGATGGGGCACACAGGTGATACCTGAACAAATCCTTCGATGCTTGCAGGTTTCCTGGTGTGATTGAAAACCTGCAGAAGGTGCTGGCCCAGGAGCAGCTCCAGGCTTCCCAGGCTGGCTTCATACATCGGGTAACAGATATCCTTGAACTGAAATGGCTGTTAGAAACCTCAAAGAAGACCCAGACTCAACTCTTTTCCCCGCAACAGGTAAAATACATTATACAGTAACTATGCTCAACAAGGCTTTAATGTGCGAGCTGCCTTTCTGTGCGTGCTGCTGGAGGCTCAGCGTGCGGCTCCGGGTCCCCTGGGCTGCAGCTCAATGGCAAATGGGCTGCGGCTGGGCGACACAGAGAGCACGGGCGCCTGGGTGCCTGTGGGGAGCTGCTTTTAGTGGGAGGTGGGAGCTAAAACCCTTCTGGATCTGGCCCTATCTCCCTTGGCAGGATGAATGGAGGTGTTTTTCATATCTGATAAAGGCCTGTGATACGCTGTCTTGATTAAAGGGCTAGGATATCACCCCCTGTAATTCCAGTTATTAACTGTACTTAAGACAATGGAATTATGAACCGAATTACAGGCTCTCTAATTTGGTCTATGGAGTGCTTCTCGGGAAGATTAGAGGGTTCGGAGGAGCAGTTGCAGGTACTCAGTTCACTGAAAAATGATTTTTTTTTTTTCCTCTGGAGTTTCATTGCGAGCCAGCAGCTGTCTTATGTTAGGACAGAGAGGGAACAGACAGGGAAGCTGTTTTACTCATTACTTTCCTCTTTGAACTGCAGCCTCGCAGGAGAAGTGGCCTTGGGGAAGAGCAGTAGGCAGAACTGCGGCTTCTGTCTTTGTCCTGGGGAAAGAAAACAAAGCAAAACCAAAGGTCGTGTCAGAACCTGCATTGCCTGGAAGAGATGCAAAGCTGAGGTCCTAAGCAATTAGGCCAAAGCCTGTAACATCAGCCGAGGGGCTGTGTGATGGGCACCCCTGCCTTGGGGTGTGCAGTGCCCCATGCGCATTGCAGGCAGATGTGCCAGGACTCTCCGCTGCTTTGAGCACGATGGGAGTGGTGCACGGCAGTGCTGGGAACCTGGGAAAATCCACGATCTGGATAAAAGCTCCTGGGTTGAAAAGGGGATATGAGGAGGAAGCCCTGATGTGTGTGTGAGAGACGGGATGTCTACCCAAGGCTGCCACCCTTCCAAAAGTGTGCTGATGGTTGCAAGTCAGGTGGGAGGTAGTGCAAGCTGCCTTTTTTGAGAAAGGAGATGGCCTAGCAACAGGGTTGATCTCGCTTCCCCCTCAGATAAGAATATGACCTACCTACTCCTTACTTAGGGTTTCAGATAAATGCAGGTATTTGGCACTTCTGGACTTCATTTTTGAGGTGGTTGCTCAGTGCCCATCACTCTGGAAGGCATCTCCATGGCTCTGCAGAGCCGGCTGCCATGGGGCTGCCCCGCACAGTGCGGGTGTTTGCATAGCTGCTGTCTGCGGCAGTGGGAGGTGGCATCGCTTGCAGCCACCCTGCCGCAGGGGACGGCTCTTGGACCCTGGAAACTCTGTTCAGCTGCACTTGGAGACACCTGGAGAGCATCAGCTGGCTGCAGAAAGTTAAGTCACTGATTTAGCGGGTGGCTTTTTCTGCTCTCCAGACCACTGAGAATCTCACCACCATCCTGGGGACATGGCTGCTGGCTGTGCTGGTTCTCCAGTGGAAATTAAAAGTAATTTCTGCCACAGGCAAGTTAGCTTTTTTGCAGTCTTTCTTTTACATCACTTTGGGATGACTTAGGTCTCTGGAGAGGGAAAGACATTTTTATTTTGTCAGTATGCAAGAGGATGCCTAAAAGAAGAAAGAACTAGTGCTCTTGGCAGGAATTGTCAGGTATTTGGAAAGAGTTACACAGTTCTATAATTCTTGTAATTATCATATTTGTTTTGTTTTGCTTTGTTTTCTTCCTTCCACTGATTATTTTGATGATGCGCATGTAACAGAGTTTGAAAATAACTTCTTTTTTGTTTAGTGCAATGGCAGGACCCAGAGACAGTAACCACCACAATGCTGGTGTTGATTACCAGGTGTCAGTTCATTTTAAACAACAGAAACTACAGCTAATTAATGAACAGCAATGCATTATTTAGAGTATTTTAAAACCCATAATATCTTGGATATAGTTTTGTTCAGAGGAAGAGAAGACCTGACATTGAACACTTAAGGCAATTCATTTCTAATTTGGTTTTAAAAATACTTTGAGCATTTTTAATGCTGTGTTTGAATAAGATTAATAGATATGTATTCCTATGAAAATCCATTTTCTTGCCTGGGGTGTAAACGTCCAATGTGAAATCTCAGAGTGAGGAATATGGATTCCCTTGGATAGAGTATCTCAGTCTAAATATTGTATAACTCATACTCCGCTTCTGGTGTGGTGGCATAGAAATGCTCCTCGTACATAGCTTTATATAACTGCTGTATATAACCTGCTATAGCTTAACTGCAGCAATTTAAAAAGCAATGACTATTTATTCCCAAGTGTGGTCCCTGATCAAAGTTGGAGTCTCCATTTTAGGTGTTAAATATTTATTCAAAGTGCAGATCACACATTTCTGGTGCTGTGCAGGGGATTTATGATAAAGCACTGTTCCAAAATGTCTCCTACCGCCCGTTTTTTTTTTTTTTTTAAGCAAAGTAATGGAATATGAAGTAGAGTTAGACCAGTCATTTTACCAGCAAAACTGTATATAGCTCTCCACTTTTATTGCTTAAGTGTGCAGGTCCAGCAGCTGGGGGATGCTGGGTGTGTGCCTCTTCCCCTTGCTGGTGGGTCTCTTGATGGGTCTCCTGGGGCTATGTGTTGTTGGCTGATAGCGCTGTGGGTTTGTTCATTGCTCCCAGCCATGTCAGTGTTGTCTGCTTGCTTTGTTGGCGATGGCAGCTTGATGCCCCAGCCAAGGACAAGTGCTCCTTTTTGTGCCAGACGGAAGCTGGACAATAAATAATCAGTCCATGGGACTGTGATCTCAATGGGCAATGTGAGCAGAGACCCTCCCTACCCCAGTGTGAAGACAAAGAGGGGTGAAGGGTGAGAGACAGGCACCTCCAATGGGAAACAAGCCAATCTGAGATACCTGCCCAAAGTAAGTTGTATGAATCCGGAGCTGTTTCACTCTCCATTTGTCGTAGGTAAAGCATGAACAAGCAGGTGACTAAATTTAGAGGGTTGAAGCTAGCTGAGTGGAATCTAAGTGAGTGCCAAGGATGCACAGGTCATCTGTGCAAAAGGTGGAAAGAATATGCCAGGGCTTTTAGCATTAGATAATTTGTAGCTCAACGTTCACTTGGAGGAAGATTGCCATTTACTGACTAACCAATGCTACTTTCTGCAATGCCACTCCAATATTCTGGCTAAGATAAAGTTTTGCCTGCTGGCAAAACTGGGAACAGTGTCTACTGATGTAGAGAATGTGTCTAGCAAAATTATTGGTTTTGGCAGATGGACCACATTTTCATAGTCCTTCATAATTTTCTTTTGTCTGAGAGCCTTATTACTTATCATTCCACATCAATAATACTGAAATTTATTCCCTGCCGCATGTACCATGCATTAACTCTATCCTGAAAAAACTCTTTGATTCACTTATTTGTTCTTCTTATACCCATGACATTGAGTCAGTGAAAGGGAACTCATGTCTTTGTGGTGGTAGATGATGCCAAATCAAATAACTGGTAACTCTTGTTCCATGTTGTCATGGTTTTGGCTAGGATAGAGTTAATTTTCTTTGTAGATGATCACACAATGCTGTGTTTTGGATTTCTGATGAAAATAGTGGTGATGTTTTTGGTTGCTGCAGAGCAGTGTTTACATAGAGCCAAGGACTTTTTTGCTCCTCGTGCTGCCCTGCCAGCGAGGAGGCTGGGGGTGCACAAGGAGCTGGGGGGGACACAGCCAGGGCAGGTGACCCAGACTGGCCAAAGGGATGTCCCACACCACATGGGGTCATGCTCAGCAATAACAGCTGGGGGAAAGAAGGAGGAAGGGGGGGACATTGGGAGTGATGGTGTTTGTCTTCCCAAGAAACCGTTATGTGTGACGAGCCCTGCTCTCCTGGCAGTGGCTGAACACCTGCCTGCCTGTGGGAAGCAGCGAATGAATCCCTTGTTTTGCTTTGCTTGCACACAAGGCTTTTGCTTTACCTGGTGAACTGTCTTTATCTCACCCCATGAGTTCTGGCACTTTTACCTTTCTGATTCTCTCCCCCATCCCACCTGGGGAGAGTGAGGAGCGGCTGTGTGGGGCTGAGCTGCCTGCCAGGTTAAACCACAACACATGTGCTTGTAAACAAACCACAGAATAATTCATCCGGTTACTAGTCCCACCCCCTGTGTGAGGTGGTTTAGTTAGGTTAGGTTGCCCAGTCCAGCTGAGTTTCAAACATCTCTAAGGATGGAGATTGCACAGCCTCTCTGGGCAGCTTGTTCTGGGGATGACAGGAGGTAAAAGCCTATTTGCACAGAGGTGGGGAACACGTTGCGACAACGTGACAGGACTGGCAGTGCAGTGGGCAGTAGCCTCAGCTCTCCAGCTCAGCTACTGAGTAATGTTCACCAACAATAATTTGCATATCTTGTTCCTAATGACACAGGACACTCTACCTTTTTATTTAATCCAGGAACATTTCTATTTGCTGCTGAACTAACAGGAAGGCATGGCAATTTTTAAGCTTTAGATAACTTTATTTAGCAGTGAACTTCAAATATTTAACCACTTCATAGTCTCTTGTTAAATAGAGGTTTCATGCTTGCAAGAATTAGGGTAAGGGTTTTGCTCTGTATCTGCTGAAATTAATGCCAACTCTCTGACTCTGAAGATGAAAGCCTGAATGAGTCTATAGGAGCAATTTATCACCATAGGAGTGAAGTATCATCTTCTTTCTTATGTATCAAAGGTTAGGACAGAAGCTCATTGACCTTTTCCAAGAGAAGAATTGGGGCACATCGAGATTCTGATCACTATCATGTTGGTGGAAACTGAGAGAAAATCCCCTGAAATGACATTGGAACAGTAAGCAACCTGAGAATGAAGCCCATAATCTCTTTGTCCCTGTGCTGTACATGTTTTCTCTGTAGCCTAATTTGAGAACAAAATCTTAATTTGTTTGAGAAAACCAAAAGCAGCCTCTGTAGTTAATTTATTTTGGGGACACACGTGCTGATGAGCTGGAGGAGGATGTTATCTCTGTCCTTTCACAAGGAGACAGATAACACTGTGATGTATGCGAGAGCTGAACTCTGGCACACAGGTTAGCAACGGGATGGCTCTCTTGGTTCCTGCAAAGCACAGTGGAGGGCAGCTCTATGTGGATGACTGAGATGCAGGGAGCAAAGGGATCTGAAGGTGACAGTTACTTTCATCAGCATGTTCCCAAGGTGTCCACTTGCAACATTACCCACCACTCTGCGTTTTCAGAGCAGAGCTCCCGTGACCAGGCACCCATCCTGGTTATTGGAGACAGGGCAAATTTTTGTGCTCGAATTATTTCTGTGATCAGAACCACCATCACTCCATGCTCCACTCTCTTCTTAGTGGATTGCCTTCATGCTATAGCATCTTTGATTTATTTTTAGTTAATTTAAATCTATGCACAGAGGACACCCACTTAACATGCCCTGAGATGGGGCCGAGTCACATTCATGCCCCTGCTGGCACTTTTCATTGATGGTCCTTCAACAGGGACGGCTTTAGTCAACTTAGCCATTTCATCCTATAGCTGACTTTATGCACAAGCACTTCAGTGATTTCTTTCCTTGCTTTTTGGACACAGTGATGCCCAAGTTTATAGAGAATTACTGCAAGGGTGGAAATGTGAGCTTGACCTGGTGAGTCCGGCTGCCTGGATAATGGCACAAAGCGGAGGGGTAGGGGAGAGTTTACTTGCTGGTTTCTCTTACAGACGCGGGGAACGAACCTCCACAGATGTTCAGCTTGTGTCTTGTCAGATTCTGCTTGCCCTGTCAAGGCCATTTTCTTTTGTGTGCGCTCTGCCCAGATCAAATTTGGGCATCAAAAGAGCAAAAGGGTCACAAGCACATCACAGTAAAAGATACATTACGTGATGGGATGAGTACTGCTGGGACATGATATAGCTCTTTAATGTGGGTCTGGTTGAACAGAAATAATCAAGCATTTAATAAAAATAGTGTCAAAGCTTTTTGCAGAAGAAATATTGACAGCGCAGTTGTTGTGGTTTAACCTGGCAGGCAGCTCAGCACCACACAGCCATTTGCAACCCAGTGGGATGGGGGAGAGAATCGTAAAAGAAAAGTAAAAGCTTGTGGGCTGAGATAAAGACAGTTTAATAGGACAGAAAAGAAAGGGAAAATAATGATAATAATAATAATAATAATGGTAATATTAAAAGAATATACAAAGCAAGTGTACACAATGCAGTGCACAATGCAATTGCTCACCACCCTCTGACCGATGCCCAGCCTGTTCCCGAGCAGCGGCCCCCCTTTGCCCCGGCCAGCACCCCCAGTCTTATTGATCAGCATGACGTCGTATGGTATGGGACATCCCTTTGGTCAGTTTGGGTCAGCTGTCCTGGTCCTGTACCCTCCCAGCTCCTTGTGCACCCCCAGCCTCCTCGCTGGCAGGGCAACACGAGGAGCTGGAAAGTCCTTGGCTCTGTACAAACACTGCTCTGCAGCAACTGAAAACATCACCATTGTCTTCATCAAAAATCCAAAACACAGCATTGTGTGAACCTCTATGAAGAGAATTTAGCTTTATCCTAGCCAAAACCATGACAGCAGTATTCTCCCCAGGCTGTAGGAGCCTCATTATTGGGAAAGGCCCCACTCCAGTGAGCTGAGGGAAGATCAGTGAGTACCAGGGCTGCCTGAGCATCACTTCTGGTTTTGCTTGAAACCTCTACACCTCAGGTTGCCAACAACCCTTGTGACCCTGGGCTGGGTTTGAATGCTCTCCTATGTGGTCAATAGTGTCTGAATGTGGGTGTTTCTGGTGGTACTTGTGGAGTTGTACCCCTGAGCTTACGAGGATCTGTCAGAGTTGCCCTCATGTGAAAACTAGGTATTGTTCATGACTCAGCTATGCATGTGTGTCTGTAAGTAATGTAAGCACAACTTGACCTTCACTGTATGTCCCCTCTGTTGTTTAAGTCTCTATACACATATGAATATGTTTCATATCACAAGCAATAGATGAATTCTGAGGCTGCACAAATATCATGGACTCATGCCATGGATTTGGGGCCTGGGTGGTCTCACCTCACAGTTATCTCAGTGCTTTGGATGAGTTTCAATGACAACCTTCCCTGGATACTGCACACAGGAGGAATGTTGAACATCCACGTGGCTCCTCAGCCTAATCTGTTGTCTTCTCTGACAGGGAGACTGTGCTGGGGAAAAACAAGGGAAGGCTGCAATGCCGGAGGTGTACCTCTTGTTGGGTTAATTGAGCATCTGGGTTAAAGTGTCTGAGGTGGTTCAATGATTTGGGTAAATAGCTGGTATCCTGAACAAGTATCCTGAAAGCCACCTTTGTAAATGGAACTTAGAAGACTTAGCGAAAGGGACATGTTTGGGTGTGCTATCCTTCATGTTTAATGAATAAAAAGTCAGTGCAACAGGACTGTTTGTACCCTTGGAAGGGAGCATGATCTCAAATACAGAGCTGAAAGGATCATTTTCTACCTCATTATCACACTGGACAACACCATTTGCTTTCTGGCCCCAGTTTGCCCTCTGTTCCCCATCTGGGCTGCCTCTAAGCTGTGAGCACGTAAAGACTGAGGGCAGGTTTTATTTGTTTGTTCGATCAGGACCTCACTCAGTGGGACATGGACTTTGGCTGAGCTGTCCATGTGCTACTGTAGTAAGCATCTCTCTTCATCTTTCAGTTCCCAACACATTATTTTTTCTATACAAACACCAGAAGAGATGGTAGTGGTTGCTCTTACTCTGTCTTATGTGGAGAGGAAACCTGTCACTTGTTCATTTAGCTGGATTTACAATATCTCAGGGATTGTATTGTCAGAGATTACAGCTGTTTGACAAAAGGTCCAGCAATTAAATCCCCTACATTGCACCCTCTGCCTCAGATAAAACAATATTAGCTTGCCAGGAAGCAACAAGACCAGTTGTTCTCTGGGTACCCATCCCCCTAAGCAGGTAGATAGGGACAGGGAGCAGAATGAAGCTCTCTTAATCCATGAGGAAATGGTCAGTGACCTGCTACATCTCATAGATGCATGCAAGTCTATGGGGCCAGATGAGATCCACCCAAGGGTACTGAGGGAGCTGGCGGAAGTGCTCTCCAAGCCTCTTTCCATAATTTTTCATCAGTCCTGGCTATCAGAGGAGGTCCCAGCTGACTGGCGGCTAGCAAATGCAACACCCATCTACAGGAAGGGCTGGAAGGAGGATCTGGGCAACTACAGGTCTGTCAGCCTGACTTAGGTGCCGGGGAAGCTCATGGAGCAGATCATCTTGAGTGCCAACTTGCGGCACTTACAGAGCAACCAGGTGATCAGGCCCAGTCAGCACGGGTTTATGAAAGGCAGGTCCTGCTTGACTAACCTGATTTCCTTCTACGACAAGGTGGCACGCTCCGTGGATGCGGGGAAGGCTGTGGATGTGGTCTACCTAGACTTCAGTAAGGCTTTTGACACTGCTTCCCACAGCATTCTCCTGG